>JABMCL010001457.1:810000-882500 GCA_018857735.1 Alviniconcha marisindica | reverse complement strand
GACTGTGTGCCCCACTCCCTGCCTTTGGTTAACTGCAGTGAACTTCACCCCCCCCCCCCCCCCCCCCCCCCCCATTTATTTCAACAATGGTGGTTGATTCTCCTCTTTACTTCCACTGAGACAATGCAGCAGACAACAGATATGTACAATAATATGCAGCTCATTCTGTTCCATCAGTTTCTATTCTTTCTTGCACATATCTCATGTGTGGCCATTGTTGTTACTAACTGATTGACAGATTTGTGACAGCAAAGGCACCTACACATCTTCCCCTCTATTTATTTGTCCAGGAATTCTGCACTTTCCCTCTTGTTGTTTACTTGTGTCTTGGCATTGTGCACACATCCCCTCTTCTCAGCTATTTCTGTCTGGAAATTCTGGGTACTTTCCTTTTTTTGCTTATGTGTGTATGTGTGTGTGTGTATATATATATATATATATATATATATATATATATATATATATATATATATATATACATATGTACACACACAGTCTCGGCGCTCTGCATGCTTGCCCTCTTTTTGTTCATTTCAATCTGTCAGAGTTCTGTATGCTCACAGACTGCTCTTAGACAGTCAGGCTGGTCCAGTCTTTGCAAAGGGGGAGGCATGTTGTTAGCTCCAAGATGTCTTTTGTACCTGCCTGCTGAGATCAGAGAAAAGCCATGCCAAGACCTACCCAAGGGGGTATCCCACTGAGAGGCAAATGCAAGATGTTCTGTTTGAACATATATATTTGCTTTTCCTTGCCAAAATTTTGTGAGAACTAATACTGCACTTGTATGTAAACAGGGCCCACCCACACAGACCCCATTATTCCAACATCAGCTTTAAAAAAAAATGAAGACATGATGCTGACTTGCCATGACCAACAAACAACAAAAAAGAAAAAAAGAAAAAAAAGAAAAAAGTGCTGTTTTTCTCCTTTGCTCATTAAATTATTTTTAAACATGTCATAAGCAGCTTAATTTCATTATTTTGTTGTAACATTTTGTTTTTGTTTTTTGTTTGCTTGTTTGTTTCTTTTGTATTCTGCCAACCAGACAGTTTGCCAACAAACCTTCAGTCTTGTCAAAATTGAGTTTCAGTGTAGTGCAACGCTTGTTCATAAAATGATCTTTAAAGATGTGGCAGCTGGTCTGACAGACACTGTGTATGTGTGTGAGTGTGCATGAATGCATACACGTCTCTGGTGTGTGCATGGGTGTGAAAAAGCTCTGAAGAAAATGGCAAAGGGTAGTACTGAAATACACTGCCAGTCAAAAGTATGCATACATGTATCAATAAACTTCATTTTACTTAGCCTTCCAAAGCAGAAACACAGAAGCTGTCTCCGCACTTTGTGTACAAACTGCTGACCTTAGTGAGCATGTTCTACTGCCAATATAAACACACAATGTCATACATATGGAAATGTACAAAAGTGAATGAACAGTTGCAAAGATAATGATATAAAGAATGACAATGAGCCCATTTATTGATCAAAACACCCCCCAAAATTTAAACATGAACACCTTTCATTCACACAGGATAAAACGATGTGCAAAGATTTGGCAGAACTGCCTTGGACAGACAGCATACTCTTGGTAAGATTCAGACAAAGTTCATTCAAGTATTTCACCATTTTCAAATATAATGTCTGACCTGTCCCTTTGCTATCTGTCTAAGTCAATTGTACCAAAGACACTGTACACCAAGCTAGCACAACCAACGCCCAAACGCAAGGAGCACAGAAAGTTACTACCCTTTGTAATTGGCTCCATAGCCAAATGCAAAGACTAGTATATAAATAATAGTTGTTGCGAACTTATGGCTGATCATGTGAGGAAGGTATATTATTGCAGCGTCTCCACTCTGAGTGAAAACACACACACACCACCAAAGCAGGCAGGGAATGGCATATGGCATAATTATGATGCATCTTCTTTTTTGATGACACTTTGTGGTGTGTGTAATGCTCATGCTGTTGTCAAAGAAGAAGGTAAGCCTTGTGGTTTCTGTGGACGTTAAGCACCATGCTTACATACTTACTTAAAGAAGAAGAAATGTGTGGCAGATCCAGTTCAAGGGAAATCTGACCACCACCCTTTTTTTTGGTAGGCCATGAGGACTAATACTAATACTGAAAATTTGCAGTGTTTTGTTCTGTCAGAATAAAATTTAAAAACAAAACAAAGTATTCATCAGGTTTTAACCTTTTGTGTGTCTTCATCATCTTCTATCTCCTGAAAGCTGGCAGTCACTTGTTTCAGATTTTCCATGTGTCGGTCATCGTATCCCATTACTGTACATGCGTTGGGCTGAAGCACCAAACCTTAAGTTGTTTATTCACACAGGGGCCTCTGTCATTGGCATCATCCAACAGGCTTCTTAGCAGGCAGTTGTGACAAGCCTACCTTTTCTTCACCTCTGATCACAAAGAATACCAAAGCATTTTGGGAAAAACATCAGGAAATATCTGGCCAAATTAGTTGCCACATCTGACTGATAGAAAGATACCACTACCAGCTGTGCAGTGTGTGGGTAAAAGGAAGAAGAAGATGGGGAGAAGTAAAGAAATTAACCAGAGAAACAGGGATTAGGCTTCATGGATAAGGAGGGAGGGGAAATCAAATTGTAGGGGTGGATTTATTCTTCAAATAAACTTCTCCCTCCAACCCCCCCCCCCCCCAACTTTTTTTTTTTTTTTTTTTTTTGAGGGGTGGGGGGAGGTTTCCAAATTGACTGCTAGTTCAAGAGGGCTAAAAAGGAAAACATTGGTGGGGGAGGTGGGGGAAGAAGGATGTCATGAGACACCAAGAGAGAGAATGGGGTTGGGGGGGGGGTTAAAATTGGTAAACACAAGCTGTAATATGAAGCAAGCCAATAATCTCCCAACATCCTAGTGCTTGCCATTCCTACTCATCAGGAAGGCTTTGGTTTGAAATACCGGTGGGCATTGGGGAACCTGCAACACACACAAAACAGTTTAGGGTAATTTGCTGCGTCAAGTGAAGAGAGCAAGTAGGATATTCTTTTCTATTGCCACACTTGGTTACACTTCCACCACACAAACTGTTACTGTAAGCGCTTGCATAAGTGCATTTATCTGACATCCTGGTTGACGAGTGCCATTTAACTGTTTGGTTGGCATACCCATACACCTCTATCCTTCAAATACTGAACAGCACAATACATGTAATCAAGATGATACCCCTGCCCTCCCAACCATCACCTAAATAAAAATGTATGTTAATAAAATATGAACAGCCAAACATCACAAAAACAAATGCCAAGAGAGAGAGAGAGAGGAAGATGAACAAGAAAAATTAATAGAGTGAAAATCCGCACTTGCTTTTTTGCCTGCAGAAATGACAAAGTAATACTCAATACAGACCCATATTTTTCATGTAAGCCCAAACCCTCAATGTTCTCTATTAACAGATGCCTGACTGTGTCATCTTCTTTACCCATATTTTTGTCCCATAGTTTGTTGCAACAAAATTTTTTTCCCCAGTCACTCACAAAACCAAAAACTAATTAACCAGTCAAAAAGAATGTGAGTCCTCTGAGAAAGACACTGCTCTCTTCCATCACCCAAATGCTGGGTTTTGTTTTCAGAGCTGTCTGTAGTCATGTGGGCAAACACTTTGATGAGCAAGCTTTGCCTGAATACTGCTTCAAACAGTTCTGTTTTTTTGTTTTCCCTGAAACATTGCAGGTGTTGCCAATGTTCAGACAATGCCTTCTTTTTGCCTCTTTTTGTGAGGCAGCCAGCTTCATAAAGTGAACATTCTGCTATGTTTTGGAGGGGGTGCAACCAGCAGAAAAATAAGAATGAAAAAGAAATCAGAATCAAGCATCAAAGTACGGGTTACTTTGTCCCTGGGAAATATAGATGGTGTCCGATGAACCTAGATTTTCTGAACTTGCACAGGATCATCCATGGATGCTTGCTTGATACCATGTTAGGAATATCACTTGCAAGAGCAACATCAGGATCTCAAAGGCAACTGGGCAGGCTACCATTACCAACACAACACTCACATTATCTGCTGCATCTGATCGGTAACAACTGAGGACGTCAATTCCGGACGTCCAAAACAAGGTGTCACTCAACCGTTGCTCTGAAAGGAAGTCTTACACAGAGGCAAGTACCTTGGAACGGAATGACAGAAAAAAGCTCACATGTGCATATTTGGAATTGAAATTACAACTTCTTAGCTTGTGGGCTCAACTTGCTGTATGTTTGGAAAAGGCATCTATTGCAATAGGCCACTTGCTTGCTGAAATGTTTGCAAGGGCTTTTTTATTTCTGCACAGGTGGTTGTTTCACACCCAAGTCCAGCTGGCTGCCTCTTTAAACTTATGACAGGCTTGGTCCCACACACAACAAGCAAATCACAAGTTCCACATGATACACTCAAACATCCACAATCTCTTTAAGGTGAACACATTAATGGTCACTCTCAGACCCTCGCACACAAAAGCACTGCACACATTTCTCACCTCTCAGCACTGTAGTCATCATCGTGCTCCAGTCTGTCTGATAACGACCGAGTCAGCTCCGCCTCCAGCATGCCCTGCAGCTCCTGTGCATCCATCGCCTCCGCAACCAGATTGTCTGAGCTGCTGATGGGCTCCACACCCGCTCGCCCTGCTGCCTGCTTGACGGCCGAGGGGAGATAGTCCGACATGTTAGACAGGTTCCCTGCTTGTTCATAGGACATCAGCTGTGGACAGCAGGGAAAGCATTTCAAGATCTCTCAGAGACTTGCAAACAGACTGAAATGTAGAGCAAATGCTTGGTTGAGATTAAGTCAAAAATGGTATCACCAGCATTATTTTCAAACCCTCCTTTTACCTTAGAAATGGGTCACAGTCATCAAAACATAAGTAAAACTTGCTCAACGTTTTCGTCAAACTGAGCTACAAACATCCCACTTACACCATTTTTTTTTTTTAAATCTCAAACAAGGATGGCAGCTAGCATTCTAAAACAAGATCTAAACACATAAATGATTAAAAAGAATGCTATTATGACAACACAAAATGCACAAATTTTCAGGGTAAGCCCCTTTTTCAAAGCCACAAAACAACAGTTAAATGGTCATCAATGAAAATATTGTACATATCCAGTTGCAGTTGCAATTTAATTGGCGTTCTTTTTAACCGTTTATATGTTTGGATCTAACATAGCATCCAAAAGACTATCCAGAAAGTTATCAATCATTTTGACTAAATACAGACATATGCAATCAAAGCATGTTCCCATCTCTGAGAAAGTGCTAATGTTGATGTATTTGCCATAGATGGTCAAACAAATCATAACACAGGATCACTTTCGCGCAAGTTAAAAATGAGAACAGTTGACTTCATACAAGAGCCGCAGAAGAATTGGCTTTGATCTTAAGGGATTCCTCCACCCCAACTTTCACTGAAGGCATACATGCACCCGCATATGTATGCACTCATTCAACTACACATGCACACACATCTTCAAAATTGCCATCATCAAAACATCAACTGCCACCAACAAAGGTGTGAAGTTCTGTCATTTCTGCACATACAGATGCTTTGCACAGAGCTGACACACAGTGCACCATGTTGACTGTCAATGGTCAGTGTCACTGTCAGTGATCACAAATGTTCAAGCACAGGCCAAGAGAGATGGAGGACTCACACGTCGTCGTTTGGGAGGCATCCCCTGCAAGTATGCATCACTGAACGGTCCCTGGGGCCGCTGGGTTTTCTGTCTCTGTACATCCGCTTCCATCACTGGCACCCAGTCCTGCAAACCACACAACACAATCCAATACAGTACAGCACAGCAAATACAACGCAGTACAGACTGAATTACAATGCTACACAATGAAGAAACATTAAGTAACATGCAGCACGGAACACAATAAATTACAATTCAATGTAGTGCAACAACATGCAGCACACTTCAGAACCCATGGCCGAATCAACTACAACACACCACAGTAGGAACAATGAAGTACAAAACAAAAGGGATATAATGTACTCCAACACTGTACAACACACCACGGTAGGAACAATGAACTTCAAAACAACAGGAGTATAATGTACTCCAACACTGTTCAACACACCACAGTAGGATTAGGAACAATGAATTTCAAAACAACAGGAGTATAATGTACTCCAACACTGTACAACACACCACAGTGGGAACAATGAACTACACAACAGGAGTATAATGTACTCCAACACTACACTACAGTACATTACCCAAGTTCCCTAGCCTGCCAAAGCAGAACAAGGAAACTGTTCACACACGACAGTACTTGTATATTTATTTACAACACCTTCTTCGCCTGATGAGCAAGGTTACGTACGTCCCTCTCAAACACAGGCACACACATTCCAATGCACACACAAAGGCAAACACATACCAAAACACACACACTCACATGCATATAGGCACACATTCAAACCCACATATGCATGTATGCATGTGTGCACATTCACACACCACACAGACACCAGATGCACCTATGCACACACACAAATACACATGGACACACCATGTATCAGGTTGTGTGCACATACAAACACCACCCACACACCTAACATAGACATATGCAGACCAAGCAAGAACAAAAGGGAGCACGAAGAAACAAAAACTCTTATGCTCACATCAAGCAAGAACAAAAGGGAGCTAAAAGCACAAAGAAACAAAAACTCTTATGCTCACATCAAGCAAGAACAAAAGGGAGCTAAAAGCACAAAGAAACAAAAACTCTTATGCTTACATCAAGCAAGAACAAAAGGGAGCTAAAAGCACAAAGAAACAAAAACTCTAATGCTCACATCAAGCAAGAACAAAAGGGAGCTAAAAGCACAAAGAAACAAATACTCTTACACTGCTGCTGCCTTTTTCAATGCAGCTGAAGCTTCGTGAGCACCGCCACAGCACCGACTACAACAGCAAGAGCCATCAGCAACTTACCGCTGGCACTACGTCCTGCCAGTTCTCCTGCCTGCTGCTGGGGCTGGTCACAGCAGCAGCAGGGGGCGAGTCTGCTGAGTGTTGGGTGCCGTTGACCACCCTGACCTCCTGGGTCCTTGACCTTGCATCTCCCCTCTCAGTCTGTCTGGTCAAGTCCAGTGTGCGAGGGGCCTGAAGCAGATTGCTCACATCAACTTTTCCAGACAATGCTGAAGACTTCAGAAGTACGTGGCACAAGGAACGTTCTCTTCAACAACCGCTAAAGGTCAGCCTGGATGCTCCAGATGATGCATAATATGTGCATGTCTGTTTGTGCAGAGGAATAGCAGCAAGCAGAAACACAGTCTCACCATGGCTTTTGGGTAAACCTCCAGATTTGATAAACAACATTTTCAATTCATAACACAACCACCATCTTCAGCCGTCCAGATTAGGAACCCTCGGCCAGCAGTTAAAATGTACCTGGGTGCAGAGATCTGGGAATGGGTGCAATGATCTAGGGAATGGGTGCAGAGATCTAGGGAGTGGGTGCAATGATCTAGGGAATGGGTGTAGAGATCTAGGGAATGAGTGCAGTGGTCTATGGAATGGGTTCAAAGAGCTAGGTTTCAGTCTCCACCAGACTGATTCTGAAACAGCTTACAGGCTTTACATTACTATGATTTGGTTTTGATGTTCTGCCTCTATGCTGTGTTTAAATCTATTGTTGATTGAACATCAATAATACAATATGTTGGACAGTTTTTTGTTTGAGGCTTTTTTGTCACAAAAATGAAACCAACTGACAAGTAAGTTTTTTGGTGGATGAAAAATCTGCATTGATGCTAGCCATTGCATCTTTGAAAGTATTTGTATTGGCAATGTCTGGCATCCTGTGGAGTCGATAGGGTGATTGGTATTAACAGTCCCTTCTAAGCAGAGGCTTGTGGTCAAAGCTCATCGACAGGGCCTGGGATGCGTCTTCACCTGAGGTGTCCTTTAAGTGGTTTGTGCAGAGAAATACCGTTTCTGTCATTTCACTGGGGGAGCAGGATAGCTCAGTGGTTAGAGCATCGGACTCATGATTGAAAGGTCGCGGGTTCGAATCCCTGCAGGAGCAGCGGGAGAATTTTCTTCTCCTGAGTCAACTTTCTGTGCTGACTCTTATTTCGGTATCCGTTCCACCCCCGTGTTACCGCAGTAGCACGTAAAAGATCCCGGTCATTCTGCCAAAAGTGCAGGTGGCACGTTACAGCTAAACACGCATTCACCCTACCTATGTGGCTTTGAATGAAGTGACACCGTAACCTGGTGCATGGTTGAATGGTGTACACAGAACTTGCGCCGAAACGGCAGCATTTCACGTGGCACCAGCCATGCAACACCACAGAGCGCTACCAGTACACCACTTCTGTGGATATTAATAATACGCGCTATAAAAGGATACAGTCACTCATTCAGAATCACATGCCAATGTGCGCAGTGAGTCTGCTTGAGAGTAGAGAATAGCGCTATATAAAAGCTATGAATAATAATAATAATAATTTCTCTGTGTGTGTGATGTGTGTGTGTGTGTGTGTATTTGTTCTTGTCTCTTTCAGCACACTGCACACGCAGTCCTTACCTGCACACTGTTGCTGGACGCCATGGCAGCAGCACCCCGACTGGCAGGGGGAGGGGAATCCACCTCCATGGGACTCGCCCTCGACTCTGAGGGCACCGTGTCTGACTCTGCCGTCCCCACCTCCCCGCTCTCTCTGCTGCCCCCGCCACCCAGCGGCACCGGGGTGGCCATGGAAGCGGTGGTGGGGAGGGTGGCGGACAGCCGCACGATGTAGCCCTCCACCTGCTGTGGTGTGATGGCGAGGGTCTGCTGGAAGGACGTCACATGCTGCAAGGTCATGGTGGCCATCCACTGCTGCAGCACAGGGTTCAGACCGGTCAGCATGCCCGTCTGAAAGCACAAAGGGACCAGTCATGCAAGTGCACATTCATTCTGTGGGACTGTCCACTGATGTGGTCATCCTTGATACTCTTCCTGATGCACAAACCGGATATGTCAGAAAAGAAATGCTTCGGATCAGACCCCCATCTACCTCTCAGACCTTCTTCACCTTTACACTCCTTCCCAGCAGCTCCACTCCTCTGCAGCCATCTGAGTGTCATCCTTCCACAATAAGTCCAGTGGTCAGTGCTCTTTCTCTTATCAGGCTGTAACTACCAGGAACCAACTCCCTGTGTGTGTGTGTGTGTGTGTGTGTGTGTGTGTGTGTGTGTGTGTGTGTGTGTGTGTGTGTGTGTGTGTGTGTGTGTGTGCATGTGCACAGGTCTGTGCATTTGAACCTTTGTCAACGAAACATGCATATGCTAAAATAAATTGTAAAAAATAATCACTCTGGGCTATTACAGATGAGGCCCAATAAATACCAGTTATTACTGATATCATTAATTTTAAGGCATGATGCAGTTTGCAAGGTATGTAGCAAATTCATGAATGCCTAACACAAGGGGAAAAGTTTGTTTTTGTGTTTTTCAAGCAAAATCTTGTTTTCATTCATTTCAAGCAAACACAAATGTACACAAAAATACATGGGAAAACACACACACACAGACTGACCAGTCTATTCTGTATCATGGTGGTGAAGGCTTGCTGGCCGTCCCGTAGGCAGGCTGGCATCAACACCACAAATTCGCCCAACATGCGTCGGAAGTCATTGTAGAACTGCAGTGCAAACTGCTCATCATTCACTGAAACATCAAATTTGTTCAGGACTAAACTACCAACAAGTTTCCACCACTAAGCTAAGGTGTATCTGACATACAGTGGGGAGTCACTCCCTGCAGCTTCAGTCCCCTCTTCCCTCATCTATGCCCCCCCCCCTCCCCCCCAACAACCCATACTGACACAGCATGGAAAACATCTTGACCAAACCTACCAACAGTGACCAGCAATTTGGGGACAGAAAAAAGTGTTCATAAAGCAACTCAAGGAGAGATTTTCTGTAACTGTCTCTCCTGTCTTCTTCCTTTCGCTCGTGCTTGCACACAGTTCAGGCAGAGCTTCAGTGCACTTCCTGTCTTTCTTACAGTCTTCTGTTTTTACGTCCCTGTCACACCGACACCTCACCCTGCCTACGCCCCAAGAACTGGTGTCTGCGATCAATGGGCCAAAGACATGATCCTGAAAGCCATGCACTCAGCATGGTCAGTCATGGCCGGTTCTCATCCTCTTCAGCACGTGGGCAGTCCTGTCCACTCCTGATGAGTCCGGGGCAGCAGACTCAAACTGCCCGGGAGGAAACAGAAGCGTGATGATGTTTGGTGATGCTTAACCGACCTGTCAACAAGGAACTGACAGCTCAGTCTGATATCACCAGGGAAGCTGCTACGCAATGCAGCAAAATCAAAACACAGGTGATGGTGTTCAAGCTACAACACTACGACTCCACCTGGGTCACAATCACATACCGCAGAATTTCAGCCGTTCTAATCACTGGCTGCCTACCTGCCAAGACCACATGACCAGGAACCCACTGATCCTTCATCTATGCACACGTATTTGAACCTCCAGTGGAAAACAAACCACCCGCCTTCCCACTCCACCCAACCCATTTTCACTAACACTCTTCTTAACACCTTCCCCTCAGGTACCCCCTTCAGCAAGTACCGCCTTCTTTTAACGCCCCTTTTTCTTCTTTTTTCTTCTTAGAGTGGTCTCATCTTTTCACACCTGTTACGTTTGATTGTCGTAGGGTGGCTTCATCTTTCAAGATCACCAACCATCTTTCAAGGGTCATTTTAAAAGAACGGTTTCACCTTGGACTGCGCACAGGCCTACACATAAAGCAGGGTGAGGTATGGACACGCACCATTGAAGTCAACGGTGAGCTTGAAGAGGGCCATCAGGTGATGGGAGAAGAACTTGCGCAGAGTGGCCTCCAGGTGCACATCGCTCAGCACTGCAGCACCAGACTATTAACACAAACCGGGACCGCTCTGTCCATTACACATAATACAAAACACAGGAACAGTCACTGAGAAAAAGTGGTTATCCACCCACTCCCCTCTGGTAAGCATGAGTGAAAGCTTTGTTGTTTTTAAATGCTCAGACCTAACCCAGATCCATGGGCAACTGATTGTTTAAAACAAAACAAAAACAAAAAAAATTCAAATGCAGATTTCAAAACAGATACTGAAAGAATTTTTGAAGCAATTTTCTATTCTGCTGTAGCTTTACAAAACAGTCAACTCTCCACCCTCTTACAGCCTCAAAAATTGTGAGGTTGTGTTTAAAAAAAAAATTCACTGGCAGATTTCAGCATAGACGCTGGAGGAACTTTCTCCATGCGTAAGTTACAACTCAGTTTCTTTCATATTCAGATATAATCAGTGGCTGGGCAGGGTAACTTTGCCTCAGCAGGCCATACCCTGGGATGGTGACCCCAATTACCCATGGTAATGCCCCACACAGGACCACAACGCCTACACAACACTCCTGATTTCCTCTACATGAAACTGCAGACAGGGTCTCACTGCAATGGCTCTGATGTCAGGCAGCATCTCCTCCACCACCTGGTCTGTGGCTCGCTGCATGTTGTCATCTGTGATCCCTGACCCGTTCAGGACCCGCTCGCTGACAAACTGACGCATGGGGCGTCGCAGGCGCGCAATGGGTTGGTGCTGCCCCATGAAAATGCTGATCATGTCCGCAAATGTTAGCTGCTCTGCTACACACAGGAATGCATCTGTCAGGAACCCTGGAAAAGAACAAACTGTATTTCACCTGCTGGGAGAGGAAAGTAAAACAAACAAAAACAAATTTTACAACAGTGGAGAAGGAAGCAAGCTAAAATAGGGTTTGTCACCTTGCACAGCAAGATACCTCCCATTTGTGAGCTGTATTCAGCACGAGTTCATCTTCTTTGCACTTTGTCTAGCAACAGTGCACCAAGGTATGAAGTGTGAATTATAAAAGGTTCAAATGCCATACCCACAACTTTTATATAATGGTTCAATCCTCCCTGTGACCTTGACACAATTTGGAGAGTAAAAATAGCATATTTTGTGCAAAAGTTTTGGTAGTTTTCGAACTGGAAAAAGCATCACATTCTGTGCAAAAGCGTTGGTGTTTTTTTTATATATAATTTGTTATGTGGGGTTAGGAATTCACAAAGCATCACAAGTGCACATTTAACACAACTACTTTTCATAAGCAGCCAACTTTAAGTAGGTGAGAGTGTTCACATTCTGATACACTCTGGACAACTGATGCAGACACAAGAGGCCGTTAAAGTAAACCAAACACTAAGCCTGCTGCCTGTCTCTCTACAAAACCCATTTCCCCTGCTGCTTCACAGCAGCCAGGAAATGGGACAAACCTCCCTGTTGTGAAAGCGCTGTGCAAAGGGGAACAAGGTACGGCCCCTTGTGGTTGCAGGAGTCTAATCTGGACACCCAGCTGCACCCACACTCTC
Source organism: Alviniconcha marisindica (assembly GCA_018857735.1). Lineage (NCBI taxonomy): Eukaryota > Metazoa > Mollusca > Gastropoda > Provannidae > Alviniconcha > Alviniconcha marisindica. Next base: position 870,093 of record JABMCL010001457.1, on the reverse strand, counting down.
TAACGCACAATCAGGGACCCTTTACATTTAGAAACGGAACAATCTGGAGTTCACCACTGCCCTGGCAAACTTTTGCATAATTCCAACAAAAGGTTCTGTGGTTAGCACAGTGGTCACCACAGAACCAGTCAAAGAAAGACTAGAAGACTCTCCCATGAGAACCATGATGGGGCCAACACACTGGGCACATCTGTCTCAAGTCTTCATAATATTATCACAACCTCTTTGCTTTTCTTTTTCTGTTTAAAATACATCCATCAACAGTGACAGAGTAATATAATATAGGTTTGTCATCACTGAAAGGAAAGACAGTGCATGCCACCTTCCCAAAACACAATGAACTATAAAGGTGAAATGTAAAATGAAGGCAAGAGATGTAACAGTTACCTTCCCCAGGCACAATGCTGTGATTGTCTCCCAGTGTCTGAAGAAAAGCTGCCACAGTCTGACCGGACTGATTTCCTGTCATGACTTGAGCTGCTTGGGAACGCACACCCTGAACCAGACGAGTAAAAACGGCGTCAGACATGCCCTCAGCGCCTCCAGCTGGGGCATTGCTGGCGCCCTGTCAAATCAAACAGCAAGTGGAAGGGTCACAATGCATGTCATTTACACACTTAGCAACTGAACATTCTAACTCACCAGAACCATGCAAATTTGTGCATCCGCTTCCATCAGTGTACCTGTTTAAAATATGCATTAATCGGTGTGGTGAGAATCACCTCGCCATCGGCAAGTGTAAATGTTAAAACTAAGCAGCTCATAAATGACATCCTTCCCCAAATGCCAGCGTGTTTCCATAGTAGCAACCAGAATAATTATGCACTGATCAAATGAGATTTTAAACAGTGTTGTTAATTCACAATGTTTTGCTTCAAACCAAAGCGATGCCTGGGTGATAACTGCAGAAACTGAAATGCTGGAAGCTGTGCTTCCGTTTTCTTCTTCTTTTACTCATACCTTCACTTATTCCTTGTACATCAAACCAGCATTCATACACATCGACTTCATTTGTTTCCAAGCCTGGTTTATAAAAAAATGACCCACTGCTCTTATGGGAGAGTCAACTACTAGGTGCTCACAAGGGACACTGACCAGTCTTTGGCAGAGTGTTCACTGCCTGCCTTAGGGACACTGACCAGTCTTTGGCAGAGTGTTCACTGCCTGCCTTAGGGACACTGACCAGTCTTTGGCAGAGTGTTCACTGCCTGCCTTAGGGACACTGACCAGTCTTTGGCAGAGTGTTCACTGCCTGCCTTAGGGACACTGACCAGTCTTTGGCAGAGTGTTCACTGCCTGCCTTAGGGACACTGACCAGTCTTTGGCAGAGTGTTCACTGCCTGCCTTAGGGACACTGACCAGTCTTTGGCAGAGTGTTCACTGCCTGCCTTAGGGACACTGACCAGTCTTTGGCAGAGTGTTCACTGCCTGCCTTAGGGACACTGACCAGTCTTTGGCAGAGTGTGTTCACAGCCTGTTTTAGGGACACTGACCAGTCTTTGGCAGAGTGTTCATTGCCTGCCTTAGGGACACTGACCAGTCTTTGGCAGAGTGTTCACAGCCTGTTAGGGACACTGACAGTCTTTGGCAGAGTGTTCACAGCCTGTTTTAGGGACACTGACCAGTCTTTGGCAGAGAGTGTTCACAGCCTGTTTTAGGGACACTGACCAGTCTTTGGCAGAGAGTGTTCACAGCCTGTTTTAGGGACACTGACCAGTCTTTGGCAGAGAGTGTTCACAGCCTGTTTTAGGGACACTGACCAGTCTTTGGCAGAGAGTGTTCACAGCCTGTCTTTGGGACACTGGCCAGTCTTTGGCAGAGAGTGTTCACAGCCTTAGGGACACCGACCTATCTTTGGCAGAGAGTGTTCACAGCCTTAGCGACACTGACCAGTCTTTGGCAGAGTGTTCACAGCCTTAGGGACACTGACCTATCTTTGGCAGAGAGTGTTCACAGCCTTAGCGACACTGACCAGTCTTTGGCAGTGTTCACTGCTTTAGCGACACTGACCTATCTTTGGCAGAGAGTGTTCACTGCCTTTGGGACACTGACCTATCTTTGGCAGAGAGTGTTCATTGCCTGTCTTAGGGACACTGACCAGTCTTTGGCAGAGAGTGTTCACAGCCTGTCTTTGTATCTCACATGCAGCCAGTACAGTGGAACCTCTATGTAAGACAACATTCCCACGAAACATCACCCATCTTTCAAGACAAATATTTTGGAACTCTTCTCTCAGCATCTTTAGGTGGGCGTCAAAATCTTCACCAAAAAACATGCTACCTTCAATACCACACTTTCTCCATTTAAGGGTGTCTCTAAAAGGGATGGCTTCAAAATGGATCCACAGTACATGGAGAATGAGGCTACAAAAGGTGGTGAATATGCCCCCCCCCCCCCCCCCCCCCCCAGTATATTAATAGTGGACCCTGTTGTGGTGATGTAAGATGGGGTCCACTGAATACTGATGGTGACCTGTGCAACAGACCAGTAATAACCCACTGTAAGAGGGGATATGTTGTACAGTGAGGGTGGCCTGTGCAACAGACCAGTAATAACCCACTGTAAGAGGGGATATGTTGTACACTGAGGGTGACCTGTGCAACAGACCAGTAATAACCCACTGTAAGAGGGGATACTGTTGTACAGTGAGGGTGACCTGTGCAACAGACCAGTAATAACCCACTGTAAGAGGGGAACTGTTGAACAGTGAGGGTGACCTGTGCAACAGACCAGTAATAACCCACTGTAAGAGGGGATACGTTGTACACTGAGGGTGACCTGTGCAACAGACCAGTAATAACCCACTGTAAGAGGGGATATGTTGTACACTGAGGGTGACCTGTGCAACAGACCAGTAATAACCCACTGTAAGAGGGAACTGTTGTACAGTGAGGGTAACCTGTGCAACAAACCACAAATAACCCACTGTAAGAGGGGATCTGTTGTACACTGAGGGTGACCTGTGCAACAAACCACAAATAACCCACTGTAAGAGGGGAACTGTTGTACAGTGAGGGTGACCTGTGCAACAGACCAGTAATAACCCACTGTAAGAGGGGAACTGTTGAACAGTGAGGGTGACCTGTGCAACAGACCAGTAATAACCCACTGTAAGAGGGGATATGTTGGACACTGCGGGTGACCTGTGCAACAGACTGCAAAAATAACCCACTGTAAGAAGGGGTATGTTGTACAGTGAGGGTGGCCTGTGCAACAGACTGCAAATAACACACTGTAAGTGAGGATACGTTGTTCACAGAGGGTGAGCTATGCAACAGACAGGGAATAACTGTCTACAACTTGTCCGCTTCTACTTGTCCTAACAGGAAGAATAACCTGCTGAATGAAGTGTCATAGTGTGTTTAAGTAATTAATAGGGTTCACTGTGCTCTTGGTGTGGGTGTGTGTGCACATGCATATGCACTTAGAATAGTCTTTATAGACAAGATTTTGCACTTTACAAATAGTTTTATTATTATTTTTAATTATTAATAATGAATCCTACCTCTCCCCCACCAGATGGTGTATTAGCAGTGGACCCAGCAGTGGCGGCTGCCATCTGCCCCAATGGGCCGGCACCGCCCAGGATCTGGGAGAAGAGCGTGGCGAAAGGGTTGGCCGAAATGGAGCCTTGCTGCGTCGCTGTGGTGCTGGTCTCTGCACGGGACGTGGTGTCGTTGGCGTTGCGCTGGGGCGTGCCTCCAGGTTGCTGCGAGCTGCGCTCTGACACAGGCGGGCCTACGGAAGACAGAGGGAGACCCACTTCAACCCTCAAAAAACAAAAACTGATGATGGGCAGGCAGAGTATGAAGGTGCAAGCAGTGTGCAGATGCACATGTGCATATATGAATGTGCTGCAGATGCCAGACAAAAAGACAAAAACAAAATGGGGGAGAATTGCACTACTGCAGTCTGAGATACAAGCAGAGTTTGGGTTTACTGACCTCTAGGTCTGGGCTGCCCAAACAGTGTGGACATCATGCCTGCCATCATGTTACCCAGGTGCTGTGGAGCTGGCATACCCTGGAAAAAAAGAAAGGAAACAAAAAATGTCAATATTTCCTGTACACAGTAAACATGGCATGGTCATCATTCCTGCCAACAAGGTACCAAAACAGGCACTCCTTGTAGTAAGGTTAACGTCACGTATTTGAAAAAAATAAAACACTTCCAGCGGGGAGGACTGAGTTACAAATACAAATGAACTTCATTATTCATAAATGCAGTTATCTGTTATCTGGCAGGTGGCTCTGACAGCAGGTTATATTGTACTTAAAACATGGGTGGCCCCCTTTACCTGCATTCGCTGATCGAGTCGCTCCCGCACAGCCTGGCTGATGAAGTGATGGGAGAAACAGGGCAGGTAAATGTCTGTGGGCTGCATCAGTGGCATGGGCAACATCCCTCGCGGAGGCGGGAACATGGGTGTTCGCTGACGGAAAATGGGTATGCGAGCAAACACACTGCCAGGACCTAAATGAGGGAGAGAGAGAAAAACAACTTTCCAGTCACGCAGCTATCAGAAGACAAACATTTTCTGTTATTAAGTATAATCAACAAATAATACTAAAACACTAATGCATCACTCTACAAGCAATCACAAGCACGTTCCAAGTGCCATAAAATCAACGACCACAGAATACACAATTAACAAATATGCTACAGCCCAGACAACTTCAGCAAAATGAAACCACCTTCACAAAAACGCACACGCCACACAATGAACTGACCGCCATTATTGTTAGCCCCTGGTGCCCGGGGAACAAAGGCGGGAGCATCTGCCGACAGTGGCTGTGAGCGGCTCATCCTGGGACCGGCTGCTGTTGTGGGGGCTGGTGCAGCCGAGGCTGCGGTCGCTGAGGCACCTGCTGTTGTGGGGGCAGCGGCAGTGGAGCTCTGGGAGCTGGAGCTGGAGCCAGTGTTGGTGCTGCTGGTTGAGTGCCCCACCCTCTGTGACGTGCTGCAGACAAGGCATGTCACCGGATAAAGGGCAGCCCAGCAACAGTCACTGTCATGGTCACATCCCTTACCCCCTTGACATGTATATGCCAAATACATAATACAATGAGTTGCTACAGGGACATACCGACTTTGACGACATGATCAAGCAATTCCTGGTGTGACATTGTGCACCTCTTTCTGCCAGCTGTCCCTTTAACCTTGTCACTCTCTGTGTGGGGTGCATGCCACTTAATGAGCGACTTTGCTGGCTTGAGCACTGCACTGCCCAAATAGGCCCAGCGCAACCTGGCTAGTGTAGGGGAGATCATTTGCAGCTGACTTCAGCTTTGTCAAAGCCCCAAATATGCCCAGCGCCACCAAGCAGGGCGATCCGCAGCTAAGTCGCCCATTATACCACACAGTCTAACTCACAGTCCCTCTCTGCGTGAGGTCCATGCCACCACACAGTCTAACCCACAGTCATTCTCTGTGTGGGGTGCATGCCACTTAATTATACCACACAGTCACTCTCTATTATACCACACAGTCTAACTCACAGTCCCTCTGTGTGTGGGGTGCACGCCACTTAATTATACCACACAGTCACTCTGTGTGTGGGGTGCACGCCACTTAATTATACCACACAGTCACTCTGTGTGTGGGGTCCACGCCACTTAATTATACTACACAGTCACTCTGTGTGTGGGGTGCACGCCACTTAATTATACCACACAGTCACTCTCTGCGTGGGGTGCACGCCACTTAATTATACCATTGGTCTAACTCACAGCTGTTCTATCTTCTTTCTAAACACCAAGTTACTTACTTACCATCTTCTTCCCACCTACTCCTGGAACACCCTGTGAGGCGGCTGGAGCAAAATCAACCAGCTTTCAGCTGCTGCCCCCTTGCTCAATGCTAACTAAGAACTAAGCTGGTTAAATGCCCGGGTTGGCGGTGGTGGGCTTGGGGTTAAAGTCAGACTGACACATCACACATTTACAGTGTCACTGTTGACACGTAACTATTATCAGCTAGAAACATCTCAGAGGCTGGTGGGCAGTATAAGGTGTCACTGGTGTCACTTGGTGACTTACCTGTAACCTACTAAAATATGTGAGGGGTTGGTGGGCACTGTCAATGTGTGTCTGGTGTCACTTGCCTATCAGCTACTGGAACACTTGAGGTGAGTGTGAGCAGTACCAAAGTGTGACTGGTGTCACTTGCCCGTTACCTACTGAAACACTTGAGGGGTTGGTAGGTAGTATCAAGGTGTAGCTGGTGTCACTTGGCAGTAAGTTGCTGAGTGGAACACCTGAAGGGTTGGTGGACATTATCAAGGTGTCACCTACCTGTTCATTACTGGAACACCTGGGGGGGGGGGGGAGACACTATCAACGCATCAATAGTGTCACTTACCTGTTACCTACTGGAACACCTGAGGGGTTGGTGGGCAGTATCAAAGGAGTCACTGGTGTCACCTACCTGTTACCTACTGGAACACCTGAGGGGTTGGGGGCAGTATCAAAGGAGTCACTGGTGTCACCTACCTGTTACCTACTGGAACACCTGAGGGGTTGGTGGGCAGTATCAAAGGAGTCACTGGTGTCACCTCTTACCTACTGGAACACCTGACGGGTTGGTGGGCAATATCAAAGGAGTCACTGGTGTCACCTGTTACCTACTGGAACACCTGAGGGGTTGGTAGGCAGTATCAAAGGAGTCACTGGTGTCACCTACCTGTTACCTACTGGAACACCTGAGGGGTTGGTGGGCAGTATCAAAGGAGTCACTGGTGTCACCTCTTACCTACTGGAACACCTGAGGGGTTGGTGGGCAGTATCAAAGGAGTCACTGGTGTCACCTACCTGTTACCTACTGGAACACCTGAGGGGTTGGTGGGCAGTATCAAAGGAGTCACTGGTGTCACCTACCTGTTACCTACTGGAACACCTGAGGGGTTGGTGGGCAGTATCAAAGGAATCACTGGTGTCACCTACCTGTTACCTACTGGAACACCTGAGGGGTTGGTGGGCCCAGTGCCATTGGTCTGTACACCCAGCATGCCGGGCCCTCCACCTGGCATCTGCACTGGGACGACGTTCACCTGCACCTGGTCCCCTTGCCGTACACCTGGATGAACAGGAATTGAAGAATAGCTTCAACCTGGTGTTCACATCATGAGGTTTTATCAACAACAAAAAAGAACACTACAGCAGAAGCATTCAAAGATTCAAGCAGTAAATGTCACACAATAAAAGAACACTACAGCAGAAGCGTTCAAAGATTCAAGCAGTAAATGTCACACAATGTCCACAAGACAATGTAGTGAAACTAGAAGAGACTTGCTGGGGGAACTCTTGACTGACCTATCAAGCCAGGCACATGATCCCCACTGCCCTGGAAAGATCTTGTATTTTCATTTGGATTAATTCATGTATGCTCCACACTGATGATCCTAGCTGCCCTCTCTGGGAAGCCCAGAGTGGCATGTGACCATCTTTGACATCCACCTCCAAAGTCTTCTGTGGATGTACTGTTAGGGACAAGCTAGAGTAAAGAAAATGACCTAGCAGACAGACTGGGAGACAAAAAAACATCACAAGTGACTTGCATCTTGGAAGACGTGAAGTGTTGAGGCACTCGAGACACTACCTGTGGACACAATGCCAAGGACCTTGGACCACCGAATACCTGCTGGTACAGAAAGACGTGATCTTCCTTGAAAGCACAAGAAAGGGCCATCACCAATCAGCTGAACACTGGAACTGTTTCAAAGGTGTGGGGGGAACGTGTGAGAGACAGGGTGCAGCTTATGGGCTTTTCCATGCACAGCACAGACACCACCTTGAACTGAACTGAACCATAAAGATTGCTCCAATGGCTTTTTCACGTTATTTTTTTTAACCCATGCTATGCCAGACAGCTGTCTGAATCCATGTGTTCCAATCCCTGTCATTCAAACCCACAACAAAGAGTACCTACTATAACACTGCTTCACATCCCATGCATGTTTGTGCCCAAATGGCCCAACTAAAAAGGCTGCTCTCAGCATCTTTCCTGATATCACTACACTATGACACCAGCAGGCAAGGAAAATCCCAGAGGTAAATATTATAGAAACTGGCTTACATTACACTGGTTACATTAGATTGTGTGTGTGTGTGTGTGCACGCGCGCGTGTGCATATGTGTGTGTACACATGCAAATGTGTGGATCCAGTGGAGGGGGGGCAGATAGAGTGGAATGCAGAATGCATTATTAAATATTGTAATGTTTCACATACAGTGCACTGAGCCTCACATATGTATAGTCATAGACAGATTATTGTTATTATTATTATTATTATACAAGCAAAAATGCCACAATCTCTCTTGTGAAGACAATGTCCTTTGGGGTGCTGTTGTCTAATTCAGTTCATGCCAGACTGGGCAGCCTGCTCAAACTCTTTGACTCAAGGCAACCTTGTGCAACTGACAGGATGTAAATGTTAAACTCCAATTAACAACTGCTTAAAACTTCGGTGAGTGTCATCTGACTTTGCAAGTTGTGCAGAAAGTCCTTCCCCACAGACCTGGATACATTTTCCGCAGGTCAGTACAGCGTAAAACGTGAACAAACCCTGTTCATGAGGAGAGAAGTGTGGATTTGACAGACATGGTTTGCTGATCTGACAGCAGACTCAGTTTAAATCAGTTCAAAAGGTGGACCACACAGATGCCAAGGTCAGTTATGGCAAAGAACCCATTCACTGGAGTTGCCATTCAGTTGCACACCAAGTCAACATCAGCCACTCAAGCTGTTCTGCAGAGCAGCCAGTGACAGCAAGTAAGGCGGGGGATGGCAGAAAGAATGCTGGATGGACCAACTCATGGAAGGGTTGGACTACAGGTCTCCACCCCTGTACCAAAAGGCCAAGGCAGACCCAGGTGGAAGCAAACTGACTGCTGAAGCGTGTCCATCAAAGCACCCTACTGACCAGGCTGGTCCAGAGACTGATGATGATACTGATAATGCTGAAAGGCATGATGCGTAAAAGACCATGTAAAATAAACAAACTGATAAAAAACTACCTTTCAAAAACCTAATAATAATAATAAAAAATACAGAAAGAACACACACATACAGCAAACCACACGGTGCACACCGGATATGGGCAAGAGGCGTTTGTTTTGGGCCATCATAGCATTTATAAGTCTCAGAAGAGTCTGATCTTTACTGCCATCAACCCCACACCCCCCAAGTACAAGTCAACTGACCGTGAGCCTGCAGCACAGACTGCACGATGCTGTTCATCAGTTCACCAGGCACGCCCGGGATGCTGGAGAACCCTTGGAAATTGACTGGAGGTTGCATCATGGAGGACTGTGATGTTGTTGTCGTTGATGTCGACTGGGATGTAGAAGCAGCCGTGGCTGCCGGCGATGTGCTGGTGTTGGTGGCCGAGGGCGTAGAGTCCACACCTATTGTATGTAAGCACCGACGATTTTAGGCAATGTACGTGGGGGACAGTTTGGACTTTGTAAAATACAGATATGCAGCCACAATGCAAAATCAACAGAACTGACAGGCCCATGTGTAAGGGAACTCCAACAATACACCCTGCCTCACATAACACACACTGAACAAATAATGTTCCTGTACATTCCTACACAGCACTGTCTGTCATTAGGCAGGGGATTTCTTCTTCTTTTTCACACCAGGGTCCAACCAAAACTGAAGAAAAAAACCTGACAGATTTCAGTACAACTACTATTGTACTAAGCAACAGTCACCTATAATTTTATAAAAGTTGAAAGCATCTATAAAAATTAAAAACTTTCACTATGACAGGAACACAGAAACAAAGGAAGTAGCATTAGAAACACCCTTGCACTACTTGGGGAAGAAAAAAAGAGAACGAAAAAAATGTATGGCTAAATAACTCAGTTTTGTCTTCTGCTTTTGCATTAGAAGGTAAAAGCCAAGTGCTTGAGACCAGAATTGCAACTAGATGCAGGCCAAGTACAAGATCTAAGCAACACACATTCCCACAAGAAGAAGAACAAATAGAAGAAGGAAGAAAGGAAGGTGGAAGAACAGGAGAGCATGAACAGCTATGAAGACCAAAACAAAACAAAAAACCCATCATCTTCAACGGAAGGACAGAAGGATAAGAAAACAAGAAAACAAGAAAAAGACCCACTCACCTTGCCGTAAGTTCACAAAGTCCATGTCCTCATCGACCTCTTCCGACACGACCACAGTGGTAGAAATGCTGTTTACTGTCAGCGAGTCTGGACCCACCTCCACAAAAACATAGGGGTCTGCCTCACTCCCCGCACCTCCCGACATGCTTGCACCCACCCCTTCGGTCGATGACACCGTAGCTGATGCGCTGGAGGAGTGGGAGGAAGAGTGGGAGGAAGAGTGTGAGGAAGAGTGGGAGGAGCTGTGGGTGTGTAGATGGGGGTGAGGGTGGGGAGCAGCAGGCTCGGGGGCAGGCTGGGGATGAGAAGCAGCAGAGGTAGCGGAGGACTGGGTGGTGTTGGCGTTGTTGTTCTGGGCGCTGGCGCTCTGGCTGCTTGGGGGCTGCGAGGCAGCATGGGGCTGTCCATGCTGCACAGTTTTCATTGCACAATGCTACAGCACACATTTCTTTACACGCGTCTAAGTTTGTGCCCACACATGCAAGCTGGAACTTGCATGCAAGTGTGCACAGACATACCCACCCACACACGCAGTCTCACTTAAAGACACAAATAATAACACTGGTGAAAGAGATGGCTTTGAAACTCCAGCACCCCTGTGGTAGTCTTGGGAACAAAGCACCCAGAGAAAAAGAGTTTTCACTTTCTCTGACACTTTCCACAGAAATTATGTGATGCCAAACACAACCAAAACACCTGAACGTGATGTTAGTGACCACAGCAGTCAATCGAGCAGAATAACAAAAATCATGAATTTCTGGTCTGACCACTCTTGGAAGTTCAACCACTCAGGAGGCCTTTGACAGAACATTTTGAAAAGAAAAAAATGAGCATGTGTCACATTTCTTAAATGACCTCCCCCTGCAAATGACAAGATTTTCTTTGGGGGAAACTCTTCACCTTGTTGATGTAATGCTGCTTGGAAGATGTCATGATGGTCACTGTCGCCCTTTACTCAGTCACTGGTAGGGCAAATCAAACTCCTACGATTAATGTCAGATAGTAAATCTTTCAAACATGTGGGTGCAGCCTCACTATTGTTGGACCATACAGATGTCTGTTTATAGATTTATCGGAGGCACGTAGCTGAGAGGGAATAGCTCTCTCTCCTGGTGACACATTAATACCGGCAATGACTGAGCCATCTGCTCCTGGGGTGGAGCCCCTCTCTATCTCACACACATCCAGCCACCCTCCACTAACTGCCTTACCAAAGTCTGGTTGACCACACACATCCAGCCACCATCCACCCTCCACTAACTGCCTTACCAAAGTCTGGCTGACCACACACATCCAGCCACCATCCACCCTCCACTAACTGCCTCACCAAAGTCTGGTTGACCACACACATCCAGCCACTGTCCACTAACTGCCTTACCAAAGCCTGGTTGACCACACACATCCAGCCACTGTCCACTAACTGCCTTACCAAAGTCTGGTTGACCACACACATCCAGCCACTGTCCACTAACTGCCTTACCAAAGCCTGGTTGACCACACACATCCAACCACCATCCACTAACTGCCTTACCAAAGCCTGGTTGACCACACACATCCAGCCACTGTCCACTAACTGCCTTACCAAAGCCTGGTTGACCACACACATCCAGCCACTGTCCACTAACTGCCTTACCAAAGTCTGGTTGACCACCACAGCAGGGCTGTGTGCCTGGTGGTATATAGGCAGTGACTGGGCCATCAGTTGGCGGGGCGGAGGGGCGGCCAACTCGTAGGCAATGTCACTGATGTTGTGGTAGCCATGGCTGAGAGCATGAAGAGCCTCCGACACCTGGTCCACCAACATTTGACGGGAACGCAGATCCTGAAACCCAGCACATCAAGGTGAGTATGGCAGAACCCACAGTGAAACCTTACATCATTCAGACTGCCTGGACACTATATCACCACCCACCAATGACAGGAAGAAAATGAAGGACCACCACAAACAGACCGGTTTGTACAACCAATGTTAAAACCCCCCATTAATTTTCTGTCCAAATGAATGCTGCATGGACAGTATGTCACCACCCACCAATGACCGGAAGAAAATGAAGGACCACCACAGACCGGTCACCACCAGTTTGTACAACCGATGTTTAAAAAACCCATTAATTTTCTGTCCAAATCAATCTTTATTCTAAGACCCTTTTAAATTCAATTAGCAGGTGGTCATAAAAACAAGGACATTTAAAGTTATCTACATCAGTGCTTTCAGTGCGAGTTCTGATGTAAAGAAACCCATGGTACAAAAGTAATGAAACATTGCGAAGTATTTTTTAGTTTCCCACTGCTGATTCTGCCAGAATGAATGGCTCAACACTTCTCATCACCAACCCACCTAACAAAATCTCCACAAGTAACCTAAATGCTTCAGCAGAAGCTACACCTTGAACCATCTCCAGCCATTTGCCTGGAAGAGGGAAATGAACATTCTGAAACCTTTTTACGCCTTCGTCTACAAAAGTGTAACAATCTGGCTATGCTGTCTACCTGCTGTTGCACTACAGGGTCGCTGTCGGCTAACTGACACAGCTGCCTGATGAAGGGGGAGAGACTCTGGTGAAGCCTCTCCGCCTGTCGCAGGACACTGGCCAGGTCCTGAGGAGTTGCCTCCCTGCAACACACAACAAAATTCCAAGTTACAGTTCACTATTTTGAAAATCCTCAAAGTATGATAGCAGTCCAGTGAGCTTAAATTAGCTTAAGAGATGAAACTGCAGGTTTACCAGTCACCTAACACTTGTTTCATGAGCTCATTAACTGCCTGTATAATGTGCCCTTTTCCAGCACTTCATTTTGACATCACCAAAATGTTATTGGCATCATGGACAAAAGAGCAGGAAGCTCTGTTTTGCATGCAGGTCACAAGAAATGTGTGGATTGCAATCATTTTGTCACCAACCATTTCCATCTCTGTGGAATGAACTTTTGATGACGTACTGCAGAGTTCTAGAAAAGAAAAGAAAAACACATACAATTTTGTTGTTGTTGTCCAATCTGAGAAGGCCAGTTCCTCTAAGTACACAAACCATCCAGGCAAAAGAGAAGGAAACAAGCAGGCTAAACCCATCCTCAGCAAGCTACCTGGGAGCAGTGAAACTAGAGCCAGAGGACTGTGATGGTGGGGAACTCTGGGAGGGGTTGACAGGGTCAGTGGATGTTCCTGACGGCTGAGAATCTGTTGCGCTGGCACCCTGGAGAGTGGCTTCCATGGATGTACCCGTGTCCATGGCCGCTGTCTGCTCAGCTGCTCTGTTCCTTGGATTCTGAATTGCAAAACAACAAACGACCATGATGAGCCACAAACTGAATGATAAATTGACTGACGCTGATTAATGGCAAAATGGAACACTTTTTCTTGCTCCACGCCCATCTCTGTGCCTGGGATGCAATTAAAGACACAGTGAAGCCCACACATGACTGAAGTTGCTGAGGAGATAAGCATTAGTTTACTTCTCCTCAGGCAGGAATAGTAAACTAATATTAGCTAATAACAGCCATTGCTCAGTTGACAGAGAGAGCAGAGGCATAGGGGAAAGGACAGAACAGAGACACAAAAGCAAAACAGCTTAGTCAGACAGGCCAGGTGAGAAGCAGAGACTGAGACTAACACACAGAAACAGATTGACAAGGCAGAAAGGCTAGGCAAAAAGACAAGCAGGTAAGAGACACAGGCTGACAGATTGACAAGGCAGAAAGGCTAGGCAAAAAGACAAGCAGGTAAGAGACACAGGCTGACAGATTGACAAGGCAGAAAGGCTAGGCAAAAAGACAAGCAGGTAAGAGACACACAGGCTGACCGACTGACAAGGTAGAAAGGCTAGGCAAAAACACTGAGGGACACTCACAGAGCTAAACAAAAGTGACAGACAAAACTAAAACTAGTAAAAGACATATATATATGACTTGGCGCCAAAAGGTGCGCAAATGGGGGGTCCGATTTTTGACTGTTAATAAACTCCGTTTCAAACACTTTGACTTGTTGTTGCTTTGTGTGTGCGTTCATAATTGGTCAGTATTACAGTGGAAACAATATGAGTTCCAAATCTGGAGCAGCTGGAGAAATATAATTTTTTGAAAGTGAAAAGCGCCACAAAATTTGACCCCTGAAAACGGACACGCTCACGGTGAGTGCTTTCGATGCTTTCATTCACGTACATGATGAATCAAACCATTACCTCAGTCACTGATTTGCACAGAGGAGATATCGCTTTACACAGTGCATATAAAATCGATTATCACTAAGTTTTGTTTTTGGAGTTAGAGGCTCCGAAATATCCCTCGGTCGAACGTTATGTGTGTTGAAATGTTTCATGATGAGCATCCGCAGACAATCTAGTGAAGAACGGACTTTCTCTTTCGTCAAAACTTTACTCCAGTCACTGTGGTACGTCACTGCATCAGGCGCCAATGTTTTATTTTACTGCCAAATGTCTGGGTAGTTTTTAAAATATTTTGCCATTCTTCATAAAATTGTTGCAATAAATAACGTTCAACAACATATTAAATTAAACAAGCAAAAGGACAAAAATAAAGTTTTTGCACTTTTGCACTACTTCCGGTCAGCCATGTTATACATCCGGGTCATTTGCTTTTAGCAGATGGCCGCATGGAAGAGACGTTCTGATATGCGAAAGGTGTGTGGTAATATTTTCGAAGACCGTAACGTTCAACTTTATTTAAACGTTCATCGGAGATTTAGTCAAATCTTCCAGTTATACGATGATATTTATATTGGAATATGCCGAATCTTTTAAAAGTAACAGAATGTTAGCATACAGAGTGAGTTTTTGTTGCTGTCGATCTAAAGTTTGTTCAGATGCTTTCAAAAATTTGTTTTCACCGAGTTTCTTACAACATGAGTGCGTGTTGAAATCGTAACGTGCAACAGCAGATTGGTTATAAACAGTATATTCTGATCGTACTCTTTACATTTTTTGCTTGCGCTTAACGCAGTTGGTTTTGTTTACAAACCATGTCTTCAAACAAATCATCATATATGGTAGACAATTCGAATTTACACAGGTTAAAGTCATCAAGTTAGATGTTGAACATTACGATTACAACACGAGCTGTGGAAACAATAACGTTCGACATAATTATAGTGACCATGCCTGTCTGCCTTCCAGAGTTCTAAAAATGTAAGGTGCCGATCTTAATAGCATTATTCTTTGGCTGTGATTTTTTTTAGTCATATTTATTACGATTTTTTCTATTTATTATTATTAATTCTTTCACTTTGAAGTTAACTGTTCAACTATTTTTGTCCTAGGCACCTGAGTCAACATGACCAAGAAACGCATGGATGACAGGTTGTGTGTGTTTTCCTGTGACACCCAAAAGCAGCAAAAGTTGCACTCACTCTTACTTGCTCCATTTTCTCTTACAAAACACTTACTTGTTTGTTAAATAATAAGTATTATTTATTTTGTTATGAAAAACAAAGTACCATGTCATCTATTTAACATTATGCTATCCACTACAACAAAATTAATGCAGCAAAAACTGTTCACATGGAAATAATTATGTGTCTTTATACTCTACAGTAATAAAAAGTTACTGATTTATCATTATCATCTTGTTGAAATAGTAATGTACGACATATTTCTTACATCATTTGCTGTTTATGTCAAGAAAGCTTAAATTTGAGGAGAAAAAATCATCAAATCTTTCTTGTCACATATTGTTCTATTAAAGAATAACTGTTTATGTTTCAAAATGTGTTGCTTTTTATTCATTTAAAAATGTTCAAGATTGGCTGTATGTTGAACGTTAGGTATTGCAACAAACTATGCGTAGCATGCTGTTCTGTGTGACACAGAACAACAACAGTTTACTTGGTAATACTCATGTGGATCACATCTTGTAAGATCAGTTGGGTTTTCACAGTTAACTGCATGATTAGCAGCACAGTGATGTGGGCTTGTTGTAATGTGTAATGTTCAACATCTTGTCAAAATCACACTGAAAGTCAAATTTCTCAGGAACGAAGAGCAGCACTGGTGGATGACTTCACATGTGTTCATTCAAAAAATGCATTACTCACTCATATCCTGTCAACTTTATTTTCTAGTACCTCTGTCCTCTTTTCTTGCGCACCTTTTGGCACTAAGTCATATATATATATATATCAAAATCACAAATCAGTACTCACTGCATTCCCAGCGAGGGCAAAGTTACACTGAAAGATCAAACTAAGACATACACATCAAAATCACACATTTCTCCAACCTGCAGTCTAGCGATGGCATTCTCAGCAAGGGCAAAGTTACGCTTGGCCTGCGCCAGTCTTTGAGCAGCCTCCACCGCAGTGTTGCCCAAACCCCTCCCTCCCTGGCTGGCACCAAATGCCTGCTGTCCCTGCTGCTGAGCAGTGCCGGTGTCTGCAGCGCTGGAGGTGGCACTGGCAGAGGAGGGAGCGTTGGCTGTATTGGAGGTGCCATCCAATGAAGACAGGTTGATGTGGACATTGAGAGAACCCCCATCCACCTGGAGAGAGAAAACAAAACAAAGTTTGTTAATTTGTGCAGTGAATAAAAACAAAAGTGTAATATTCTGCCTGGTAAATATGCAGCAATGTATCACTGTTAGTATTACACTGGAAAGCTAGAAGTCTAGCCATTCAAAAGGTATCGCATACACAAAACATCCTTTCACAGATTCAAACCCTCATTTCAGCCTTGACCTTCAAACAACATATAACCATCTACTTCAAGTCATATCTCTATCACAAAGGTGCCCTCGCCCACATTTCACTGAAACACTTTTTCAAGTTGTACAATGCAGCCAGAGAGACCAGACAATCTGTCCCCCATTATGCATGTCACAGGCAGAAGCATGCATCGAAAGACTCACAGCAGGCAGCAGATTGACACTGACAAGACAGGTACCTGTGGAGCGCTGTTGAGGATGTTGGGCGGGATGGTGAAGGAACCAACCACAAAGCTCTGGACATTGGGCGGCAGATGGTGAACATGGTGGTGATGGTGGTGGTGGGCAGACTGGGATGTGCTGGACTCAGTGGTGGAGGTGGACATGGACATAGGGGGAGGACGCTGCACCACATGGACCACTTTGCCATCAACATCTGCAATGACACAGGCACACATAAGACTAAAAGTTAATACACACATGACTTACAGTCAAAGGATATCCACACTTACATCACCAGCTGACCGTGTTAAAGTTGTATCAGGGTGAAACATTAAAACAAGGTAAAAAATTAGCATTCAATCAATCTAAGTATTCATTCTCTAACTCAAGTTACAAGTTAAAAGGGGAAAAATGTATATATGTACATACAAAACAATAACAGACCAAAAACCAAAAGCTGTGAGGACTAGCATTCAGAATGGGAAAGGCAGATCTTACTGTCTTCCTTGATACATAGATATATATATATCATCCTTCTGTTTTTTTAAATCCACATTAAAAAAACAAAAACACAAAATAACACTTTTAATTAACAGACATTAAGATACAGAAACAAATTAAGCCATCTCCACCCCACCCAAACCACCTTTTGGACCCAGTCTGATTAATTCCTCACTCTGGTCACAACATCACACCATCAGTCCCCTGGAGGACAGCTCTGGCACAGAAAGAGGCAACGTTGGGCAAACGTTTCAAAGACGGGGTGGTGCGCAATGGGCTTTAACCAAGTTGGTGAAACTTGTACAGATCTATGCCAGGACAGTGCTTAGTCTTCCACTGCCATGGGTTCTCCAAGGTGTGCATGCTGGTCCCTTGTTCTTCATAAACCCCAGACAGACGATGATCCTATCACAGTATCAGTGGGGGACCCGCCCTAACACTGAGAGGGATTCAGTACATGGGGTAAAAGGTTGCAACTGGAACCACGGTTTAAACCCCAAGATCCATGAGCCTAGTGCCTTCACCACTAGACTGCACCAGTCCCCTTTGATAAAAGCTACTGTCACTATACCGTATTCATTCAGAAGTTTGTCATCTTGAAGGACACGTCCATGGAAAATCAAGCGCTGAATATCAGCTGGTATATTCTGCAATGTAAACAATGATCAAAATATTAAGAATACAGTCTCACACACCCTTACACGACAACAATAGATCTGAAAGGACTTTGACAGTGATACTGATAGTGACAGAAATAAATACTAAAATAGTAAACTTATGTGACAACCATTCACCAAAATGATATTGACATGACAGTAACATTGACTACAGATAAGCAGCCTAAAAAATAAAAAAATTGTGCTTGTACAGTTGTAGCAGATTAATTCCACCCATGCAATTTAAAAGAAACTATAAAACACCAGCTAACTTAAAGATGACAGCTAACCAGCCTAAAAAATAAAAATAAATAAAAACAAAACAAAAACAGAACAATTTGTACTTGTACAGTTGTAGCAGATTAATTCCACCCATGCAATTTACAAGAAACTATAAAACACCAACAAACTGAACCACTTGCTCAGCTTAAGTGTTTTTATCACATTCACAACTATCTTGTGTCCCTGTTGTGTGTATGTGTGTGTGTGCGTGTGTCAGTTGGGGGCAGGGGTGGGGACTGGGAGAGATGGAATTAAGGGTAGGTAGTAATATAATGATTCATTTTCTTTATATATATATTGCTGCTTCTCATATGGCACATGTACTTGTATATTATACATTGTTAGTTGTCATAATTATATGTATTACGTTTGTGAAACTTAGAAAATGTTGGAGAATGTTGTAAAGTGCAGTGAGTTTGGGTACACCAGAGAATAGCACTATACAAAAGTTATCTATTATTATTATTATTAATATTATTGGATTAAGTTGTAGTACACTCTGGTTCACCTTTATTGATATTTAACAACTTAATATTATATAACAATAATGCCAAACTGCCACCATTTCCATGCACAGAATGTACAGGGTTTTTTTTAGGTCATAGTGAAAATGGCCACACAAAAATACCGGAATCTGATCAACTCAAGGAAAATCATCACCAAGCAGACATATTTGACACCTGCACACACAGACACTCTCTCTCTTTCTCTTTCACACACACACACACAGAGTTCATTCTCAAACAATAAACTATGACTACAGATTCAAATATGGAAAAGATAACCTGCACTGTCAGTGTCATTAATTTTAAATAATAATCAAAAAGAAGGAAATACTCACAATCGAGTCAGCTATCTTTTCTTTGAACTGAGCAACAGTTGTCTGTAGGAAGAAATGAATGAATTAAATCAATTCCTTGTCAATTGCACAAACTATTGCATAACAATGTATAAACTACATTGATACTGATAGTATGCACTGAGATTATTAATATTACAAATATATATATATTTAATTATTCAACTTAAATAAAGCTGTATTTTGGTCCATTTATGTTTTCTTTTGAAAATGAAAGTCTGATATATTAATCTCACTGAATCATATAATTAGCAACTAGAACTAGAAACATGTTTAATATACTTACAACTTTAACTACAAGGGTATTTAAAAATTCATATGATTATGATCATGACTTGCATGACAATTTAAAAACAAACAAACACAGTATCACTACCAGCCTGACTCTCTTGCAGTTGCAGCGACTGTGTTAACGCATATTTTAAGCCGTCTAAATGAATCATATATTATGCATTTTTCAGACCTTGAACAGTTGAGGTGTAATGCACATACAATTATCAAAGGCAAGTTTCCTCGCTAGCCATTGTCATTGATACGAATAAATCTAGAATGGACGATAAATCTAAAATTACACAACAGTGTAATCCGTAACAAACATAACAAATCAACCAGTATTATAATAAATTAGCCCTGACTACCATCCTGTGTTCCCATATCAACAGTTTGCCATAATAAGCCATTAAGCTCAACGAGTCAACCTGTGCATTGACATTTTTGTATTTCACGATTTGTAAGTGTAACAGTATTTTTCATTCCTTCATGTATTCATACCTCCTCAGGTATACTAAAAGTCTTGTTCTGGCCATCCAGTGTCTTGACTGTTACATCCAACATGGTGGCAGTGTTTTATGCCAGCCAGTCCCTCCTGGGTATCACGCTCCTAGCTTGCCTCTTGGTTCTTTTACTTTGATTCACTGAGGAAAGAAAAATTCAAAAATTCAGTCAGACCAGAATGATATGACCCACTCAAGTACAAATTGAAAAATGTCAGCAAACACTGGCTACTGCATCCACATGCACAGATCCAGCTACAAAGCACATGTTTATTTTTGGCGTATAATGCACAATAATCCAAAAAGCAAGGCACCGGAAAGGATCTTTGCAATGTTTGCAGTCTAGTACCTAACCATGGTTACCAAATGGATGTGTGACCGTTTTGTGCTAGGCACCCTGAGATCTCTCCAGAGTCAAATTCTGTGGAGACTCTACAAAAGTCCTTTCAATGAGACTGTAAACTAATGTCCCCCATGTGCATATACACACACAAAATCAATATGCATGTTAAAGCGCAGGAAGACCTCACGCCTAGGGGTGATGTACAAAATCTACAATGGACTAGTCCAGTGCCCCATCATCAAGACCAAACTAGTCCCACCACCACCCTGCAAGTGCTGCTCCCACTGTCAACAGCTTAGCCTCATCACCACCAGAACACAGTGCAGAGGCCGTTCCTTTTTACCCCGCACCATCAGGGACTGGAACTCTCTCTCCAAGGATGCAGTTGAGGTAACGACTGTAGACACTTTTGTGTCACGTGCCTCCTACTGACCAGTCAACTAGTTTTTTGTTTTTGTTTTAAACTTTTTGTTTGTTTTGCGGGGAATAATCATCAACATGGTTGTGGGCATCTAAGGAAAGAAGAGAAGAAGAAAGATCATGTAGTCCATGTCAGCGTTAGGTGGATTATGGAAAAAACAAAATAATCCAGCATGCACTAAAAGCATCAGTCTTCAAAATGCTGAAGTTGGACACTATACAGAAGAAAAAACAAACAACAAAACTAAAAGATACACGTGTCAAACATAATCAAGCATCATTCTTTTCAGATTTGTGCTATGAGTATGACCATGCCTTTTATGCAACCCCAAAGAATATTTCATAAAATTAAGACAATAACTGAATAATGCTTATTAACACTAATAACACTTTAACAGACACTTTGGGTTGGGGTCATGTGGTTTGAAGAGTTTATGGTTAAAATGCTAACACTGTTGCTGGAGCAAGAGTATGAAACGAAATTTCTGTCCCCTCAGCCTTGATCTGAAGTAGAGTTTATTTTCTCTCCATCTTTGTGATAAAATGGAGCATAAATTCTGCAGATCAAGCCATTAACCCATTCTGGAATTACATCCAAAGATGTTGATGAAAAGTGTTTCGCAAAAACAACAAAAGCTCGAATATAAACCAACAGAATGATAAGCGGTACACATAAACTGTCGTCAATTTCAGTCCATTTCTCGGTTAAAATCTTTCTGTTGTGTCACTGTCACTGTGTCAGTACAATAATACATGTATCACAGTCCTCTGACAGCCGACGTGCCCGGTTTTGATTTGCCCGGTTTAGATTCAGAATAAGAATCAATTCTAAACATATCTACTGAAACAAAAAGTCTAATCAGACAAAAATATGAAGCAAACCTTTCGCGACAGGACACATGAAACCTGTAAAAGATGTCTCAAAACAGTCGACTTGGTCGCGAATTTTGTTCTACACACAGTTATCAGAAATCGTTCGCAATATTAATACGACATCTATGCGCGTTAAACATGTAGCCAGTTCATTACAATTTTTCACTAGAGTTAAATTTGTATATATTTGGTGCTAAAAGATATCAACTCCTAATATAAGGTATTTTTTCCTTGGTCGAACCCGAAAATCCCGAATTTTACGACCATTGCGTCAGTTCCGGTCTGAAAGTTGCAATAACATCACACAGCCGATTTTTCATCAATCTGCGCAACTTTTGTTTTGTTAATCGTCCACGATTTAGCACTCGCTCTCTTTTTATTATCAATATTAATAATTATCTTCATAATGGCCGAGGCAGACTGGGAAGAAGTAACCTACATCGGACACAGAGCGAAGGCAAACCAGCTCAGGTCCAAGCAGGTTAGTGCAACTGCGACATGACCACGGCTAGAATAAACTTGTAACCCTAGCAGTGGGACATTCATTTTGTCATAATTGTGGATTTTACGCCACTGTCCATAGGATTTAACCCTCACAGCTAGTGTCGATCTAAATTTACAAAATGATACTTAACAGTTAAACAGTCAAAAATGAGATGGAGAGCTTATCTGTTTAAATAGCTCAACTAAAACATCTGTCTTAGCTCTCCATCAATTTTTTAAAATCATTTTTCACTGTTTAACTGTTGCTTAAGTGTTGTTTTGTAGCTTGATAAAGGGGGATTACCCAAAAAATTTGCATGTTGTGTTTTGTCCTAATACAGTAATAGTAATAACTAATACAGTAGTAGGTGGTGTTCTTTTTAACCTTTTAATTTTTTGTTTTTGGATCTTGATTTAGAATACCAGCAGACATTCTTGTTTCAGATTTTTATAATTTATAGTTTGAGTTTAATCACTATCCCCTGCTAAGTGCTAGTGCTACTATGGGTTGCAATGCTCCCAGAATATCTTTGATTTTGGCAACAATTTTTTTAACTCAATGAAATTAATGAGCAGTAACAATACAGGTAGTGGTACACACCAAATTTCATTCATCCACTCAAATTAGTTTCTGAAAAAGACTACTTGGGCTCTGATCCTCATGAGGTTTTAGTTCTTTCTGAATCAATCAGTGATCTGGTTAAATTATTCCAGCCTATTCTGGCCACCCTTATTCCAATAACAGGCCAGCTATGACTAGTATTGGGCGGTTCAGGCGGGGTCGTTAACTCCCTTGACTTTTGCCTGGCATCGCTTCAGTTCTTTGGCTGCTTTAACTTCTGGTGCATACTTTCTTCACAATGGAAGGCAGTGAAAATGAATTTGCAAATTTTACACTGCCAACTTTAAAGGCATTTTTGGAGGCCCGTAGTCAGAATGTGTCTGACAAGCAATAACTTGTTGCTCATGCGATAAGATGCCCTAAAAGTAAAACGCATTTTTTCCACGAAGTCACAATCTTCTGGTCAGCCAAAAAACAACGCAAAGACACTTTTTTCCCACCCTCCATCCCCTTTCCCTTGTATTTTTTGCAACTGCAACAGTGGTGGCATTTGTACTGCTTCACAATTCTAGGTTCAACTTCCATTGTTACACACAGCGTAAAGCAACGCCTACTCAGAAATCGGCCTGGAAGTGACGCTGTGACCTCTCGCAACTTCTTGCACAAAAGATTACAAAGGACATTCACTCATGCAAACTAGCTTCATCGAACCGCCCAATAGGATTAGGCGTATTCCACTGTCCCAGTGAGCAAAAATGGGTGTTCAAGTGCAGCAAGGCGAGGTCAGTGCTGTGACTATAGTCCTTTCTAGATTTATTGATGTTTGTCACTATATGAGGAAATGCATTTCACGTTATGATCTGAAAAAATGTGTATGTGGCATTTAAAACTGCATGAATATCACTGAAATATGCCCAAAACACAGTGCAGTCCTGGGCATGCGGTGTGATTTTTTTGTTTATATCAGGAATTATTCAGTGTTGGAACTTGGAGGGAGAAGGGAAGAGCTGAAAATGCTGTCTCTCTTGAGATTGTTCAAAAGAAATTTTCTGATGTTAAATAAGCCGTTAAATAAGATGTTAAATATAGAATGATTTTTTTTACTGTCATGGTTTACTTGGCATTTCAATTTTCATGTCACTTTGTCAGATAACATTTTCCCTTGAATATAAGTGGCTTATAGTTATACGGTTAATACTAATAGCCTACATTGTTTGCTGGACATAATTTAAATGTAAGGACTCTGGTACCCAATTATTGCTTGAAGTAAGTGGCATGAGTAGTAGTTGCTCTTTCTGTCTTTATTTGAAACACTTACTGTTTAATTATATTTTCAGGCTATTAATTCTGCAATGAGGACTGGGGCTGACATTGAAACATCGAAAAAATGTAAGTAATATGAAATCTCCTCATGAAGCTGTTATGGTCACATGGTGCATGTTTGTTCTGTTCATTTTAGTTAAGTGACCTTGACCTCATTTCATGGTCTTATTAGCATCCTGAAGTAAAACTAAAAGCTGCTATCCGTTTCCAATTAGATGATTTCTCTTTGCAGACATACTCTTTACATCTGGAAAAGAAAAGAAAAGTTTGATGTGAAGCTTGTTTGTTCAGTTACAGCGGGGCAAAACAAGCAGTTATCAGCAGCCAAAAATACAGCCAAGCTGGACCGCGAGACAGAGGAGCTCCACCATGAGCATGTGGGTCTGGATGTCTGCAAGCTTATCCAGCAGGGGCGTCAGGCCAAGGGACTCACACAGAAAGATCTTGCACAGGTACTGTGGGGAGAGACCTTGTTCAGTCTGGGAGGGGGGACTTTTCATGGATGTGAAGTGCATGTTTCATGTGTACGAACAGTGGTCATTGCTACATGGGAGAGATGGAATTGCATTATCCAAATCCAAAGTTGTTGGGTGTTGTTGTTGTTGCTATCCCTCTATCCCTGTTTTTTTCTTATTTTAATTTGGTCAGTTCCTCTCTGTGTCTCCCCCACCCCAAACTGGTGCAGATTTTTCTATAAATTATGTTTGTTTGCATCCCAGATCTTACCTAGTTTGATATATGACTTCGGAGCACATCTTTTTTTGTTTTCTTTGGCCAGCTTCCCTGTACCCCAACATAAATACACACCTTAAGAAAAAGTCAAGTTTTAATTAAATGCTTTAAAGGACAAGTCCAAGGTTGGGGGTGATTTTTGACACAATTTCCATTAAAGTTCGCTGAGAACAATGATGTAGGTGAAATTGTGATCTGAGGGTTATAAATGCATGAAAACAGGCATTTTTTGTCGTACCGAAAGCGTCGCCATGATGCTGAAAATCATGTGTACATATGCGCACTATGTCACTCTGGGGAATCACTGCAAAATGGCTTGTAGCCACAGGGTAACCGACTTATAAAAAATCCAGTTTGAATCTCAATGGATGAAGCTCTGATGCCACTGTCAGTAGTTGGGTCTTTGTTTATTTCCTCCTTGTTATTTCATCTTTCTTGAACCTTGTTAGGTGCGTGGCGTTTCAGTCTTTTTCGTTCCGTTTACTCTAGCTTTCACAACAGGCTAGACCTCGTCAGGGAGCCTGCTTTTTATTGGGTGTTTTATTTTCCCAATTTATCCTTGTTTGTTTCATCATATGTAAAAATGAAAAAGTTTTGTTCGTTCTAGTTCAATAGACTAGCAATTCCGTGGCCTCCCTGGGTTAGGGTTTGGAGTTGGGCCAGTTACCGGTTCTTGCCATTCACTGTTTTTTCTCTTGGCTTGCCCTTTTGTTTCTTGAGTTATATTGTTCATTTACAATGTACAAGTGAGGGGGGTAGTCTCGATGTTTAACGAGACCTCTCATTCTTTCATTGTGTGGGGTAGTTCGTGAGTGTCTGTTGCCCTGCCGTGTTGTCACTGCTAAGTGGGTTGTATCGTGTCCACGGATTACGTGTATCCAGCCTTTGTCCCGTTGCTCGCTGACATTACATGCCTCCTCTTTCTTTTCAGAAAGTGTTGTTGTTTTCTCTCTCTTTTACCCTTCTTTTTCACCATGCATTCTTTCTTTTTTATCTTTGGTTTATTGGCCATTTGTACCCGCTTGTTAGCTTGCCTGATTAGGGCAGCCATTTTGTATTTCTCTTGTCGTCTGCATTTGTTTACATCCTGATGCTTTGTCATCGGTCGTCCTGATTAGAGTTTTGCTTTATCAGTCTGCAGCCGTTGTTTTTCTAGATGGAAGCCGGGTTAGTGAGGGGTTAGTTTAGAGTTAGTTATGGAAAGTTTGGCTTTCCGTCTGTTTGTCGTTGGCACATTTATTTTTGCTCTGTGCTCTTATGACTGTAGTAGTCCACTCCTTCGTTGACAGTAGTCTATTAGACTGTTGTGATTTGGTGTGGTTTTTGTTTGCTTGTTTTTTGGTGTTTTTTCCACCTTATGCTTGCAGGTAGGCAACCGTTAGGGGTTTTTGAGGTGGTTTCAGCTGTTTTGTTTCTTTCATTTGGTGTCAGCTGTTTGCTTGACTGATTAGGGAAGCCATTTTTTCCACCAGCATTTGTGGTTTGGTCTTTCTTTCTTTGCCACAGGCATTTGTGGTCCATTCTTTCTGTCTTTGCCACAGGCATTTGTGGTCCGTTCTTTTTGTCTTTGCCACAGGCATTTGTGTACGGTCTCTTTCTTTCAAGGCCTTTTCTGCTGTAGGCATTGTGTTAGACTTTTTGTGTTTGCCTTGTTAGTGCTTGTTTCAGGGTATCAGTGTCTCTCTCAGTTTTTGGTATCATGCTGTGCACTTGCTGCTCGTCAGCTTCATCCTTGGAGATTCGAACTGGATTTTTTTGCAAGTCGGTTACCCTGTGGACAGCCCTACAAATTCCGCTTTGAAGCAAACTCCATTTGGTATTCCACCATAAAGTTTACAAAATCGCACTCAACGAAGTGCTTGCTGCACAAATGGGCGTGACTGAGGCGCAGCATAAAAGTCAGCTCGTTTGAATTGTACAAATTTGACCCATTTTCGCCTCACAGCGGGTTGATTCCGTGGGAAATCATGCATAGTAATATAGTTATGCTTTGGGTTGCTTGTGAGTTGTTACAGTTTGCTGCAATACAGCAGGCCGGCATGGTAGAGCTTTTTGTCGACCACACGCATACACATTCAATGAACAATCTAAGATGGCAACTGCACTGACTCCCCAGACTGACGTTACTGACTCCCCAGACAGACGTCACTTCCGAAAAAGTCACGTGACTGATGGAGAACCCGAGACAGCAGTCTCAGCCAGCCTACAGAAAATAAAATTGATTAAAAACCAACATAAACATTTTTGTTCATTTTTTATTTCATTAAATCTCAAACTAGTGACTTATTTGTCAATCATTTCGATGGTCATTTTGCATACTTAAAAACCTTGGACTTTTCCTTTAACTATTACATCCAGTGGTCACTTAAATGCATGCAGAAACTGTAAACAGAAATGTGTAGTTTCACCCAGTGTTGGATTAGAAGGTAGAGTATGCAGCCATTTGGCCACCCTTGTACATACTGTTTTATAGTTATTTATTTATATATATAAATATATAAATTATAATGCTAAAAAGATGTGATGTCATTTAATGATTTATTTTCTTTTTCTGCCTTCACAGAGAAAATGTGATCTGTGTGTGTGTGTGTGTCTCTCTCTCTCCCCCACTCTCTCTCTCTCTCTGTCATTTTACAGGGAAAATATGATGTAATCTTTGTCTTTTGGTTTCTCCCTGTCCTTTTAGTTTTACAGAGAAATTATGATATAATTTTGTTCCTTCTGTTTATCTGTGCTAGCATTTACAGGGAAAATGTGAAGTAAACTTTTAGTTTCTCCCTGTCCTTTTACAGAGAAATTGTCATGTAGTTTTCATCTGTTCCTGTCTGTGCTTTTACAGAGAAAATGTTTTGTAGTCTTCTTTTTCTGTCTGTGTCATTACAGAGAAAATTTGATATAATCTTCTTTTTTTTCCCTGTCGGCGCTTTTACAGAGAATTAATGAAAAGCAACAGGTGATCAACGAGTACGAGTCTGGTCGTGCCATCCCCAACAACCAGGTGATGGGGAAGTTGGAGAGAGCATTAGGTGGGTATGGCGCACTTTCCTCCTCCTTCCTGCAGGCGCAGGCCCCATTCATTATCCTGCTCCTGCTCCTATTCTTATTCAGTGTGTACTGTAACACTTGGAGTTTCAGTATCACTGATCATCAGGAGTTCATGGCTGGTTTTCTAATGCTTTAGACCATAATTGGCGCAAATCCAATGCCAATGGCTATAGTTTACTCCAGGGTGAAGGACTAAAGGGCTGCTTTTTAGTTATATTCCGAGTCCGTCTGTCTTGTCTTTGTGTGCGTAGCATGTACTAAGATCAGTGCTTGTGTTAGAAATCCTCTCTCCACCTTCCGATGAAAGCAGGCTTAATAACCTCTGGTGTGGAAAGTGAGGTTATGCAAAATAGTAACAGAATAGTCAAAATGATGAGTGTGGCTACTCTTGATGGAAGAAGAACAGGCCATCTCCTAGTGCATTTTGTGTGGTTATTGAGTAAGACAGAAGTTCTTTGAAGCTGCTGGCCATGGACCCAAATCAGCAGCACACATTTTTTGTTAAACACTTGCATTACATTTTATTTACACAGCTGAATAGAGTGATACAACTGAACTGTTTACACAAGCAAACATTTCTGGGTTGTGCTGATGCAAGCCACACTCTGTTTGGCTCTGGGGAAGGGCTGATTGTAGCTGGCATTCCATTGCTCATCATATGCTGTCTGCAACAGAGCTGTGGTCTGGAGGAATGCAGACTGATGACATGCTTGGAGCGATAATGATGTCAAACTTCTGATTCAAGTCTGATCCAGATGGCAGAAGGAAATGCGGCAGCTTGTGCCTAGCCCAAGCTGAGCCAAGCACAGGTCAGGCCTGGGGCAGTTGTGTAGATGGCCCCATTATTTGTGTCATCTGATGGCTCAGTTGTTCATCATCAAGTTATTCCAAGTCTGAAGTGCCTCTTAAAACTCACATGCTGTTCAAGGCAGGCTGTCAACAATGTCACTTTTTTGGCATCAGTTTGATTGGTTAGGGGGGAGTTTGGTTTTTACTGCAGCTGATTTTAGTGATCAGGATTCAGAAATGTTCCCTCTGGTCAGCTGTGTAAGCTAAATGGAATCACACTGTATTCATTAGGTGGTTTTGTTTTTGTAAATGACTGGTACTCTGGTAAGTACTCCCTCCTTCAGGTCCTTTTTTGTTAAATTCCACTCACTGGCCATTTTACATTAATAAACATCATGTGTGTACAATGGGGGTCGAGTCATTTTGTTAGAATTGCGATGTATCACACCTCTGCGTCCCCCCCCCCCCCCCCCCCCCAACTTTGTTTCTGTAGTTCATGGATTTCCTGTTGAATGACTTGTGTTTGTATAGTACGATTGATTGGGCAGCTGTATAAATGCATGTACTTAATGCGTCCTCCCCCCCCCCCCCCCAATCCTCAGTGCTTTTCTGTGAGTGCCTTGGGCTCATCTGAGATGGGGTGCCATAAATATCAACTATTACTGTCTAAGGCTTGCTTGTCCCTAATATGTCAGCCCAACATTTGAGACATTATCTAAGGCTTGCTTGTCCCTAATATGTTAGCCCAACATTTGAGACATTATCTAAGGCTTGCTTGTCCCTAATATGTTAGCCCAACATTTGAGACATTAAGCCCCATATCATCATCATCTAAGGCTTGCCTTGGAAACATTTCATTTCACCACACTACGTTACGTCCCTAGAATTATTTTGCATTTGTGCAATGCATAGCACTTTCTTTCCAATTCATTTACATGTATGGCCATTATTTTCTGGGTTTTCTTTCCTGCAGGCATCAAACTGCGGGGAAAAGACAAAGGCAAGCCTCTTGGAGGACCCAAGAAGTGACATATTTGTATTGTTTGGTTTCTTTTATTTGGTACAAAGTACACAGCTGAGCAGCTTGTCCTTATGTTCTTTGTTTCTGCTCATCTGATCCCATCTGTTCACTTATCTGGAATGGTTACCTAGAGACACATTTTGAAGACTGCATTAATAAACTGTTGTTCTCTGCTTTGTTGAGAAAGCAACATTTGTGCTCTTTGTTGACAGAACAATGCGTTAATAAACCATTGTTCTCTGCTTTGTTGAGAAACCATCATTTGTGCTCTTTGTTGACAGAACATCAACCGTTTCCTGCAGTAGTATAGATAGATCTGTGTGCATTACTGGCAACTAGAAAATCTGCTGAGAATGTAGTTTTTCAAGTTCATTTCTTTCTGCTTGAGGTACCAACAGGTTAAGTCACAAAACTGTTTTGAAGCTTTAGTCAGTGATGCTTTGCCTTCCAGTTCATTGTGCAGGTGCTTGGGTTACAGAAGGAAAATTCTGTTGCTGCCAATTCTCTACAGAACTGAAATACATTTCTGGGAGAGAATAAGTTTTGGGCATAAACTGTTAATAAAACCGTTGTTCCCTACTAAAAGTTAATCCGAATTACTTGTCATAATTTCATGCTAAAATATGTTCGAAGGTTGATGACCTGTGTTCTGTGAACATGTTCTTGCTTCCAATGAGGTTGGCAGTGGGATTTTCCATACCATGTGCTGTTTTGCATCAGTACCGTGTGGGTGTTTACCTAGCACAAATAAAACTGGCAAAATTGCACATTTTTGTTATACACAGTGTGCATGCACCAGTTTTGTATTATATCTGCATGTCAGTGTAAGAGAGTTTTGTGTGTGTATGAAGGAATCTGAGTGTGTGTGCAAGTGTTTTAACTTTTTGTGAATTCTTGTGAGCATGAACTGTCATGGGTAACTTATAACCAACACTCCACACGAACACAGACTATATATTAAATGTCTTGATTTAATGAAATGCTCCACATGAAACATAGTACCAGCAGACACATGCATACCAAAACACCTCGTACATGTCCATGAAACTTTAACATGTACATGTAGCATCCAAGCTTTTAAGGGTTTCTAAATGTCATTCCACAACCATTCTTTTTGAAATTCCATCACTGTACATCACTGCCAGTAGAAGAAAACTTCATAATTGTCACTGATCTTTCACACAAATTAACAGATAATGGATGATGGTATCAGGCCTGGGTTGGGATGGCCACATCAACACAAGCCTCATGACTTGCAATGGGGGCAAAAACACTTACCCCCCTACCGCCAAAACAAAATGGTATGAATGAAGAGACCTAGGCCAGTTATGGACACAAAACTGTCATTTTATCAATCACGACGCAGAGGGAAGGTTTCCTTGGTGACACCCTGTTTGCTGATCACATGAATGACCACAGAATCTCCCGTGTTGATGTCTCGCTCTGCTGCTGAGGTGAACACATCTTTAACCAGTGCAACAGCCTTAGCCTTGGGGAGAGGGACTTGTTTCACGCCCTGCTGGTTCTTCATGCCAATCTGAGCACACACAAAAAGCAAAAACAAGGGTGGTTTGGTCACCAGACAAAGTTAATAAATATGCACTATGCTGAATTGTGAAATGAAGTGTAATTCCTAACTGTGAAACCAACTGGTTTCACTTTCATCAGGGCTAGCTGTGGCCAATGTGCAGTTGGATAGCACAGTCAGACTCCCTGTAGACGGCCAAATGCTTGTTGTGCTATGCAACTGGCACCACAGACATAGGCAACACACTACAGCTGCAAGCAATGCAACAGCAATGCATTGAGAATCTTGTGGAGTGGTTCCGTGTGTAAGATCAAAGTCACATCACATGACGTTGCTTGCCTGTGGCACCGCCACACATGAAAAGGATAGGACTGGTTCTAAATTATGTGGTGTGAAGCACTGTTGCAGACAGTGGGCACAGGCTTACACAGTGGCAGATCATTTATAGCTCTCAAATTCAACAATGCTGGGACTCGGACTTGTACCAACACTGAGAAATCATTTAGAACACACATCTCCATGTATGTTACAACTGCTGCACTGAAGAGACAGGTCTGTGAAGATAAGTGTCAAAGTTGTTGGTCAAAGTTCATTAGCACTGCCAAATGCCTGTCACTTGAGCACTGTTGCTAGTGTGCACAAGGGAGCAGTGGCAATACTGACATCATTACGCCAGCAGTGTGGCCTGCAGCTGTGGCACACTGCCAGCCTGCACCAGCCGTTAGCAATAACCCAGTCCCACCAAAGCCTGACCACATTACAGCATCAAGGCCTGTCCACAATGAGACCACCCTGCCACAGCCCACAGATCATGTGGCAGGTTGGAAACGGGTGTAGCCAGCTGGTCACACAGAGTATGTAGCAGGTTGGCCAGAGTGTGTTCATAGCGTTTTGGCCACAGATAATGTTACTGGAGGAAGCTGGTCATAGATTATACAGCAAGTTGCCATTTTAACCCACTCCTTGCAATAAGGATGTCACAAGATGTCCTAGAGTTAGACATTCATGCTTTCTTGTGTGGCAAAAAAATCCTCTGAAAGTGAATTTTAGGGCCACTTAAAATCTCCCATTATTATTATAAATCTCGCTTTGAAAGTGTTCCAGGAAGGACACTGCAATAAATTTTACAAAATGACCATTTCTGGATGGCTCATGCTCTCAAAGACTATCCTTGGAATGAAACTGCAGTAGCAGCACAAACCCTCTCACTAGAAAAGGGGTACAGCTGTCATCAGGAGATGGGTTTACAACTTGCAGCTATACCACAATTCAAACAAATAATTACATTAATACAACCTGGTCAATGTGTTGCTACAGTCAGTGTGTGTGCGTGTTTGTAGTGCGTTTAAAAAAAAAAAAAATTATGTAAATTGTTTTGGTAGGACTATGCTCTACATGGGTATAGAATATCATATTTAGGTTAATATGTATCATGTGAGCGCTCAGGGCGTTGATGAGCGCATGATAAATGTACATTATTATTATTATTAAAGTCCCTTCCCAGATTTTCCAGCCAAAACATTGCTTTCCTCTCACAAATGCAAAGCACTCTTACACCCAGTACCTCTGTCTAATGTCACCATGCTGTGCTGTCCCCAAAATGCTGTTGAACTGCCATCATGAAATGGTTTCAGGCAAGCCATCCTTTCACTGGCCATTTATATTACTAAGGATCTAAAGTTTAATAAACTCCACCTCCCTTCAAAGTATGACAGTCTTGTTTGTTTTAATCATGGCAGGAAGGTGCTGGGTGACAGATGCGGTGCTTTTCTGAATTAAAGGGAAACCAAAGCTGACAGATTGGCCTGAAAATGGAAGCTGTGCAAATAGTTCCACCAGCAAGCTTCTTTCTGGATGTTCTACCAATAGTTATATAAGAGCAGTGTGTTTCTGATTCAAATTTGAGCTCAGGGTGCAGCCACCTTGGTTTGCTCTTGCTCTAGTACAGACTGCTAGATACATAGCAGCAATCACAGTCATGTTTTTGCAACTTTCAAATTTCCAATCCTATTAATAGAGCCTATAAAGGAGTATGATGCTGCTTTGCTTCAGTCCCCTTTAATACTTGTCACAAGGAATCAGTAACTCTTCTATGGCAGAAGGAATCATACACACTCACTAGAGATTTTGGGCACAAAGTGTGAAAACAAAAGCTCAGATATGTGTCCTTTCTCTCCCTCAGGCAAATATTTTCAGTCAGACCATACTAGATATGTACTGACAATCCCAAACAATCCGTAAGACGGGCCAGCTAGAATAAAACCTGATGACTCACCTGATTGTCCAGCAGTGGCTGTAACATGGAGCTTGCTGAGCCACCAGCACGATATGTCTCTCGCTCATATGACCCCACAGGATCAAAGCTATAGACACACCCCTTTCCTGAAAAGACAAAATAATTCATTTCAGAATGCATGCAGAACAAGGAATTCTATTTCTCACAACAGAGAATGGGAAAATCTTCAGCAGAAGTGTACCTTTCAGAGGACATTTCCCAGGGCTCATTTTTTTTTCAATTTCCAGTATTTTTTCAACTGTACACTTGATTCCTTTTGCTGTCTAATCCAAGGTAGCATGAAAGATGCTAAGGAAAGGTTCTTTACAATGGGAACATGCAATTTGTCCAACAACACAATAATGTTTTCTGTATTCTGTACAGATTAAATGTTTTCAGATTCCTTAATTTTGTTATACAAAACAGACCTTTCCCTCCCTTTCCACCCTATTTGTTGGTTATTTGCCCCCACCCCCAAACATCCCCTCTTTTTTTTCTCTCTCTTTTCCTTTCTCTTACCATTCCATCAAGCCATTTTTCCCCCTTAGAAATTATTTGCCAGAACTGTAGATATATGTCTCTGTCCTGTCTTTAGTGAGGCTAGTAAAGACTGCTCTTTGTCATTTCTTATGACACAGAGAGATACAGAGGACAAAAATCCCACACATGCATGCACACATGACAAACACACTTACAAGGTACAATGATTCTTAACAGTGCATTCATAAATTTCATTTGGTGAAAATGCTAACCTTCTGTGTCAAGCCCTGCCACAATGTTGTACACATAGTAAGGGAAGAAACGACGGTAGTAGAGAATGGTTGACAACATTGCTGCTACAGAAGCTGTGTCCATCTCTTTGTTATGGAGGTAGGTGAACATCTGAAACAGAAATGAATACAGAATATAGTTCACAACAGCAGAATCTGCAGTAAGTTTCTAATCATAAATGCATTTCTGGTGCAGCTCTCCACCACTGTATGTAAATATGAGGTGGTACCATGCAACATTTCTGTCCAACAAGTGCACTTGTTGCTATACAGTTGAGCAGTTCAGAAGTCAACATATTGTCTGGACAAAATATGGATACCATTAATGATCATGTTTCCAATTTAACTCTTCCTCAACTCTTCATGAGATATGAAACAAAAAAAGATTGGTAGACTTTCCTGAGTTTTGATTTAAAGAAAAAAACTAAATTTGTATTTATTTTATGCACCTTTACTTATTTATTTCTCTGCATAACTGATTGTCCCTTGAATCAACATACAAGTGACTTAATTAGTGCTCAAAAGATGTCACAAAAGCACAACAACAAAGACTGGAGTCGCATATGGTAACTCAAACCTGGCATGCATGCAATAAATGGTACATAAACTCCACCAGTACAGTTTGCTTGTCCCCTGAACTTAACAACAAAAAACTGTTTTCCCACAGACAGTAAACCACAGTGCAGTGCCACTCACTGTTCACCATGAACTGTATGTAAAGTATACATGAAAGTATTGGCACATTCGTCTCACCTTCAGCCTGGTCTGAATGACCTTTGTGAGGGTAAGGACATCACCATGGAAACCACAGCTACCCACTACGGTGTTGCTTGTACTGAAAAATGAGATATCAAGTTGTTAAGTGCAGTGAAGCATTGCTATGGCTCAACTTCAAGTTCAATGTATGCATACTGCAAAAATTCAGACCAGTGTAAGTGATCACTTCAAAATTGTATAAAATGTGCTATGTAAATTGTAATGATGAATATCAACAATCATAACATTTAACTTTGATTCTTTAAGAATATAAACATCAGCAACAATGTCGACAAAACTACTTACAACTGAGTGGTTTTGGGTACATCCCGCGACAAAATGGAGAATCCAGTCATCAGACGAGTGTCAGATGCAATGACGGCAAAATCCTCACCAGCAATGGCTAGCACAGTACTGAAAAAGATTCACACATTAAAGTTGGCATAGACTGCAGTACACTAATTCAGTACTTGCATACAGTCTAGTCATTCAAGTTATAAACCATAGCATTCCAAGATCCAATATAAATTATTATCTCAATAATAAAAACAATCCCAGAATGTCAGCTAATGGAGTCCTACTTGCATGGAATATGGTATCTGGCACTGGCCACTGCACTGCCCAAAACCAACAAAAAGAGTTTTTTAAACATCAACAAACAAATTCACTCGGAGAATAATAGTTCATGATGCAGAAAATTGTGCTTACAAACGTAATATTTTGTACTGTATAAATCAACTGATACAAGTTAGAAACCTGAGGGGCAGAGCTGACCACCTCACCCAGTCGTTCACACTGAAACAAGAGAGCAATTCAGAAATCTATGTCCTACCACATACAGCCAGTATTTCCCAGTCACATTAGATTTACAGATCATGTCATCTAATGGTCTAATAAAAAGTAATATTAACAATGGCTTTAAATTTACAGGTTTATTTTTTAATTTTTTAAAAGTGGTGTATTTCTATTTAAAAATGCTCAAGAAGAATCCATTCTGAAACATGTCAGCAGTTCTGGCAGACGCTGTTGTAATTTTAAATAATTTACATTATAATAAACCACTTCAGTCATACATAATATAAATATATGATGACCCAACTTTGGATCTGTCCCTGGAATCTGGTAAGCACTTTTAAAACTAAGTATGAAGAAGAAGAACAATTCTGTACATGATAATCAGACTTAGAGTACAGTGTAACAGTACAGTGGTAGTCCAAATGGTGACCCCCCATAGAAAAAAAAATCAACATGCAAGAAGACAGCAAAATGAAAATGTAACTCATACAATGATACAATCTGAAAAATGATTTTTGATGCATCAACTTATACTTAAATAGTATTTGGTGATTAGCAGGACTGGATTTGGATGCACTATTTTTAGTTTTTACCTAATGTACACCCCCGAACTTTAGCATAAAAAAATAATAAAACTCTAAAACAAGAATGACTGCTAGTGCTACAGTTCTAAAACAAGATCCAAATATATATATAAAAGGTTCAAAGGAACATTTATTTATTATGACACAGAAAAACGATCTGCAAATTTTCAGGGTAATCCCCTTTGTCAAGCTACAAAATGACACTTAAACAACAGTTAAATGGTTAAAAAAAAAAAAAAGTGAAAAATTAGAGAAGCAAAATATTTTAAATAACCTAACTTTTTTTGGTTGCGCTGTTGTTTTCTTGTCTTTTATTAATTTTAAAACATCATAACAACAGCCTTGGGAAGCAAAGTTGCAATCTCAGATTAATTTAAAATAACTGCAGAACATTCAGCAGGTGATTCAGGCAACTCTGGAACTGGTGCTCATTTTTATTTTTAGGACCTCCTACTAATAGTACTATGCAGCTCAGTTCTGAAAACAAGTAAATTCTGACTGTGATAGTGTGAGTGTGAGGGGCCCTGGAAAACATTGTGGTACTGTACTGGTACAGTGGTAGTATACAACACACAGGGGATCTGTTAATAGTCTCATCCAAAGGACTTTTGTAGATTCTGCACAGGACTCAACATCTCGGGGTGGGTGCTATGCCTAGCACGTAATTGTTACCCATCCTCGTGGTGACCACGTTCAATCCTGCGCCACCGACTCTCCTGTCTCAACGATTGCGGCGAGTGTTTGGGTTTGGGTACCGTATGCTACCCCTGTTGATGAAATGACTGAGCAGACGAGTGCGGTTGATAAAAACAGAACTTTCAGCTGTGCGAAATCGAGAAAAAGGTGCACATAGACACTGCACACCGCTGACACCGACAGCAAAAGATGAGTAGATCTATTTGTGGTTTAATTTCAGTGTAATTCGAAACAAAAATACGAACCCGCCATTGAAATCGTAGGGGCTGAAACCAGCCTGAATGGGCCTTTCAATGTGCTCTGATTTTTGTTGAAATGGCGTCAATGCCATCGCCTCCATCGTAAGAATTTACAACAGTATTTTGTCAACCTCACTGTTTGTTGCCGAGATGACTTGCAACCGGAAGCTGTGTGCTAACCGGAAATGCCATGGTTAGATCCGCTAAAAAGCGTTTTTTGTTTTGTTTTGTTTTAATCAGTAATATATATTTTCAAACATTTAAAAGAAAGAATACCAAGATAATCTAGCTAATCAAACTAATACGTCTTTCCTTGCGCCATCTTCACAAAGATATCGTTCAGGCGCGAAGTAAAGGGAAATAACTCTATTAAATTTCCTGAGACGCATTTCACGATGGTAAGCGCGAAGTCACCGAAGATATTATATTGTCATTATTTTTATGATTGTGCATACATTTTTTTACATATAATACATGTGCATGAGTATATATTTAAAGCGGTTGTTGTGTGCTTATGTTTTTGAAGTAATGCTGACTTTTACAAACCAAGGAATGTTCTTATTTTATAAAACGAATGTGTAACTATTCTTTAGTTCTTCGTTCATTGCCTTCCAAACTCCGTAGATGCGTTTTACTAGCATCCATCTGTCAGCATCCAAAGGATTTTTAAGTAGCCCTGTAAGAAAGCAACATATGTGTCACTTTTCAACAAAACAGTTGCAAAATATGTGTCTGAAACAAGTTAGAACTTGATTAACCCTCTGAATCTGTGGAACTGATCAAAACCTAACAGAATGAAGGGAGAAAGATTACAAATTGCAGTGGAGAACAGGGTAGTTGTGCAGATAGCTAGGGCTGATTCTGCAATTTAATGTGTGTATTTATTTGATTACTGTGGTGCCACAAGTAAGACTAAGAGTGGCATTTACTGATTTAGAAAACATTAAATTATTGTTGAATCATGGTCATGATCTCATCTAACACTAACACTGTAACAGCAACACTAGTGACTCTGCATTAGTACATAGTGCGTATCATTCATTCATTGTATCATGTATGTACCATCTGTGTGAAGTGCGTATCATTCATTCATTGTATCATGTATGTAACATCTGTGTGAACAAGCTTGCAAAATTTACACAAAAATGAAGTACAAACAAAACTGACTTTGTTCCTTTCAGCTTTTCTACTCTTTCTTCAAATCTTTGGTGGGCAAGGATGTGGTGGTGGAACTGAAGAATGATCTCAGGTAATTCTACAAACTATGGATATTTATAACTAATATTAATATTATTAAATGTAATAAAGCGTTGTATTTGATCAGGGGTGACACCAACTGAAACCTCATGCACAAGTACTGCAATTTGAAAAATCAAATGCATTATTGGAGCAGTCATGGTTACATGGTATTGCAACACAACTTTGAGATGCCCCATTAAAAATAAAATCCCAGTGATATATGTCTGTCTTAGTACATGTGAGATGTTACATATGATATATACTAATAAATGAGTGGAGCAATAAAACGTGCTTCCAGCATTCTTCCACTTTAGTTATGTGATATTTTCTTGTCAATGTCAGGTTGTATTGTAAATGTATATGAGCCTGTGACAAAAGGTGCTTCCGCTTAACCCGGGTCTGTTTGTGTGTGCCTGTTTATTTTCGTCTTACTATAGTTACACCAAACTGTGACTGCTTTTATTCAGTATGCATTGATGAGTAATTAAAATAAAAAATTGGTAGCTTTGTTCACCAAGAGGAGGATTAAAACAAAAATGCTTGATGAAAATCGATGAAAATCGATGAAAATCAGCTTCCGGAAAGTGGGACAACTTGGGTTGTTCGACTTCAACTGTATACAGCAACTAACCAGCTGAACTATTCTTCACAACTTTTACACCATTTAACCACCGAATAAACTAACTTTAGTATCCAGTCGAGTTGTAACCCATTCGTGACATTTCATACCCCAAAAAATGAAATTAAAAATACACTGGACGTATGTAAAGGACTTTGTCCAAAATTCTGGCAAGTTTAAAGATCGTCTGCTACTGTCAGCCATTGCATTCACTGCGGACCTTCGCTGCTCGTATTTGCATATTAATCGCGTACTGAAAGCAATCAAAGTTTTTGCTGGGGGCGTTTCCGTATTATTATTTTTTAATCCAGAAGTGAAAAATCAAAAACTTTTCCGTTTGTTACGAACGTCCTTGTTACGAACGTCCTTTTCCAAATTTTATCGACATTGTAAACATTTAATCACTGCTGACCGCTTCTGAAGCAACCTCTGACCTTCCCGTTGACGTCACGTTGCCGCTTGTTGCTGACAATGGCCCCGTCGAAGGGTGGTGGTGAGTATTCTGACTGTGTCTTATTATTTTGTTTGTTACGAATGTCCTGAATGTTACGAACATCCCCCATAAGTGTCGAATTTCTGGCATCATAATATATTTTCCCAAACAAATGCTTTGTTTGCCCCTAGTAAGTGATGTAAACAATCACTGGTAACATGCCTTTGTTCTTTTCATCATATAATGGTGGGAAGGGGTCAATTTCTGATTTCTGTGTTACGTGTGTCCAGATGGCCGCTGTGTCTTGTTACGTTGGTCTGCAGTCTGTCTGTGTCTTTGTAATTTTTGCTGATTTAGCTAAGCGGTTGATTTAAAAAAGTTGAAATGGCGGTAAAATCCAAGGAGACGGTTGGAAATTCCTGGACTGTTTTAAAACTTATTTTGGGTCACAAACATCACCACAATCATTAAATGAGATCCATATCTACCGATTACAGCCAAAATCCGCAACCAAAGATGATTTTTTTCATATATTTTTGTCTTTGATTGTCAGTTCGAGTCGGCACATGATGCCCTTTGATGTTTGACCTAGTTTTCCAGTAACAACGTGAACACATCAGTAGTGCCGATTTTGGCAAGACAATCATACTCACGACTCAACCTTCTCAGATTGCAATTTTTTCCATACATTTTCCGTGGTTTTTAATTGCCGCAGCTTGTTTAACGAGACCGCTTACCTGGCAGCATTTCATCAGCTTCATTCGCCATTTGCAAGCCATGACACCAACTCGAAACAATCAAAGACAAAAATATATGAAAAAAATCACCTTTTGTTGTGGATTTCGGCTGTAATTGGTAGATATGGACCTCATTTAATGATTGTGATGATATTTGTGACCCAGAATAACTTTTAAAACGGTGCAGGAATTTCAACATCTGACAAAAAGAATCCTGCTACCAGAGAAGCAGGTTGGGCCTCAAGTGCACATCATGTGGACATCGCATCGTGAGGATCAGTCAGATGAATACTGGGCCCCTACCCACTTCGTACCCCTCTTGCCCCTTCATCCCAACTCTAATGACCCCCCAGTAGTGGAAAGTGACGAGGAAGATGACGTGGACCTTGCCAACACAGCCTTCATCTCTTCTGAAGGGTAAGAGAACAAAGATGTGGATATCATGAAAAAACTTTTTTTTAACCTGAAACAGCAATGAAAACTACAAAACCAGATAGCATTATACTACTTTTAAATAATGTGCAGGGCTGTGTAAATAACGTTGGTTAGATTTACCAGTCAGTATTTGTTTAAAGCTATTTCACTTGTGCATTTATTCTGTCTTTCCTCTAGCTTTCCAAAGTTCTGCTTTACTTTGTTTTATGTAATCCATTTATTGATTGCAGGCTGCCAGCTTCCCTGGATTCATTCTTCCACCTGAAATGGGAAGACAACAAGGACTACACCTGTGAGGTAATGTTGGTTTATTTTATTATTATGATAAATAGTTCTTTTTTTTTTTAGATGACTTCAGCATCTTCACGCCCAAAAACATATAGAAGTGTAGAATGCCCTTTTCTTCTCTTTTGAGTTTGGTTTTATTCTCTGTATGTGGAACCATGTTTGAATTGGAATCCTCCAAGTATGAGGGGCGGTGTGTGTCATAAACCTTGCTTCTTTAAAACAGTGTTTGCATCACAGAGAGGTTGGTCCCATTTACTGGCTTGCAAGGGAAACAGGCTTGTAAGACATGACGACGTCTGTCTGTCACTGGTCTTCAAGTCTGTATTAAATTCTATTACTTTTCATAACTGTTGCAGGTTCTGGAAGTGTGCCAAAGAGAAAATCTTGTACAGGTCCAATTCTTTACAAAAAAAGGAAGCCTGTTCCTCAGGACCTCGCCACCAGATGTGTCTTGGGAAGACTGGGATTTTTGTTGTTGCAAACAGCAAAAAAAGTTTCCCTGATGCTGAGTGAAAAGTATTCCACTCAGCGGCAGCAGCATTTTACTGTCAGTGATTGACAGACTGGTTTAGTTTTAAAGAGATGTTTTTCTTTCCATCTGGGGGGGGGGGGGGGGGGGGGGTTCATCTAAAGTTTAATATGCTATGCTGCTCAGATGCAGCAGTTTTTCACTGTCAGCAATTGACAGACTGGTTTAATTTGAAAGAAATGGATTCTTTTTCATCTGAAAGTTTAATATACTCTGCTCAGATGCAGCAGTTTTCACTGTCAACAATGGACCGACTGGTTTAGTTTGAAAGAGATGGGTTTTGTTTTTGTTTTTCATCTGAAAGTTTAATTAATATACTCTGTTTAGATGCAGCAGTTTTTACTGTCAGCAGTTGACATACTGGTTTAGTTTGGAAGAGATGGGTTTTTTCATCTGGTAGTTTAAAGTGTGTGGCATGTCTGGGTGTGTGTGTGTGATGAAATGAGTGTATCCTTATGTCTTTGTAAGCACTCGGGGCTCTTACAAGATGGGGCGCCATGAATAATTATTATTATTACTCAGAGGCAGCTGATTTTTCACTGTCAGTAATTGACAGACTGATTTAGTTTTAAAAAAAAAAAATTGGGGGGAGGGAGGGGGTTGGTATATAAATTTTCCTAAAGTTTTAATG
Source organism: Alviniconcha marisindica (assembly GCA_018857735.1). Classification (NCBI taxonomy): domain Eukaryota; kingdom Metazoa; phylum Mollusca; class Gastropoda; family Provannidae; genus Alviniconcha; species Alviniconcha marisindica. The sequence goes on along the minus strand of JABMCL010001457.1, from coordinate 827,874 downwards.
TGATCTGTATGTTAAGAAAGTTGCTCTTTTCACATGTCATATACTGTTCCTGTGCCTAATTTCACAACAGTTGTGTATTGTCTGTTCAAGTTGGGTGAAATAACATTTTAATTTTCATAGACTGTGTCCACTGCCATAGTGTTACATTTGTCCACAAGTTGGAATGTGTGATTATGTCTCCTGCCTTGCATTTTTTTACATTTACCATTACAATGTATGCCATGAAATAAAGTGTTCCTTGTTTGAAAACTTCACCGAAGTTGTTCTGTGTTTGAAACTGTTGTTTATTGCACTAGATTCCTGAGCTCAAAATTCGGACACAGTGATTGCATAATACTTACATCTAAAGCAAAACTTGACTGTCCTAACTGCCATGATTTCATTACTAGCAGCTACTTAAATGCACCATAAGGATTAAAAGTTCATACAAATGGTTCAACTCTGTGTTATTATGACATTCACTGTGTCCATTGTTACAAACATCCACACCTGACCTGACCCCAGTTTTGATGCCATACGGCACACACTTGGATCAAAATCATTTTTTGATGATGGAAATAGTTGCTTGAAAGATGCCACTTTCTAATGGTAAGACTGAAAATAGCTTATTGGGAGTTTGATTTTGAGGCAATGTGTCCCACTTTAGATCACGACCTTTTGTCACAGGCTCATATATATATATATATATATATATATATATATATATATATATATATATTATATAACTCATAAGGTAGTTCAATTTGTCTGCATCATTGTGAACCCTGGTTTAAACTATAAGGCTTAGTATGAACCCAGATGGAATGTAATAAGTTGGTATGACACCTATGCCCAAAGTCTGAATCAGCTGTACTCAAAAAAAGCCCAGCACAGTGCATGCAAAATGTGAGTATAAGGTTTTTGCTGTGCTACACTTGTACACAGAATGTTTCATTTGGAATATGCTGTTGCCAAAGTTACTTATGGAGAATATGAGATTAGACTGCAACAGTTGAGAATAGATGATTTTCAGAAATAAAATAGGGGCATAATTAATTTAGGGACATTTCTTTACTGTGACAGAGTTGCATGCTCCTGATCCCCTCATAGGAGAATACACTGACATCGCACTTGCTCCTTTGTTTTACTCATACATTACAAGAATGACCAGGTCAGCAAAAAGATAAAGAATTATTATCCGTCGTGTGTGTGTTTGTATGTGTGTGTGTATGCGAGACAGGCAGAGCACACAGTAAGTGCATTCAAGCATTGTGGCGCAGCTGACCTGCTGATGAGGAGGACTTGGTATTTTTTACTATATTATGTCAATGACTGAAGTCATTCTCATCACCTCAGATAATTTTCAATTTCATTCAAATTATACTGGCACATGACACATGCCATAATCTGTGTATAAATATATATAATACTTTAATAGTGAGTGTATTATACCTGGACAGTTCTATGTATAGTATAACTCCTATAACTATTAATGGTTGTAAATAAATAATAGATAAATTATATATAAATTTAAAGTTTTTAACTTTAAATTAATCAGATGTGGTGGATGATTTTCGCCATCACTGATAAAATTATATTAACTGCTAGTTACTGGCTAGTTCTACTGTATAGTTACATATAGCATTAGTAGTTAGTAGAATAATACATGTAACCGTATAAAATTGAGTGATGTTAATAATTATGCAACATTAACAGCAAAATGGATTATGTATGATTACTATGAAGACATGTGTATGGTGGATTCTAAAGCTGTTCTTAATCCAGTGATGGTGGTTTCGGTGGTGGTTATAGCATCTGCGGCACACTGCACTCCGTTGACCAGTTCCTTAACATCAAGCTGACCGACATCAGTGTCACTGACCCCGACAAATATCCACACATGGTTTGTGCCACTTTTCAGAATTTTTACCTTTCTTCTTTTCTTGCATGTCCCATTTTTTAAGTTTGTTGTTGTTGTTTTCTTATTGTCAGTGTCAGTTTTATCCTTTATTTTTCAGAGTACCTGGCAAATATATTGGTTACTTTCCATGCTTGTCATCATCCAACATCTACATAATCATTTATTCATTGTCTTGTTGCCTGTACTTACTGCTGCTGTCTCTCTCATCCTCATCAGCTTTCTTGTTTTTTTATTTTTATGAAAGGACAGAAATCTGTAATAGTATGCTGACAATGGTTATTCAGGGTAGTTGATGTACAGGAAGTTAACAAACTTAAAAAATCAGTGTTACTCTTTATTGTATTGACTTGCTTTTGTATAATTTTGATTAATTTCAATAAAAACAGTTGTTTGATTCTTTTTTCTGTTATTATTTGTAACTCTGTATATATTTTTACATTTAACTGCATGTATGGTTGCACTTTTGGGAAGGGGTGGGTGGGTAGGGGCTGTTTGTATTTTTTGGTACGAGTGTCCTTTGGTAGTTTTTAGCTTGTGAGAGCTTACATGTATGCACTGTGTGTATTTGGCGCTGTCAACACATACGGTTTTGTGTGGAATTTTTTATGCGCTATATATAAAATTTCATTCATTCATAAAATTTGCCCTTGCCGATCAGAGGCTTTTGATATTGCCATTTACTTTATTGACCCTAGCATACAGCAAATGCTTCTTGCACTGGGTAACTAAGACTCTAAGATTCTAAGAGACCCACAGTAGGGTCATATTCAGCCATAGTTGTCATAACATTAACAACTTCCTGCTTTTTTTTTTCTTGCTGTTTTTTGTATTTGCAGCTGTCAGTGAAGACGTGTTTCATTCGTGGTTCAGTGGTGAGATATGTCCAGTTACCAGCCGATGAATGCGACACACAGCTGTTACAGGATGCTGCCCGCAAAGAGGCTGCCCAGAACAAACAGCGATGATTGGCTGGTTTCCCACTCACTGTGTGAATGACAAACAGCATACATGTGTGTGTCTGTGAGATTGCGTATGTGTGACTGTGAGTGAATGAGAGAGATAGAGAGAGAGTGTGTGTCTGTGTGTTATGTGAATTTCACTCAGTCAGTCAGTGACAGGTTGACAATGAGCACCGTTGCATGTGACTATAAGTATGAGTAGACCAAAGATGCGAGGGGGTGAAAAGAGAGAACGATGTATGATGGGAATGTCTGTTTTCTTAAAGTTAAAAGTAATTGCTTGGGAGAGAGAGAAAAAAGGAATAGTAGGCTTTCAGTATTTGATTTTCCCCATAATGAAATGATATACTTGAGTGCATTCTTTTGACACTAATGACAGTTTCAATAAAAACTTCAGGGGGGGGGGGGGGGGGGGGGGGGAGAGAGATAACGTATCAGCAGAAAAAGGATGTTGCATTATAAAAAAAATAATACTCTCAACCCCCCCCCACTCACTGTGCAGTTCAGTTTACCATAGCCATACATCTGTCAAACACTGTTTTGGTTTTGCTTTTTACGTTGTTCCTGTGGTCAGTGAAAGCATACTTACTGCCATTAAAAGAAACAAAGTTTTTGCTGTTAAAGGATTTATTGTATGTGTGTGTGTGATATTTGTAACAAAATGTGTGTACATATCCTAGGGTTTCTTTGTTCTGGATGTTGTATTCATTTTCTTCGATAGCTGTCAGTCATAATCAGCTGTTGGTGCAATAATCAAAGTGAAAGTCAAAGAGAATCTTATTTTAGTAACTTCTGTTGGTGAACACATGCACACGCACACACACACACACACAACTATTTCACTACACACAAACACACACACTCATAGCTATTTCACTGCATATTTCTGTGTGTATGCATTGAATCTTGAAAAGGTGTACATTTAAAGATTATGTAAGTGCTTAGGGCTTGTGTGGGTTAGGCATTCTAAGTCTAAGTACCCATTATTATTTACTTATTTTTCAACTTGCATTTAATAACTTCTTACATTCAACAAATTAAGCGTGTTATTTGTGGTTTATTTTCCATCTCCTCAAGCATTATCCATAATGACAATAAATATTGATGTAGATTGGGCGCAAGAAATATCTGCTTATAGTTGTACAGCTGAAGCACAGGGAAATGTGCAGGTAGGTAGGTAAAGGTGGCATTGGGGTGGATCACAAGCTTCTCCCTGTTTTAAGCAGAGTGGTATCAGATTTGCGGGGTGGGGGGGGGGGGGGGGGGGGGGGGGGAGGGTATTCAATTGTTAAGTAATACTGATTTGGTAATCACAGTTCATAGCCTCACCAGGTGCTCCAGCTCAGCAGATGCCACTTCAGAGAAAGGAGAGGGTGGATATAATAATATTTATAAAGTACAAAATCGTGTTCCAAGAGACAATAGAAAGAAAGTGACCAAAAACAGGCAAGAAACTGAAGAATTTCATTGAATCGTGTCAAAAACGAAAGTATTGCAGTTAGACCAGTCTTGCAGCCAAATAGAAATGCACAGGTCTGTGGTTGCTACTGAACTTTCCTCATGGCTGTGGTCACACAGCAGACTGGTCAGCCTCTGTCTCAGAAACATACATTGTAACTGATATCCAGTGGTACTGACACCTAAATGAGCATCAAATTGTGACAGATGTTAAAGAAAAATACAAAGTAAATTTGATGACTTTCGTAGGACTTCAAAATCAGCCCATTACATCCAATATGGTACACATTATTTTCAAAATCTCTCTGAAAAACTATGGAACATGTCATGTGACTTCCGGTATTAATTGATAACCCTACACTGGCATATATTATGCATTTCCAAAAGTTCCAAGACTTGTCACATGGCTGAGTGTTGTTTTTGTTGGTTGTTTTTTTGTTTGTTTTTTACTCCACTTCAGGCATGGCAGTTAGATGCTGAGGCCGCCTCTCTCTGATTATGGACATTTTGGTGGGCTTGTTTAGTCTCTCCGTAATCTCGTGCAGTTCTTCCCGCGATACTTTCTTCACCCCAAGGTACTTGAGCTTGGGGTTTTGCTTCTTCTCCTCCACAGTGCGAGCCTCGCTTGCTCCATCCAGGCCCTTGCTTGCCACTGTTTGGCACTGCAGTCGTGCCACAATCTCGTCCACCTGCAACACATTGAGAGGGACATCAAACAATGCCGCTATGGCTCTTGCCTTGTCCTTGCTCCTGTCCAGTAAAGCTCAGATCATGCCAAAAATGCTGATATTTACATTTGCAAACACGTTAATAATAGTGTTTTCTTAAGTGACATTGTTTAAAACCTTGCATGGTGATAGCCTCTTGCAATTTACACACGTCAGTTTACACAGAGTAGTTTCTTAGGCCACAGTCACACTGGAGTCCGGTAAAACAGCTGTGTTCTTGACAACTTTAGTATTCTTTGTAATTCTGTTGTAAGCCTTACACTGTTACAGTTTGAGCAAAAGTCAACAGGGGTGGTTTCTAAATAATGTTCAAACTTTCTTTTTCCAGTTTGGACATGGTCATGATACTTTAAATAAATTTACCATGGAGAGGACAAGTCAAGCATTTACTGCCTCTCTATAATGGTATAAATCTACATAATTTAAAACAAAATTTAAGTGTTGGGTATTTTCATGGATGCTGTTGGGGTGACTGAGATCTTTACTCTTGATCCTTGCACTTTCATACCAGTTTGGATGATCGTACTCCATTGTAACGGTCAGGGACCATGGAATATATATATATATATATTTTCCAGTTTGGAATGAGTGGAGTGTCTTCTTGCTTAAATGTGAGTGGGATCAGAGCCGAAATACTCTCTCTCTCTCTCTCTCTCTCTCTCTCTCTCTCTCTCTCTCCTCTCTCTCTCTCTCAAGGTCTGTCAGCCTGTGTCAACTCTGGTACTCCGACACCCAGCTAAAGCTCTGACATCTGAGTCACAGTTTGGTTCAGACAGCCGACCTGAGACCATTCCAGACTGAGCTTGATGATGCGGAACGAAGCTTGTACTTTGATGCCTAACCTGTCGATAAGAGACCGTATCGACCACCGACTGTCGCTCCAGGCCGATATACTACAGCTAGTGTAGTGTAGGGTCTGCTCAAGAGAACGACTAGAGCGAAGTGCGTTGGCAAGGCGAGCCCATTTCCGGTGGCGCCGGGTTCAGCTGGAAAGACCCGACTGACTTCATGGAGACGGCCCAAGACTGCATTGTCACAACCAGACTATGTAACCGATCTAGTCCTAATGTCTTGGTTCTTGGCAAAATGTCAACAGTTTACACATTGCCCAGCATAGCTGCTCGTTCCTTAGACTTGTTTAACGCCGTTGACTCTGGAGACGTACTGGCGGGGACCGAGATCCCGTGGGGGCCCCTGCCTAAAATTCACCATCGTATTGATACCTGCATTAAGACGGGCAACGATATGAGCCACCTCAATGTTTCGTTAATATTTTGAGTGGCAAAGCCACAAAGCACAACTTTTTTGAAAAGAAGGAGAGCCGAAGCAGGGACTGAATCGAATGATGTCTGCTTACCGTTAGGCCAAACCGGCTTGCATACCCAGCGATGTCGGGCTGACATACTAGGGCCAGTGCATACCCAGCCTTTGTTAATCGCTTTTAGTAATATTATCCGCTCTCGAGCAGATTCACCGCGCTTCACGTAGTGCATGCTGGGTTATCTTAGCGTTTCCATAACTGATCCACTGAGTTCGGACGATATGGACTACAGGATCTTTTAAGTGCGTATGTGATCTTTATGCATGCCCTGTGAGCCGGTTTGGTCTAGCGGTAAGGCGTTAGGCTGGTAAGCAGAGGGACCTCGGTTCGATTCTGCTTCGGCTCTCCTTTCTCTTCAAACGTTGTGGTTTGTGGACACTGTCTTGTGACTTTGTCCCTCACAATTACGAAACATTAAAATGACTGATCGCTGCCCACCTTAATGCAGAAGTCATTCTGGTGGTGACAGTGTAGCGATAGGTATATAATCTCCCTCTCCCCCACCTCCATACCCCCTTCTCCCCGTTCCTAATAAGCCTTATGGTTTCTGTGGACGTTAAGCATCATGTTTACTTACTTACTATGCATGCGTACACACACGGGACACGACAAATGCGGACAAGAAACGACAGAGGCGTATGTATGCTACTTCTGATCAGTCTGGCCAAGTGGACTTGGCTAACGAACTCACACGGCGAGGGAAATAAAAGAGGCAATGGATGACAAGAGGTCTAGGCGCACGGTCCAACCAGCGACAACCATCCTGCCTTCTCTCCAGTGCTCTTGCCCTGCCCTTCTTTCATGGTGCCTGTGCTTGTCCTGCCCTCCCATATTATCGCCATAACCGTCAAGGTTGACTGGGCGTTAAAAATATCTATCAGACACTAATGTGACTCCCAGCTCCTCTTCTTTTGCCGGTGTACCGACTAAGAAAGGAAGTCAGGGGCCCCTGCTCTTGCTGCAGTCGGATGCTCAATGTCTCTCGGGCCTGTCAGTGACGCAGGCAGCTGTGTCGGAGACGGTAGAAACTCGTGACTGGAAGTTGACGCCTGCAGCTTGGCCTTCATCGTGGACTTCGCACTGTCGTGGCCTCATTTCATCAGCTCAGCGATAGTCCCCATTTCAGCAAGCTTCGTTCTAGCCGCCTAGCTCTCTAATCGGATACAGTAGGGCCGACTGTGTATGAGCAAGAACCGTTTCCTGGTCTTGGGTAGCAGACGTCCCCTGCACAGTTAGCCTACGCTAGTGTCGCCTTTTTGTACGTGCTGGGATAGTGCCAGCAGTTAACGTACGGATTGAAACTGACACGGCCCGTAGAAAGATGAAACGTGTTATTAGCGAGCCTGGAACATCAAAGTGAACATCAAGTGCAAACCTCGGTCACTGAATAATTACTTGTGTCAACACAGTGTCGTCCGTGATGTGTCCTACTGCAGAGTGGTTCAGACTTCAATGGTGACGGGTGAACAGATTGGTGATACTCATGTATGTCATGTGATCGACAAACACACCGCTGTGCCACGGATGCATCTATCGGTCGTGGTTCAGTGAAAAAGCTGCCGGCTGGCGTTTTGCTCGATTCGTCAGTGTTGGGCCCCTGGTGAACACTGAAGGGCAAGCGCTGACCGTTCTGCGGCCCTTCAGTCACAACCCCTTAGCGCTATGGCGGACCGCGCTCCGCCCTCCCTCACTGAATCAAAATCACACCCACCTCTTCTCGAGAATGCCGCAAAAAGCAAAAGCCGGCCATTTCGATGGGTAGTTTCCACGTCTGGAGGTTGGAGTCGGAATGTAATGTTTGCCTAGGCCTAGCCTAATTAGCACTTGCACCTAATCCGGCGGCGAGTGACCCTGCATGGCACGCTAAAGCGCCGTGATAATAAACAGCACCCGTGTTGCCAATGTTTTGCAATAGCGCACCAGTTACTGGGCACACTTCTCTTTTGAGGCCAGCCGCTCGCCCGCCCTTTCTGTGGGCTGTATCGGTGAAGAAGGCGAGGTGAAGGTTCGGTCCGTGCTGATATTTCTTTAAGGCGTGAAATATAGGCTAGGCTGGGAGCTGACCCTCTCACAACGTGTCTTCAGAGTCTCAAAAGGGCCGGCCTTTCTCCAACGGGTAGCAGATCAAAACAAACACTTAAAATCGAGAATTTTGGTGCTTTAAAGAGCTCCGTTGATTTTATTTTCAGTTTACAACTCCTCTTGCGTCAGTGATGGTTAATGGAACTTGGCTGTAGAAAATGCTATCACGTGTCACAGCCAAAGACTGAGGCGGTGCGGCCACGGACCTCTCGTGCCCGATGGCAATACCAAAGACAGGCAGTGCGGGCACAGACCTCTCGTGCCCGATGGCAATACCAAAGACTGAGGCGGTGCGGGCACGGACCTCTCGTGCCCGATGGCAATACCAAAGACTTAGGCAGTGCGGGCACGGACCTCTCGTGCCCGATGGCAATACCAAAGACTGAGGCAGTGCGGGCACGGACCTCTCGTGCCCGATGGCAATACCAAAGACTTAGGCAGTGCGGGCACGGACCTCTCGTGCCCGATGGCAATACCAAAGACTTAGGCAGTGCGGGCACGGACCTCTCGTGCCCGATGACAATACCAAAGACTTAGGCAGTGCGGGCACGGACCTCTCGTGCCCGATGACAATACCAAAGACTTAGGCAGTGCGGGCACGGACCTCTCGTGCCCGATGACAATACCAAAGACTGAGGCGGTGCGGGCAACACGGGAGAGTTAGGTCACGTCACTGAGTGCAACCAGTCAAACCAATAAGTTCAGAGATTGAATGTAAAGTCAAGGGGGCCATTTAGAACAAAATCCTTAAAGTTGTTCGTTTGTTTGTTGTTGTTTGTTTGTTTTTAAGCTGAGGGGCGAATATTTGTTTTGAGTAAATGCCGTGAACCAAATTTTGCTCCTAAAAAAAGAAGGCAGCCGTTGTAAAAAAAAAACTTTAAAAAAACGAATCATGTTCATGTACAATAACAAGATGCATTGGTGGATGGTGCGGTTTTGTTTGTTGGTTTCGTGTTGTTGTTTTGTTAGTGTTGTTTCTTGCTTATTGGGAGGGGGGGGGGCGTATGGAGGGGGGGAAGAGGGAGATTATATACCTATCGCTACACTGTCACCACCAGAATGACTCCTGCATTAAGGTAGGCAGCGATGAGAGCCATTTTAATGTTTCATTAATTGTGAGGGACAAAGTCACAGGACAGTGTCCACAGACCACAACTTTTGAAGAGAAAGGAGGGCCGAAGCAGAACCGAGGTCTCTATGCTTACCAGCCCAACGCCTTGCCGCTAGGCCAAACCGGCTCAAAACTTGCTGTTACCTAGCGGCCAGTCTGTGTGCATGAGAAAAGGGGCACACTGGCACGCTACCGTATACCACCTAGGAAAAGGCACACTGGCACGCAACCGCTTCGGCAAATAGGCACACGAGCACGCAAACACCCCGCTCCCCGGGAAAATATGCACACTAGCACGCAACCATTCACAAAAGCGGCACAAGCCACGAAACCACTTCGGAAAATAGGCACACTCGCACGCAACCACCTCAGAGAATATGCCGTGAACCTGCATATGTAGGTCCTTTGGCATACAACCATCTTAGAAAATAGGTACATTCATGGACCTACATATGTAGGTCCATTGGCATACAGCGGCCTCAGGAAAGAGACCCTCTGCAGCATGACGCCACCCCCCCCTCTCTCTCTCTCTCTCACACACACACACACACACACACACACACACACACACACACACACACACAACACACACACACACACACACACACACACACACACACACACACTGACAGACAAAAGCAGGTTGGAGAGACCGATATACAGACAGAACATCCCGTCAACCGCATCGGGCCTTTTCAGGACGATCAGAAACGGACAAAGAAAGACAGACAAAAACTGAGAGAAAGAGGCAGGCAGAGAGAGACTGCAGCAGGCAGGCACCTGATGGCGGGAGAGCAGCCTGAAGGCGGGCGCCCTGGGGATGAGGCAGTTGTAGTTGGCCTGGTACTCCGAGGTCCTGAGCACGAAGTCCTTCAGCTGCTGGTTCTCCCGCTTCTGGCGCAGCTGGTCCATGTTGGGGTACTCCGTGCTGTGACGATAGCTCATCTGCACAGGCATGCCCGAGTACACGTGGCGGATGTTGTTCTCAAGGATGCTGTTGAAGGTCAGGCTGAACGCCATGGTGACGGGGTGAAGCGGAAGTGACGTAGCTTGTCAAGCAGTGAGTTTTGGTTCCGCCGGAGGGGGTTTGCCGTTGCAGTGAGGCAGATAGTCCGGCAAGACTAATGCGGTTGGTGCTTGAATGCTTTCTTCTTCTTCTTCTGCGAAACGTTCTTCCACAGGAACAGCTTACACACGATGACTTGGATTCTGGGACTTTGATGTCGCGCTGACCATTACGCTAAAATGACTTGACCGCCTTTCCTGTCAAAATAGAAAAGCGGCAATATGAAGCGCCTACTGGTGTACGTTTGCTGCAAAAGTGTGTAGTTTACATGGACGCTGTCTCAAGCTATCATCTTTAACACACACACCCACACACACACACACACGCACGCACGCACGCACACGCACGCACGCACGCACGCAGGCCGCACGCACGCACACAGACACACACACACACTTACACACCGCTATTTGCAAGAAAAGTAGAGTGTAAGCTACGGGAAAATGATGTGTTTAGTTTACAACTGAGTATTAAAAAGACCACATTTCCACCAGCCCCGACATAACGGGAGAGAACCGTGTTGCATGTATGAGTACTACAACTGAACGTGAAGGCCGCAAAGCGTTCTGCAAAGTCTGTACCCACAAGAGCTGTCTGCTTTGATTTTTAATTATTTCCCCAACAACAATCGGGGCACCGGGCTGGTGCCAGCGACTCAGGAGACAGCGAGGAGACAGCACAGAGCCCATCAGCCCAGTCCCCCGCCGTTACAACTCCCCCCCCCCCCCCCGCCCGCCCTCAACAATGATATCAGCAGTCGCAGTACTGACAGTGGTTGTAAACTAGTAGAAGAATCATCATTTTGGGGCAGAGTGCACTATTGTCCTTATCATATTTGTTGTTTCTTTCTTTGTGCCTCCAGGCTAATGCAGATTTTCGATCACGGTTCGAATCGAAAACTAATATATTACTACACACACTCAGTCAGTCAGTCAGTCTCTCTCTCTCTCTCTCTCTCTCTCTCTCTCTCTCTCTCTCTCTCTCTCTCTCTCTCTCTCTCTCTCTCTCTCTCTCTCTCTCTCCTGCACATTTCCCAAATTCCTGATAAACCGTCGCGTCGTCCAGTGCCTTACAAAAAGAGTTAAATCTCTGACAATTATCTCGCCAACCAGGAAGTATCTTTGTAACTATATTACGTGCGTGTACGCAAAATCGGCCGGTCGATTTGATCTGCTTCTAAAGCATGGTACCCCCCCCCCCCCCCCGCCCCCACACACCATCCCCCCCCCGGCCGCAACCGTCGAGCTTATAGAGTAACTGCTTCTACACAGCATGAGGACCCTCTAGACTCCTCGTCTCCCCCACCTCCCACCCCTCACCCCGGTCCATACCAGGAAGCTAAAGTAAGCTGTCTCACGCAGTGAGAAGAATCTAGACTTGTCTCAGGTTGTCGATAGTTGTCTTATGCCTGGAGTGTGTCTGCATGCTTCTCCCCCCTGCTAGGAATTGTGTTGTTGCTGCAGTGATAATAGTGTTGAGTAAGTGCCATGGAGCTTAGCGTTGGCAAAGCGAGAGTGTAGAGAGTACACGAGGTATATACCACTGAACTAAGCGTTGTTAGGTCTATAATGTGTGAACCATTGAGCTAAGTGTTGGCTAAGCCTACGTATCAGAGCTTAAGGTATACACTCTGCTGAAATAGGCGTAAAGAGAGCCATTCAATACTACCATTAGTGACTGGTTTTACCTCAGTGGTGTCAAACAGTGCCACTGAATACAATCATTAATGACTGGTTTACGTCAGTGGTGTCAAATAGTGCCATTAAATACAACCATTAGTGACTGGTTTACCTCAGTGGTGTCAGACAGTGTCACTGAATACAATCATTAATGACTGGTTTACCTCAGTGGTGTCAGACAGTGTCACTGAATACAACCATTAGTGACTGGTTTACGCCAGTGGTGTCAAACAGTGCCATTAAATATAACCATTAGTGACTGGTTTACCTCAGTGGTGTCAAACAGTGCCATTAAATGCAACCATAGTGACTGGTTTTACCTCAGTGGTGTCAAATAGTGCCATTAAATACAACCTTTAGTGACTGGTTTACCTCAGTGGTGTCAGACAGTGTCACTGAATACAATCATTAATGACTGGTTTACCTCAGTGGTGTCAGACAGTGTCACTGAATACAACCATTAATGACAGGTTTCAAATGGTGTCACTGAATACAAGCATTAGTCACCGTGGTTTACCTCAGCGCTATCATGGAAGAACTGCGTAGCCTGTACATATTCATGTGAAGTGTCGTAAAATGACAGAGCATTCTGTATACAGTGAAAGGATACTTGCAAGTTAAATGTTTGATTTTGTCGTTTTGAGTTTTTGGCTATCGGAGGATCGGTGCGTAGGCCCGTGTGTATGCCAAGAGGTGCTTGGTTGCTCCCATGACACGTCTTCATCGTATCTTGTTCCAAAGACAGATAGTAACTGGATGTCAACGTCCATCCCCGGGTCAAAAACGATAGTCATGTCTATACACTATAGACTACACTAGTCTCTGTGTGTGTGTGTGTGTGTGTGTGTGTGTGTGTGTGTGTGTGTGTGTGTGTGTGTGTGTGTGTGTGTGTGTGTGTGTGTGTGTGTGTGTGTGTGTGTGTGTGTGTGTGTGTGTGTGTGTGTGTGTGTGTGTGTGTGTGTGTGTGTGTGTGTGTGTGTGTGTGTGTGTGTGTGTGTGTGTGTGTGTGTGGGTGTGTGTGTGTGTGTGTGTGTGTGTGTGTGTGTGTGTGTGTGTGTGTGTGTGTGTGTGTGTGTGTGTGTGTGTGTGTGGTGTGTGTGGTGTATGTGGGTGTGTTGTGTCTGTGTGTTGATGTTGTTGTGTTGTTGTGTGTGTGTGTGTGTGTGTGTGTGTGTGTGTGTGTGTGTGTGTGTGTGGTGTGTGTGTGTTGTGTGTGTGTGTGTGTGTGTGTGTTGTGTGTGTTTTGTGTGTGTGTGTGTGTGTGTGTGTGTGTGTGTGTGTGTGTGTGTGTGTGTGTGTGTGTGTGTGTGTGTGTGTGTGTGTGTGTGTGTGTGTGTGTGTGTGTGCATGTTTCGCTTACGCTTTGTATGAATATGTTTATTAATGTATATATTTACGCCATTGATTTATGTGCGAGTATTTACGCGTTGCATGATTTTCTGTAAGTTGTAAAGCGTTGCGAGTCTGTGAAAGCGCTCTCAAGACTCCCTATTATCATATAAGAATTACTACAAGCTCTGTCTGTACACAATCACAACACTTGAAATCCCACAGCAGACTCCAATGGTCACATGCACCCCCGAATTAGGTAGCCTCATTTCCTACGTTTGTGTGTGTGTGTGTGACCTAATACAAATATAAATGAACTTTATTATTCATAATCAATGCATTAAATGAAATTTGTCTTTTGGATCACTCGAATTCCACGATAAAAAGGACAAGCAGACAGTTCAACACAATAAAGGTAAGAGCATACAGATAAAACGGATTAAAACGTAGTAAAACATAAAACATCGCTTCTGAGATTGATTAAGTGCACAGACATTACTCGTATTCATACCCTCCACCGCCTTTACATTCACAGCCAAAACAATGGCCCCCCCCCCCCCCCACTCCCCCCCCCCTCCCCCAACACAGTCACACCTACACCAGCACTTAAAAATATCACGTCGCCCACCTGCACCGAGCACGCACGCACGCACGCACGCACGCACGCACGCACGCACACACACACACACACACACACACACACACACACAAGGTAGGCGACTGAAAGACATAATTTTCTCGTTTCTCTTGTGTGTTGCAGAGGTTAGACACATTGTATCACTACACAGAATGGCGTGCCTATAAAGAGGCAACTTGTATCATCATTATCACTGTTGAGAATGTCGATCCTTCATGCAGACAGATACGTACGGTACGAGAATGGCAGTGACACGCAGACAGACAGTCAGAGAGAGAGAGAGACTGATTCGGCAGTCACACACGTACAAACGGCCAAATTCTATCGCTTGGTTCTGAGTACTGACAAACAACACTGAAACATAGACACTAACCAACTGCAAGAAAAGAAGTATTGCGCATCCGCACAGATCCTGACGGACGAGCCCAGAGAGAGAGAAAGAGAGAGAGAGAGAGAGAAGACAGAAATACCGATAGACTAACGTCCAATCGACCGATAAAACAAGCAGGAGACACGCATTTTTCAGTCCGACAACTTACTTGCTCCCGGTGTGGTGCATGATCCTCGGATCCCGACGCTAAAGAGCCGAGGTGATTATCTCCCCCACACAGCGCAGCGGCCAACCTAAACCGCCGCTAATCCCGCGGACCCGAGTTTGTTCAGCGAGCTGAACGGCTCCGCCACTCTGCTCCCCCCATCTCTCTCTCCCCCCCCCCCCCCCCCTCCCCCGTTCGGGTGAATGGCCTTGAATGAGAATGTACTGAATATGAAAAAGGAAGTTTTTTTCCCGGGGCGAATCTACTGAATGTGTGGATCGAGATAATGTTCTCGATCTGCCGTTGTTTGAAGAAATAGTGACGATTTGAAGTGACTGAAGCGATTTGACACAATGCCTTTCCAAGAACGAGGTTCACCTAGAGTGAATGAATAGTAGATAAGTAAACATGGTGCTTAACGTCCACAGAAACCATAAGGCTCATTACGGACGGGTAGTGAATTAATGCATGAATGAATGACAATTTATATATAGCGCATAAAACGTACACAGAAACCATAAGGCTTTTTAGGGACGGGTAGTGAAGGAATGAATGACAATTTATATATGGCGCATAAAAAAAAACTTAACACACACACACAAAAAAAAAAACAACAACAACAACAAAACTAAAAACAAACTTGCGTGTTCACAGTGCATACATCTAAGATCTCGCAAACTAAAAACTACCAAAGGACACTCATACTAATAAAGTACACGCACCCCTTCCCAAAAGTGCAACACACACACACACACACACACACACACACACACACACACACACACACACACACACACACACACACACACACACACACACACACACACACACACACACACACACACACACACACACACACACACACGCGTGCGCGCGCGCGCGCGCGCACAGAGGTTTCAAATTGTAGTAGTTAAATGTAGAAATATATACAGAGTTAGAAATAACGATAATGGTAACAAATAATGATAAAGATAACAAATAATGATAATGATAGAGCGACTAACGGAAGGAGAGGAGTAGGTGATCGTCCCCATTGCATCCTCTTATGGTTCATTTGTTTCAGATAAGACTGGTTGTGACAGCGACTCTTAAAATGTCACTGCATCCTCTACGGGTGGTTTAAAAGCCCGTTCTTAACTGGGCGAACTTTTTGTTCGCCGAACATATTTTGGACAGTTCGACGAACTGTAATTTGTTTCGTAGTTGAACTTTTAGTTCGCCGAACATGGTTCGGTCAGTTCGACGAACTATACTTCGTTCTTAACTGGCTTATAATGAGATGCAAGCTTCGGCCCGAACTAGCGGCAGAAGCGCAGCAGACAGCATGATCCAAAATGTAGGCTAAAGTCAGGTCATGTCAATATACTTTAATCATCCCTCTCAGGGTAATCAAACTAACTACTGTATCATTTTGGGTCCCTGAGACAAGGCTGCGCCTCCCACAAGTCAACAAATAGGTCACTTCCTTCCGAGGTGAGTGAAGTATCGACTGACACGGTCATCCCTATTTTTTCTCTCCCTTTCTTCCTCATCCACAGGAGAGAGCTCTTTGCTCTCAACCAGTCAGAGGCAATTTTCGCCGAACAGGTCGAATATTCAGTCCCAGAACATTTTGAGCGAAGCTTTTTGGACCCCGACCATAGCTTCGTTGCAGTTCGACGAATAACCCGAACAAGGTTCGTGAAGCAAAAGTTCGCCCAATTCAGAACCAACTATGTTGGCCTAGGTTCGACGAATAACCCGAACTATGTTCGCGAAGCAAACGTTCGCCCAATTAAGAACGGGCTTTAGACAGAAACGGTATTAACAGAGCCAAGAAGCGATCTGAAGAGGGAGGTCTAGCTGGGATCTTGAGCTGGACTATGTTTTGCTTCAGGTTTCAACGACGAAACGACGAATTCTCTCGAATTATTAAAAAAAAAACAAAAAAACGAATACAGTCACTCGCATTCAGAATCACATGCGACATGAGCGCAGTGAGTCTGCACGAGGGCAGAGAATAGCGCTATATAAAAAAGCGATCACTAATAATTGTCTTTGTGGATCTGTTCCGACCAGCTGTTGAAAGAGAAAATGACCAAATGCGGAAACATATGGGGGGCCAGAATGAAGGAGAGGGGTAGTCTGTACTTTTTATTTTTATTATTATTATTATTTTAATGTGGATGTGGGCGTGAATGTGTTTGTGGGTTGGGTGGGTGCTGTTTCTGGCTGTGATGGAGAGGCGATAGAGGGTGTGTGTGTGTGTGTATTGGGGGGGGGGGGGGGAGTAATTGTATTTTAACGTCCTGTCAACCGCACCTCAAGACGAGGGAGTAGGGGTGTTGGGTGGGGTTGGGGGGTGGGGGGTTGGGGGAGGAAGGAAGAATATGAGTAATGAATGATTGTGCACTTATATCATCTCAGAACCGCTGTTATACTCTGTTTTAATTTCTATGCATTTATCATGAATAATAAAGTTCTTGTGGATTTAAATATTCCACCGTCCATTCTGTTAGCGTCGCGCTTGTAGCCGAGTCTTCATGCCGCATTACTACACGCAGGTACCACGTAGGGGTCTTCACGCCGCATTACTTACACGCAGGTACCACGTAGGGGTCTTCACGCCGCATTACTACACGCAGGTATCACGTAGGGGTCTTCACGCCGCATTACTACACGCAGGTACCACGTAGGGGTCTTCACGCCGCATTGCTACACACAGGTACTACGTAAGGGTCTTCACGCCGCATTACTACACGCAGGTACCACGTAGGACGGTCTATCGTTTCGTGCCAGGCGATATAATGTTACTTGCGGAGCAATCAGTCGAAACAACAGGCAGTCTTGAGGTTTACAGCCTTAACTGTAGCTTTTGGGGAAGGACCGCGGTGGCCGTGACTGTGAGCCTGATCCGGCCTGACCCGGGCACTGCCACCTGTCAGCCACAGGTTCACTGTGTCAGGCAAAACGGCCATGGTCCACTTTCCAGCACGGCCACAGGACAAATACAATACAGATAAAAAAAATAAAAAAACGTTCATCATTCATAATAAATGCATAAAATAAAAAGTTGCCTTTTGTGTTGC
>JABMCL010001457.1:802500-805000 GCA_018857735.1 Alviniconcha marisindica | reverse complement strand
GGTGTGCCTTTGGTGGAGTTTTTGTACTCGCATGCCAGGTGAGAGTTACCGTATGCGTTTCGGGTTTTTGATCTCGTGTTCATCTAGCGTCTTTCCAACGCTACTCAACTCCCTCTGTTTGCCGAGTTGGCCCCGCGTGTGATGTGCCCTGCAGGCTCCAGAGTGTCGTCGTGAATGCTACTCACCCATTCGTTGATTGCATCACACTTTCCTCGCATTTCTTTTGTTGTACAGTAGGTCAAAACGTTTAGCCCCGTCGGTTCGCGGTCCTTAAATGGTATGGGAATGTGTGTGTGTGTGTGTGGGGGGGGGGAGTTGAACTTGAAGCCTGCACTACGTTGGCATATCCACATACCAGTTCATTCCGTGCTATGCCAGTGTATACACACAATCACACGCACACACGCATCCTCAAACCATTTGAGGACAGCGAACCGACGGGGCATCTGAACGATATAGTGCCCGCTTTGTTTGATTTTCGTTGTTCTTATCTCAACAGTGTGTCCATGGGCATGCAAGTCAAGGCGATGTTTTATTCACCAGCACGTTCCAAGTGTCTCCATACTCAGCCATTAAATTACCCAGGGGTAAGCGTATTTATATACAGCATAAAACACTCAAATCATACCTTACGCAATCACCAAACAAGGGAGTTAATTGGCGCTCGAAAGACTTCACACAAACACTACAACAAAGACCTGAGTCGCCTACGGTATCTCTCATCTGGGATGCGAGGTACACAAACTCCACCAGTGGTACATCCTCAAAGGAGGATGTGGAGTTTATGCAAATGGAGGATGTACTTCTGGTGGAGTTTATGCAAAGGAGGATGTACTTCTGGTGGAGTTTATGCAAAGGAGGATCTACTTCTGGTGGAGTTTATGCAAAGGAGGATGTACTTCTGGTGGAGTTTATGTAAAGGAGGATGTACCTCTAGTGGAGTTTATGTACTTGTATTTACTCGCATGCCAGATGAAAGTGACTGCAGGCGACTCAGGTCTGTGCTGTTGTGTTTGTGTGACGTCTTTCCAGCGCTGATTAACTCCCTTGTTTGCTGATGCTTCACGGGCGTTTTGGGCCTCGTTCTGTTTCACTTTGCACGTTAAAGTAGCGCCCGTCGACGGCATGCTTCCAACCATGCAGCCTTGCGGCGCTTTGAACTGAATGGAACATTTTCATATACATGTATCCATAAATTGATAATAATTAATATTATCATTATTACCTTGTGATTACTATGCTTATTCCATTATGTAATAATATGTACAAAATCAGTAGAGCTGCAAAACAAGCAAGAGAAAGAGAAAACAAATCATGCAGTTATGTGACTCAGTGATAACAACCGTAATCATTCTCGTTTAAGTTTCAAGCGCGTTATTTCCAAAATGTGTATGTGTGTTGCTTTGTCCCACAGGTAACCGTTTTTGTTGTTGCTTTTTCTTTTTTTTCTTCTTTTTTTTTCTTCTCTTTTTTCTTTTAACCTTGCGTGTTTTTTGTGTTTTGTTGTTGTTGTTTTTGGTGAGAGTGTGTGTGTGTGTGTGTGTGTGTGTGTGTGTGTGTGTGTGTGTGTTGTGTGTGTGTGTGTGTGTGTGTGTGTGTGTGTGTGTGTGTGTTTACTCATTAAAAAGCACTGTCTTAACCTTTTTTGAGCATTTTGTTTTATCCGATTAAGAAGAGTTCTGTCTTAATCTTTTTGTTTTGTCCTGTCAAATCCGCTCTGTCTTAACCTGTTGCGCAATATGCTTTATCCGGTTAAAAGGCGTTGTTTCAATCTATTGCGCGTTTTGTTTTATCCGATTTAAAATCGTTTTGTCTTAAACGTTTGTGCGTTTTGCTTTATCCGATTAAAACGTCTTAGTCATTCGTGTGTTTTGCTTATCCGATTAAAAAGCATTCCGTCTTACCACTTTATTGTTTTGTCCCATTAAAAAGCGTTGTCTTAACCTTTTGCGTTTTAAGCCCACCTTAAGCCCACATTTCCTTTAAAAACTAAATTACGAGAAGATAACTCCCCGTTACAGATCACTGTATTTGATGACCATCAGGACATCACTTGCATAATTATAATTATAATAATAATTATAGTTATTAATGTAATCCGGCACCAAAGGAGCAGAGAGGCAACACCCTCGATGTCCCTGGCTACAACAACGGAAAACCTAAACTCCCCACCCCTGACACGTGATCCACACACGTGACCAGCCACGCCACCAGCGCCACCGAAGCAGCGCTTCCGAGCGAGGTGGCACGGGTGGCGGCCCCTGCCCCGCTACTTCGCCCTCGCCGACACAGCTCCTCCTTGTTCTGCCCCATCACCACCCCGGTGTCGGCGTCCCTCCGCTCGCAGAAGTCGTAGTCGCTGTCGCAGTTGCAGGAGAACCAGGCAGCGGCGAAGGTGGCCCCTAGCCGCGAGTGCTGCCGGATCTTGGACACGATGTAGTAGCCCATGTCCCCGGTGAAGCACGGGTGCTTCCGGATCTGCGCCAGGAGCGTCCGGCAG
>JABMCL010001457.1:790000-797500 GCA_018857735.1 Alviniconcha marisindica | reverse complement strand
AGCTATAATGTGTATGCGCTTAGGACCTTTTCGGATTACGCGCTCTAAGTATCCGTCTGTCTATCTATCTATCTATCTATTTATCTACCTATCTATCTACCTACCTATCCATCTACCTATGTATAAGTGAAACAATCAGCACGCCCGAAGCTTGCTGACACACACAGACGCCAGCGTGAAAGGAACTACTGGGGCAGCTGTCACGGACGACGCACGCCTACCTGCAGAGCCACCATGGTGTAGCCGTGCTTTCCCAGCCGGAAGCCGGTGTCCTGGTGCAGGCAGTCGCCCTGCATGCCGATGGTCCAAGTCACCATCACGTCCTGACACTTGCTGTGCGGCACCATCTCACACAGGTACGGCTCCTTGGACTCTTGAAGACTTTCTGCCGTCAGGAAGGACCGAACACGTCAGAACAACAGTCATCATCATCATCGTCATCATCACAGTCGTCGTCGTCGTCGTCGTCGTCGTCGTCGTCGTCGTCGTCGTCGTCGTCATTATCATCAGCGTCATCGTTGGCGTTGTCGCCCTCTTCCTCTTCGTTCTCTTCTCCGCCCAAACATATCAATATTCATCAATCCTCACCATCACCATCTTCTTTCTTTCTTTCTTTTTTCTTGTTTCTTTTATTCGACCGTCTTTGTCAGTTAGCTAGTTTCTTTCTGTCTTTCTTTTTGTTCTTATTTTTCCTCTGTAGAGAGAGACACAAAAAAGAAGACAGACACAAGAGAGAGAGAAGACAGAGAGAGAGAGAGAAAATAGAACAGAAGAAGAAGAGACAGAGAGAAGAGACAGAGAGAGAAGAAGAGAAGAAGAGAGAAACAGAAGAAGAAGAGAACGAGGAGAGAGAGAGGAGAAGAGAGAGAGAGAGAGAGAAGAGAGAGAGAGAGAGAGAGAGAGAGAGAGAAGCAGACTAGAGGAGGAGACAGAACAGAGAAGGAGCAAGACTGGAGGGGTGTGTGTGTGGTGGGGGGGTCAGACTGGCAAGCAGACGCAAACAGACCGACCAGCAGACACTCAGACTGGCAGACACAGACGGACAGATCAGACGTGACCGGGACCCACTCACCGCCGTCCCTGCACCCGAAGAGCAGCATGTGGTGCACGACGCGCGTGTTGTTCAGCAATGGCTGCGTGGCCACCAGGTGCAAGCTCACCTCGTCCGGAACCCGGAACAGCATGCAGATGTAGGTCGTCACTTCCGCCGGAACTGGCGTCGGAAGAAGTCGCACCGTCATGTTTCGCAGACCTGGTTGAAAAAGATGTTGTGGGACAGTTATGGTGCGTTCATTGCCTCGCGGCCGTGGAGGAGTCGGTTGCAGAGACTATCAGGCCTAGGATCAAAACACAAGGGAGTTAATCAGCGCTCGAAAGTCGTCCCACAAGTACAACAACAAAGACCCGTGTCGCCCACGATAACTCTCACCTGGCATGCGTGTAAATACAAGGTACATAAACTCCACCAGAGGATACAACAAAGACCCGTGTCGCCCACGATAACTCTCACCTGGCATGCGTGTAAATACAAGGTACATAAACTCCACCGGAGGATACAACAAAGACCCGTGTCGCCCACGATAACTCTCACCTGGCATGCGTGTAAATACAAGGTACATAAACTCCACCGGAGGTACATCCTGAAAGGTACATTAATAGGTCTCGGGAATGGACCATTCTTAAGAATGTTCACGAGGGAGGTCACGGCGGGTCCCTAATTCGATAGCATGATTGGATACAGTAACGCCGGGGTCATTTTTAACGAGCTAGGTCACGGCGGGTCACGTGATGGAAAGCGAGGTTGGGATGTGCAAACAGCGCAGTTCAACCTCGCTTTCGACCCGCCGTGGCCTAGCTCAGTGAGAAGGTCTATAACACAAACAAGAGAACATCACTGTAACTGGACTGACTTGTTCAGTTCTGGGTCGGAGAGAAATCATTATGATGCTTCACAGTTACACGGTGATGAAGATATGAAAATGTACTAGACCACGTCTATCTCCATACCTCTTCCGATACATACACACGCACGCACGCACGCGCGCGTGCACACACACACACACATGCACAGACACATGCACTCACACTGTACTCACACATGCACATATACACGCACATACAGACAGGCACCCGCATGCACACACTCAAAAACACACGTGCATACACACATACACACGCACGTACGCCCCCTTCCCCGCCCCCACGCCCACAGACACAGACACACACGCGCGCGCGCGCACGTACACACGCACGTACACACACACTCTCTCACACATACCCCCCACCCCCCCGCCCGCACACACACACACACACACACACACACACACACACACACACACACACACACACACACACACACACACACACACACACACACACACACACACACACACACACATGTGCACACAAACCTTTATCTTTGAATGCATCACACTCAAAAGTTCCCGGCGGACATTTGAGCCAGTTGTTGGACTTCCGGCAGGCAGGGGAGCTCACTGGCTCACATATCCCTGGACCACACAGACAGCAGAAGGAAGCAGTGTAGTAAAGGTGTTTGTAAATACATGACTGATCAGCATTTTATTCGGAAGCTATGGCTGTCTTTCGTGCACTAGGCTGCACAGATATTTTCAAGATTTTACGCTTTACTAGGGAGCACAGCCCAAGGGGCTTTAAAGTGAAGAAGAAACACACACAAAACAACAACAACAGAAAAAAGCAACAAAAAGAAAGCAACAAACAACAACAACAAAAAGGGGAAAGAAAGAAAAACAGGCATTTAGATACACCATGCTGTCAATAAGCGGCAGCAAAGCGGAAAAATCTGTCCAAACTGATACAGAGATACAGTCATGAGGAGAAGTAGGGGGAGATAGGGGAACAGGGAGAGAAAGATAGGGGCAGAAAGAGATGGGGGGGGGGGGGAGAGACAGAGACTAGAGAGAGAGAGAGAGAGAGAGAGAGAGAGAGAGAGAGAGAGAGAGAGAGAGAGAGAGAGAGAGAGAGAGAGAGAGAGATGGACTAGAGAGAGAGAGAGAGAGAGAGAGGAGAGAGAGAGAGAGAAGAGAGAGAGAGAGAGAGAGAGAGAGAGAGAGAGAGAGAGAGAGAGAGAGAGAATTCGAAACTTTAATACTCAAGGATAGTAGTGCTAAGTCCATTTAGACCTATTTAAAAGCCAGTCCTTGCTATTCACCAAACACAAATAAGCACGACTATACCACAAACAGAGAGAGAGAGAGAGAGAGAGAGAGAGAGAGAGAGACAGAGACAGAGACAGAGACAGAGACAGACAGACAGACAGACAGACAGACAGACAGACAGACCAGAGACAGAGATAATAGCAGCTTTGGGAAGAAAGCAACATTAGATAGATAAGGCAGCTAAACAAAGAATGCTCTGTCATCGAAGAAGCTGGAAGCAAGGAACTTACCTTCTGGGCATGCCATTGCTTCTTGAAAGGGGGAACCTGATATAGTTGACTGTAGTCACTTTTCAAACAACGAGTGATATCCCGTCTTCTTTGTGCTTCTGAATGGCCTATAACTAACTACATGACCACGACTAAGATTCCGAATTGGATGTGATGTGGACTTTTTCCCTTTGTTGATTTTCGTCCTCGCGGTCGTGTCATGCACGACAGTTTATCAGACGTTACCTACCGTTTTCTTCAGCTATGAACAAGTGTTGCCAAGACAGCTCTGCCGGTCCCTGCACACCCGTCATCTGTATATTTCAGTGTGTGTGCTGTTCTTGCATGCGTGATAGGGTCCACGCACGCGAGCGCTTGCTTGTGTGTATAATGTTTAAATGTCAGCATGCGCTCACATACGAGTGTGTGTGTGTGTGTGTGTGTGTGTGTGTGTGTGTGTGTGTGTGTGTGTGTGTGTGTGTGTGTGTGTGTGTGTGTGTGTGTGTGTGTGTGTGTGTGTGTGTGTGTGTGTGTGTGTGTGTGTGTGTGCCATTCATGGTAAAGCTTGTATTTGATCTAAAAACAGTTAAATATCAAACATGTCACAAAATGTTACATACCACTTCATATTTAGACGGAGACCAGAAATATGCGCCGAAATGGCAGAAATCATATTGTTCAGGGCTTAGAATGAGCCCATGAAATACCCCCGTTCTCCACGCCCCCCCTCCCTCCCCCCGCCCGGCCTCCATTGGCATCCTAAACCCCACAATAATCTGCGCTGAATTTATGTTCTTCCGAACCCCTTAATCCCCCAGAATAATGTTTTTGCGTTGTAACGGTTGCAGAACGTGCAGGCGGCATCAGTGCGGTATTAGCGTACAGGGCATCTGGATTTCCTCTCCGTCAACGGACTAGACATTCAGTCCATCACCCCGGCTCTAAGAAGGGTCAGTGGGGCTAGGGGTAAGTAGGTTACTGTCCGAGTGGGAAACCGAACCCGCCATCTCCCGATCCCGAGTCTTCGGTGTCTTCACCTCTCGGCTCCCAGTTCAGTGGCAGTACACGGGAAAGCGAATAGACTGGGCTGCGAATCAAGTGACCTTTTCATGTTGGTGGTTCCATGAAAGGAGTGAATGATTCAAAACTGCAACAGGGCTATATGTGATATTTAACACCCAATCAACGTTGAGGGTCATATCAGGGAGAAACACAAGTCCTCAAGTGACGGGTGTGGTCTGGTTCACTCTCGGGATACATGTCACTTCACGTTGGACGAAGATTTAGAAAAATGAAGTTGAATGATCCAGGAAGACAGAAATTAGCAGTAGCAGTAGATACGGGCAGTAGACAACGCCTGCACAGCTGTATCCGGACCTTCTCAGGCTTTAAGGGGACACCTCAGACAGCCCTGGTTTCTCTTCTGAGGGGGTCTTCTCACGCTTTAAAGGGGAAACCACCGACAGCCCTGGTTTCTTTTCTGAGTGGACCTTCTCACGCATTAAAGGGGAAAACATCGACAGCCCTAGTTTCTTTTCAGAGAGGACAATCTCACGCTTTGAAAAGGGAAACCACTGACAGCCCTGGTTCCTTTTCAGAGGGGACCTTCTCACGCCCTAAAGGGGAAACCATCGATAGCCCTGGTTATTTTTCAGAGGGGACCTTCTCATGCTTTAAAGGGGAAATCACCACCAGCCCGGATTTCTCAGCACAGGTACCGTTTCAGGCTTTAAAGGGAAAACCACCGACAGCCCTGGTTTCTTTTTAGAAGGGAGCTTCTCACGCTTTAAAGGAAAAACCACCGACATCCCTAGTTTCGTTTCAGAGGGGACCTTCTCACGCTTTAAATGGGAAACCAACAACAGCCCTGGTTTTTCTTCAGAGGTACCCTTTCAGGCTTTAAAGGGTAAACCACCAACAGCCCTGGTTTCTCTTAACTTCTATTTCTGCATCCACAGTACCCTACCCCCACCCTCCAACGCGAGAACCACGCGAGACAAAACGGCACAAAATTCCCAAGGGTGCAGCGTTGCCACACGTGACTCAGACTCCCACCCTAGGTCAGCCAGGCGAAAAGTCACTTAATTCACTCAAGTCTGCCACCTCCATATTGCGGAGATAGCCGGGCAATGAGGGTAGGTAGCAAGCAACATCTCCTGCTGGCCCCAGACACGGTGCCAGAAAGGTCGCGGCAGTAAAACAGGAGAAGGAACCTTTTCTGATATTCGGCGAGGAAGATAGTATAGGCTATGGTACTTGTCCAGTACAGATACTGCGTCGGTCGCAATAAAGCACACACAAAAAAAGCTGTTTTTTTTTTTTTGTGTGATTGTGTGTGTGTGTGTGTGTGTGTGTGTGTGTGTGTGTGTGTGTGTGTGTGTGTGGTGGCGGTGGATGTGTGTGGTGTGTGTGTGAGAGAGAGAGAGGAGAAGAGAGAGAGAGAGAGAGAAGAGAGAGAGAGAGAGAGAGAGAGAGAGAGAGAGAGAGATGAGAGTGAGAGGAGAGAGAGAGAGTTTGTATGTGTGGTGTGTGTGTGTGTGTGTGTGTGTGTGTGTGTGTGTGTGTGTGTGTGTGTGTGTGTGTGTGTGTGTGTGTGGTGTGAAGAGAGACGAGAGAGGGGGGGGGGGGGGGGAGGGGGAGAGAGAAGAGAGAGAGAGAGAGAACCCTGTGGACAGTACATGATACACACACACAACACACACACACACACACACACCAACACAAACCAACACACACACACACACACACACACACACACACACACACAACACACGTGCCCACCACCACCGATGGCCGGTCCAGGAAGAGTGGCCCGCTTGTTGAGGGCAACGAGCTGGTTGTTTTTCTCCAGATTAGTCACAAAGAGCCAAAGTAAACTGTGCGGTGCAAACGGCAACGATTCCTGATCGTTTCACAGCAGACGGCGTTGTGCTTTTATTGTACTTGTTGACCCCAAACTTCCCTTTGATTCCCAAACAAAATGAACAATGCTGTCAGTGGGTGTTTGTTGTGAAGTATCTCTAGGCTAACTGTTGGGAATTGTAACTGCTGTTGTTGTTGTTGTTGCTGTTTTTTAAAATTTGATGCTAATTTTAATGTGTGTGCTCTGTTGTGTGCTTAATAAAAGTGCGCTTAAAACAAAAGGGAAAGAGATGGGGGAGGGAGGTATGGGGGATAGAGAGAGAGCCTGCTTGTGTGTGTGTGTGTGTGTGTGTGTGTGTGTGCGTGCGCGCGTGCGTGCGTGCGTGCGTGCGTGCGTGCGTGCGTGCGTGCGTGCGTGTGTGTGTATGTGTGTGTGTGTTTGAGTGTGTACGTGTGTGTATGTGTATATGAATGTGTCTGAGCGTGTGTGTGTGTGTGTGTGTGTGTGTGTGTGTGTGTGTGTGTGTGTGTGTGTGTGTGTGTGTGTGTGTGTGGTGTGTGTGTGTGTGTGTGTGTGTGTGTGTGTGTGTGTGTGTGTGTGTGTGTGTGTGTGTGTGTGTGTGTGTGTGTGTGTGTGTGTGTGTGTGTGTGTGTGTGTTTGAGTGTGTTTGAGTGTGTAGTGTGTGTATGTATATATGAATGTGGTGATCGTGTGTGTGTGTGTGTGTGT
Source organism: Alviniconcha marisindica (assembly GCA_018857735.1). NCBI lineage: Eukaryota > Metazoa > Mollusca > Gastropoda > Provannidae > Alviniconcha > Alviniconcha marisindica. Next base: position 790,499 of record JABMCL010001457.1, on the reverse strand, counting down.
GTGTGTGTGTGTGTGTGTGTGTGTGTGTGTCTGTGTGTGTGTGTATGTGTGTGTGTGTGTGTAGTGTGTTTGAGTGTGTACTGTGTGTGTTGTGTATATGAATGTGCCTCAGCGTGTGTGTGTGTGTGTGTGGTGTGTGTGTGTGTGTGTGTGTGTGTGTGTGTGTGTGTGTGTGTGTGTGTGTGTGTGTGTGTGTGTGTGTGTGTGTGTGTGTGTGTGTGTGTGTGTGTGTGTGTGTGTGTGTGTGTGTGTGTGGTGTGTGTGTGAGAGAGAGAGATGTGTGTGTAGTGTGTGTGTGTGTGTGTGGTGTTGTGTGTGTGTGTGTGTGTGTGTGTGTGTGTGTGTGTGTGTGTGGTGTGTGTGTGTGTGTGTGTGTGTGTGTGTGTGTGTGTGTGTGTGTGTACGTGAGTGTGTGTGTGTGTTTGTGTGTGTGTTTTGTGTGTGTGTGTGTGTGTGTGTGTGTGTGTGTGTGTGTGTGTGTGTGTGTGTGTGTGTGTGT
>JABMCL010001457.1:775000-785000 GCA_018857735.1 Alviniconcha marisindica | reverse complement strand
GGTGTGGTGCCCTCCCGCCAGGTGCAGCTTGGGTCCCCCAACTCCTCCCCGTTGGTCCGGCCGTCACCGTCAGAATCCGCCCTGCACAGCTCGCGGTTCCACTTCTGTAACACCGTTCGCCCTGATATCACCGCACTGGTTGACTGGGTGTAAAATACCAATTTACCTACTTACGTACTGTAACACCGTCACCCCCCGTCTTCACTGGCTAACATCGGCACGTGCACACACACACACACAGACACACACAGACACACACAGACACACACACACACACACACACATACACACACACACACACACACACACACACACACACACACACACACACACACACACACACCACACACACTCACGCACCACACACACACATTGAACACACACACACACACACACGCACGCACACACACACACTGAACACACACACACACGCACACACACACACACACACACACACAACACACACACACACACACACACACACACACACACACACACACACACACACACACACACACACACACACACACACACACACACACACACACACACGACGACGACGACCACCACCACCACCACCATAATTCTACTGATCCACACACCACACATTTATTCCCCGTCCGACCCTAAAGCCCACCCACCCACACCGTACCAGCCCATGCTTGGCGAAGTCCAGGCCGAAAGGATTCCGGTCCCCACCTCCGGCAGGTGAGATATGCCCCACCCCCAGCCACGCCTGTCCGCTAGCGCACGGGTGGGGTACCCGGTCTCCGTTGGGGATGGCGGTCTGGTAGTCACGGTAACCGTCCGTCACCGTCAGCAGCAACATAGACAGCAGCAGCAACGACGACGAGGCGAAGAGGATGTCCATGGCTGAAGGAATTCCAACCTGTTACAAAGAAAATTGTTTCAGGGTCAGCCAGAGGCTTTATAACTATGGCTAAGTATCCAGGATTCTGTAAGGGGAGATGCTGATATGGCAAAATTACTGGTACCTCTATGATTCGATAAGTGCGCTGACAGATACGGCAAATTTGGAGGTACAGAAATGACTAGTGACTGCATGATTCCGTAAGTGTGACTGCGGACACGGCAAATTCCGCGGTCAGGGAATTAGGAGTGTCCGATTCCATCACTGTAGGGATGCGGTATCTGTGCGGCCCTGTGGCCATTTGTAACGCATCCGCACTTTTGCAAACCTGATATCCAGACAACAAGCGGCTGGCAGCCAGAATAACCACAGACGTGGGCTACCGTGGGTAACCAACTGGTTGTTCCGTGCCTAACCAGTACCGAACAAGTTTGGTTGCAAAACGTGCAGCACTTAGGAAGATACGGGACTGCAGTCATTTAGTTTCGAGGATTTGACCCCTCACTGCGACCATACAATAGCAGACGGCAATCCAAACTTTCCAAATAACATTCCGGCTGACAACGAAGCATTAAAATACCAAGCAAATTTCATTGCATGACGTTCAGAGTTTAAAAAACACATCGTTCGGACAAATCCCGTACAGACGGACAAGGCGGTTCATATACACTTGTTAAGAGGGCGGTAGGTGTGGGGTGGTGGGGACGTGCAGGGGAGGTACAACAGTCCGTTGAGGCCAATTACTTCCCCTTCCATCCTCGGTCCACTTGTGCCCGATCCATCCGATCACGTGATCACGTGATAATATTCGTCGTGTGACGATGCCTTTCTATCTGGGGGAAGATAATCAGCTCCCCGTGTGACTGGACCGGCCTCGGGATCTTCCCGCTGCTGATTGGTTCCCTGATTTCATCACTCGGCACGGTCGCAGCCACAGGGCGCAGGAAACCACCAAGCCATGCGCACGTCCGTGCTAAAGAGGAATAATAGAGGGAAGGAATCGGCTTGTATGCATCTCTGTGTCCACACACTGACACTGAGCTTACACTGCCCCTGTCTCATTCCCAGGTGACCATGTGTGGTTGACAGGGTGTTAAAATCCCAGTATTAACTCTGTAACTAGGTGACTGTTCCTCTCCGGGTTCAGCGTTGTCATGATGCAGGTGGGTATTATTACTGCCACTTAATTCTGAGTGCTTAGTTGAAATCGAAAGGCAGAAGTTCACCGGCTCTGCGATCTTACTCCCCATAGCGTTCACAACGGGCAAACTGTAGCTTTCTGATTGGCCAGTCGCGTGCATAGCGTAAATCAAGTCAACCCCCTCTCCCCCCCCCCCCCCCCCCCCCACCCCCCCTTCCCTACACACATAAATGGCGTTCTTTGGAACCTTTTTACGTGTTTGGATCTTGTTTTTTGTTTGTTTTCTCTTTTGGGCATATTGGGCCGAGGATTTGCGTTCACTGTTTCGAAGACCATCGAAGTATCCCCATACGCGGTGTCTTTGAGACTATCTGGCCCTCATCTACGGAAACAAATCAGGTGAACAGGTTACCTACATTCAGATCGCCAGTGCGATGTGTGAAATGTTCCCATCGTTGCACTGATAGCAGCATGACAGTCGGTGCGATTCCCGTCATTCTCGTCCGGTACACACGGAGCTATCGCGGCATCAAACGTTATGGAGAAACTAGCCATAATCATGTCAGGAATTGGTGGCAAGTGCACAGTCTAGTAGAAGCGGTGACTGCAAAGCGAATGTGCCACCAAGACCCCCACACCACAATAGCCACAACAGCCACAACAGCTCAGTGCAAATTTATCACCGAGCGGAAGGCTGTTCTTTCGCGCCCACAGCGATCTTTTTCCTCTCCACGATTATCGTCAGGGGAAAGAATGCTTTCCTTTCCACCATTCTCGTCAGAGGAAAGAATCCTTTCCTCGCCACTGTTCTCGTCACGAGAAAGAATCCTTTCCTCACAACTATTATTGTCAGAAAAAAGAAGCTTTCTTCGCCACTGTCCTCATCAGAGGAAAGAATCCTTTCCTCACAACTATTCTTGTCAAAGGAAACAATGCTTTCTTCGTCATTATTCTCGTCACGGGGAGAGAATCCTTTCCTCTCTACTACTCTCTTTATGGCGGGGATATATGTACTACTCTCGTTATGGCGGGGATATATCTACTACTCTCGTTATGGCGGGGATATAGCTCAGCGGTAGCGCGCCGGACTCCTGATCGGGCGGCCGCGGGTTCGATCCCCGGCAGAGGGGACGGGAGGATTATTTTCTCCAGAGCTGATTTTCCGTGCTGACTGTTTTTTCGGTATCCGTTCCACCCCATCGTCCTCATAATTATAACCCTCGTGGCTGACCGGGAGTTAAAACCAAGTTCCTTCCGTCCACCCCTCGTGTTACCGCAGCATTGTGTAAAAACTGAAAGACTCCGGCCATTCTGCCCAAAGTGCAGTGACAGGTTACCTGCTCAACATGCAAATACTAACACTTTCTTCAACAAGTTACCATTGCTATTTTCCTGACTTAAGTTGAAAATGTCAGAGAATGTTTGTTGTAAAGCGAAGTGAGTTTGAGTAGATCACAAAATGGCGCTATATGAAAGTGATCTATTTAAAAAAAAAAAAAATTATTGTCGGTCTGCGCCACTAGCTCTCCCTCTTTTCTCTTCTCATTCTCTCTCACGCTGTCACTGCCCGTGGTAAAGGTCTCGGGTCTCGGGTCATTTGCTGACACGCTGGATCTAATTGGTTTTTGTTTTGAGGAACGCTAGATTGAATCATTTTCCTCCAAAGCGATTTGACACCACATAGCAGGCGGACCAGTGAGCGTCAGATTTGAGCGGGCCATCCCCGGAGGGAGGTTTGAAGACGGTGAAATATTGATGGCCGTCCTCACAGATTCATTTCTGATGTCCCCCTGTCCTGCCTTCCATCATCTGATTGCTCATTTGGCCCTAAGGGGCTTAACCGTCGACAAATCATTCAATTTGGTGACTGACAGCCAGCAGGGATGATTCAATTATTTCGTCTCTTCACACTGATGGGAAACCTAGAACGTGTGTGTGTGTGTGTGTGTGTGTGTGTGTGTGTGTGTGTGTGTGTGTGTGTGTGTGGGGGGGTTTTGGTGTCGCGCGCGCGCGCGTCGCGGTGCGTGGTGTGTGTGTGAGAGAGAGAGAGAAAAGGTGTGTGTGTGTGTGTGTGTGTGTGTAGGAGTGAGTGTGAGAGAGAGAGAGAGAGAGAGAGAGAGAGGAGAGAGAGAGAGAGAGAGAGACAGAGACAGACAGACAGACAGACAGACAGACAGACACACACACACACACACACACACACACACACACACACACACACACACACACACACACACACACACACACACAGAGGGGGAGGAGGCGTGGGGGAAGCCAGACTTATGAAAGACCACACAGACGGTCAGTGGTTTGACTGACCACAGCGAGGGCGGACAGCGAGGGCGTGTGGAGAGCCGGAAGGAATCACCGAAACTCAACGGGCTAAGAGTACAGAGGCACGGGAAGAAAAATCTGCCGTAACCGTTAAAGAACCCGGATGAAGGGAAAGGGGATGAAGCAGCGAGGGAATAAAAAAATCTTTAGCGAGTTACAGAAGAGGTGCAGAACTAAATCTCAGCCAGTTATTATTTGGTTACCCGCGACGACGTGGCAGGACGCAGCGCGCAGGCGCTAAATGAAGTTCCGGTGGCTAGGTTCTGGGAGGGACAGGCGAGAAATTGGTTTGTGAGTGGAATCTATCGGCTGTCTGTGACGGTGACCCCGCTGGACGGCTCCGGCTGCCACCAGACTGGCTGGGAGTTCCGTGCAGCTTAGGCGCTAATCAGTCATCCACGACGCTTGCCTCTCGTCGCATCAGGGGCTGCACACTGTTGTCAAACTCCAAGCACTGATTTACGACATCCTTCCTTCAACGGTGCCGGAAAACGGTGCTCGGTGTGTGCCTTGTTGTATGACCAAGCCCCCACCCCACTCCAACTCATGTCCTTGCTAAACATTATGAGCTTCTTCCATCTGGTAAACGATTTCGCGTACCTAAATCAAATGCAGTCAATAGCGCTTCTGAACAGATAAATCTGTTCAAACGTCAGAGCTGTGTATATATATGTGTGTGTGTGTGTGTGTGTGTGTGTGTGTGTGTGTGTGTGTGTGTGTGTGTGTGTGTGTGTGTGTGTGTGTGTGTGTGTGTGTGTGTGTGGCGCGCGCCGCGTGTGTGTATGTGTAAGTTACGTAAATTACTAGTTTGTTTATTATGTAACTTTTGTATTTTCAATAACTGTTCTTTTAGTTTTAAAATATAAAACATGTGTTTTTGTGTACTGTGATGTGGCTAATGTTCATCCACATTTTAAATTCTCTGATGAGATAATAAAGTAATCTTGAATCTTAAATCCCCCCCCCCCCCCCCCCAACACACACCCTCAAAAAAGAAAGAGAGAGAGAAGAAAAAAAGAAGAAGCAGAAAAACAACCGAGAGAGGGGGGAGGGGGAGGGAGGGAGGGAGAAAGAGTGTGAGAGAATTAGAAGAAATGAGAGAGAGGAGTGGGGGGCGGGGGGGGGCGGGGAGTCTCGTACACTCTATTCTCACATATTAGTTAAGTGGGCCACTACTTGTCAACCGCAAAATTCACTGAAACGTTGTTTACCTGTTTGTCCAACGAGTTGAATAGAGAGAGAGAGAGAGAGAGAGAGAGAGAGAGAGAGAGAGAGAGAGAGAGAGAGAGAGAGAGAGAGAAGAGAAACTCGAAACATTATTTTACAAGGATCGTAGTTTATTCAGTCAAACGTAAAAATAATTCTTGCTAAGCTACTCAGTGATGAGTAAAGAAAAACAGAGAGAGAGAGATAGACGCCACTCCCCCACCCGCAACCTAAGGACGACCATTCTCCTCATTAAAGGCCGTTAACTCAGCGCTGTCAGGCGGCCACATCATGCCGCCATCGCCGACGACCGCCAAACGAGATCTAATCCCGCACACCGCTGTCTTTCGCTGCCCGAAACCTTTTAGCAAAACAAGTCATATAAGCTGCTAGGCGAGAGCGACCAGTGAGGGCTGAGTGCCGATAGGGAGACGTGGCGTGGCACACACCCAGGCCCTGTGCTATCGGGGCTTTGGGCCGCGGACTGACATTATCGAAGTCCACGTCTACGAGCTATAGGTTATGTGTATACGTCTGAACAGTACGCAGCGGAAAAGAAAGAACCATGTTCTGCTTTCGGAATCAGGATCAAAGTATTTTATCGACACACCATTATTGTGTGTGTGTGTGTGTGTGTGTGTGTGTGTGTGTGTGTGTGTGTGTGTGTGTGTGTGTGTGTGTGTGTGTGTGTTAGAGAGGGGGAGAGTAAAAGAATGTATGTACGTGGAAGGGAGGAGGGGGAGAGAGAATGTGTGTGATTGCGTGAGTGTGACGGTATGTGTACATGTGCGCGGGCGCATTCGTTTGTGGTTGTGTGTGTGTGTGTGTGTGTGTGTGTGTGTGTGTGTGTGTGTGTGTGTGTGTGTGTGTGTGTGTGTGTGTGGTGTGTGTGTGTGTGTGTGTGTGTGTGTGTGTGTGTGTGTGTGTGTGTGTGTGTTGAGAGGGGGGAGTAAAAGAATGTATGTACGTGGAAGGGAGGAGGGGGAGAGAGAAGTGTGTGATTGCGTGAGTGTGACGGTATGTGTACATGTGCGCGGGCGCATTCGTTTGTGGTTGTGTGTGTGTGTGTGTGTGGTGTGGTGTGTGTTGTGTGTGTGTGTGTGTGTGTGTGGGTGTGTGTGTGGTGTGTGTGTGTGTGTGTATGTTTGAGTCTTGTATGTGGTGTGTGTGTGTGTGTGTGGGCTGCGCGCTGGTGCGTGCGTGTGTGCGCGCTGTGTGTGTGTGCGCGCGCGCGTGTGCGTGTGTATGTGTGTGTGTGTGTGTGTGTGTGTGTGTGTGTGTGTGTGTGCGCGCGCACGCGCGCGTGCGCACAGACACATACGCGAGCACGCAAAGGAACGTCGTCCATAGGAAATTAGGAGAAAAAAGGGAGAGAAGCTGGCAACGGTCTTGAGAAAGGGGAAACAAGAAACAGAAAAAGAAAAAAAGCACCTCTGGACCACCCAATGCTAGTCGGAGCCCAGCGAAGTGATTGGAAAACGCTTGATGAATGGGGCTGGCACTACAAGCATGGATATCTCGGAGCAAGAAAATTATCCGGAAAAGGTTTCACTGATACAGCAGCGAAGGCGTCAGAGAAGCGACCAAACCATGATGGATCGTCGTTTGATTAATTGTAACACCCAGACAGCAATCCCGTGGCTTAGCTAACATCTGAACGGTCGGGTCTGCCCCAGATTGCCTGTAAACCCGTCCGTTGGCCCTGCTTTCGGAACACGTTCAAATATCTGTTTCTCTCAGGATGGGCACCAGTCTCCCTTAAAGCCTGGTCAGAATGTAATCACAGACAATCATACATACGTTGTATACAGCGCTGCTCTCTGGTCTGCACAAACTCGCTGCCTTTTACTCGCCCTGCCATAACCGTCATTGTTGACTGGGCGTTAAAACCCAATTTCCTTCCACTGAGTTTTTCAGCATACATTCTCCAGTATGTTCAGTTTGATGTAATAAAAATACCAAACACACACACACACACACACACACACACACACACACACACACACACACACACACACACACACACACACACACACACACACACACGTAGATATATATTATATAAGAAAAATAATGTAAGTTTGAGAAGCAACAATACTTAAAAAATCACCTTACATATAAAAGAAGTCTAACCATAATTCCACCCCTCCCAGCACACCCGCCACCGCAGCAATCCCCCACCCAACCCCCTCCATCATCCAGCTCTTGCCAAATGCACACTGTATCAAACTCATGACTTGAAACACTGACACTTACATTCATCTTCCTCGATTCCCCCCCCCCCCCCCCCCCAACACACACACACACACTCTCTCTCTCTCTCTCTCTCTCCTCTCTCTCTCTCTCTCTTCTTTACTTATATATATATATATATATATATATATATATATTCTCTTCTCTCTCTCTCTCTCTCTCTCTCTCTCTCTCTCTCTCTCTCTCTCTCTCTCACACACACACACACACACACACTCACGCACACACCACACACACACAGCACGCACGCACACTCACACGCACACAACACAACCAGCACGCACCACACACACACACGCACGCAGCAGCACACACACAGCACCACACACACACACACACACACACACACACACACACACACACACACACACACACACACACACACACACACACACACACACACACACACACACACACGCACGCACATGAGACAGGTAACGCTTGGTGGAGGAGCCAAGTTCTGAGTCGAGCTGGGAAAGTCTGGAGGAGGTGTGAAGATCTCAGCCGCCCGTGCTTCACCTACTGCTTGCAGTTCCGTCCTCTCTCATGTCGCCCTGATATAACCGTACTGGTTGACCTGGCGTTAAAAACCCTATCTCATGTCGCCTTGATATAACCGTACTGGTTGACCTGGCGTTAAAAACCCTATCTCATGTCGCCCTGATATAACCGTACTGGTTGACCTGGCGTTAAAAACCCTATCTCATGTCGCCCTGACATAACCGTCTGGTTGACTGGGCGTCAAAACCCTATCTCATGTCGCCCTGATATAACCGTACTGGTTGACTGGGCGTCAAAAACCCTATCTCATGTCGCCCTGATATAACCGTACTGGTTGACCTGGCGTTAAAACCCTATCTCATGTCGCCTTGATATAACCGTACTGGTTGACCCGGGCGTCAAAAACCCTATCTCATGTCGCCCTGATATAACCGTACTGGTTGACCCGGCGTTAAAACCTATCTCATGTCGCCCTGATATAACCGTACTGATTGACTGGGCGTCAAAAACCCTATCTCATGTCGCCCTGATATAACCGTACTGGTTGACTGGGCGTACAAAACCCTATCTCATGTCGCCCTTGATATAACCGTACTGGTTGACTGGGCGTCAAAACCCTATCTCATGTCGCCCTGATATAACCGTACTGGTTGACTGGGCGTAAATTCTAGTCTACATAAGTACTGTTGACTGGGCGTAAACTATCTCATGTCGCCCTGATATAACCGTACTGGTTGACTGGGCGTTAAAAACCCTATCTCATGTCGCCTGACATAACCGTACTGGTTGACTGGGCGTCAAAACCCTATCTCATGTCGCCCTGATATAACCGTACTGGTTGACTGGGCGTCAAAAACCCTATCTCATGTCGCCCTGATATAACCGTACTGGTTGACTGGGCGTCAAAACCCTATCTCATGTCGCCCTGATATAACCATACTGGTTGACTGGGCGTCAAAAACCCTATCTCATGTCGCCCTGATATAACCGTACTGGTTGACTGGGCGTCAAAAACCCTATCTCATGTCGCCCTGATATAACCGTACTGATTGACTGGGCGTTAAAAATCCCTATCTCATGTCGCCCTGATATAACCGTACTGGTTGACTGGGCGTCAAAAACCCTATCTCATGTCGCCCTGATATAACCGTACTGGTTGACTAGGCGTCCAAAACCCTATCTCATGTCGCCCTGATATAACCGTACTGGTTCACTGGGCGTAAAAAAACAACAGCCCAAGCTACTACTTAATTTCTGCATTGCCGGACCACTCAAGTTTATTTTTGCCTGATCCTCTCTCCAACATAGCTTGCGTTACGTGTGGCTAGGGCCGGACTAAAAACACCACCCCGCGTGTTTATCGCACGGAGCGTTCTCTCTCTCTGTCTCTCTGATCTACATGATCTGATCTACATGTTTTTTTCTTTTCTTTTTCTTTCCCCCTAACAACCACCCCGTACCACTGAGACATGTTATGTTTTCAATATTTACAAATAATTGCGAGATATGTCAACACCATTTTTGCTATGTATAAATCATATTTATTCATTGTCATTTCAAAGTATTTTTAATGATTTTGCTGTTCCTGTATGTTTATTACTATTAATAGTGGTGTTATATTTATTTGTTTATATATTGTTTATCCTGTTTAAATATTAATCGAGTTTGTAAAACATTTTTAGTTTTAGTTTTTA
>JABMCL010001457.1:765000-772500 GCA_018857735.1 Alviniconcha marisindica | reverse complement strand
GGGGGGGGGGGGGGGGGGGGGAGCGGGGGACGCAGGGGGGGTGCGTTCGTGTGTGCGCGCGTGCGTGTGTGTGATCGTGTGTGTGTGTGTGCGCGCGCGCACTTGAGATTGAGAGAGTGTGTATGTTTGCGTGCGTGCGTGAGTGTGTGTGTGGCGGAGGGGGGGGGGGGGGAAGTGGGGCGGAATATCTGAGCCAGCAGCTGGTCCCAACCCCCGCACAGTACACACTCTGCTCACATTCGGCAGCCATCCACGGTCCAGTCATTCCATGTGACCAACTTTCCACCACAGGTCCAGTCATTCCCTGTGACCAACCTTCCACCACAGGTCCAGTCATTCCCTGTGACCATGGCCATCCTGCCACCACAGGTCCACTCATTCCCTGTGACCATGGCCATCCTGCCACCACAGGTCCAGTCATTCCCTGTGACCAACCTTCCACCACAGGTCCACTCATTCCCTGTGACCAACCTTCCACCACAGGTCCAGCCATTCCCTGTGACCATGGCCATCCTGCCACCACAGGTCCAGCCATTCCCTGTGACCATGGCCATCCTGCCACCACAGGTCCAGTCATTCCCTGTGACCAACCTTCCACCACAGGTCCAGTCATTCCCTGTGACCATGGCCATCCTGCCACCACAGGTCCAGCCATTCCCTGTGACCATGGCCATCCTGCCACCACACGTCCAGGTGGGGACCTCACTACAAGCCTTACAGACTACTGGTAGTCGGTAGGCCGGAAGTCGGTGCTTGCACTGTGCTGCTCGGCGCCCAACGACACTGACTGTGGCAGGGCTACATTCTTCCGCCACGACCCGCAAAGTTGTCGGGGGAGACAATGTTGTTGTTTTTTCAGCCCGAGACCAGGCCGTGGCCCGAAGCCGTGATTTAAAAAAAAATTGCATTCGGAGGAGAGGGTGCAGTGGGTGGCACGATGAATATTCATCTCTTTAATTGGTGGAAACCCCAGCATAAGAAAAACCACTCCTTACAAGTAATAATAATAATAACAATAAATAATTCTTATAAGGCGATATTCTCTAACCAGAGTTTTAAACCTACTGCGCTGTACAAACAACTCATGACAAAAACCACATTAACATACATTTCAACACGCAGAACCTTAAATATTGTAGTCTGCCATAAACGTATCACCTAGGAAACAGTAACTAGGCCTATACGCATATACACAACAGACTCACGCACAATGGTCAAACAAAGCTTAATCACACAGCTTTGTTGGAAGCAAGACGTTTAATGGCCCTCGCACAGTGCAGCGTTTTACAGCCAATGTGTGGCCCTTCGATCGAGACGAGCCAGCTAAAGCACGTGCAACCCACATTCAGCCAAACACAGCTGCCTACAATGAAGGTGAAGTTCAGTCCGTTGGGTTGAACACAGTGCCATATTTGGCCAGCCTCACTGAAGGTAATCACGTCTGCACACAACCGTACTTCATAACGCCTTTGCAAAGCAAGGTCGTGCTATCTGTACTGAAAACGCTTAGTTTGTTTCGTCTCTTTGGGCACGTCAAAAAAAAAGAAGAAGAAGAAGAAGAAGAAGAAGAAGAAAAGACAAGAAGAAGAAAAAGCACCCCCCAAAACACACACACACACACACACACACACACACACACACACACACACACACACACACACAACACACACACACACACACACACACACACACACACAACAACAACAACAACAACAACCAACAACCAACAACCACAAAAAGAACGACAACATCCCCCTCCTCTTTGTTGACATACCGAAAGAGACGACACAAACCACGCGTTTTCAGTACAGGTAGCACGACCTTGCTTTGTAAAGGATCCCAACGCAAAGATCAACAGTAACAACCGCACGAACAAACCAAAAGCAAGCAAGCAAGTAATTGACAAAGAAGCCCAGGTCTGTTTAGGTCTGTCTTGTCCTTGGGCAAAGCTCTGTGCGTTCTCTTCCGCGATCAATACAAATCGTATCACAGTGCAGGCGGAAATAGGTCAGTGGGTAGAGCGTCCGACTGAAAAGCCAGGCGCAATACTGACGCGGGTTCGAGTCCCCGGTGCGGCAAGAGATTTTTCTTCCAGAGTCAACTTCCAGTGCAGACTTTCTTACGGTGTCCGTACAGTCCCCGTCTGCAATCGCGTGCATCAATATCTGTGAGCACGTTAGAAATCCCAAACATTGGCATGTATATACCATTGTTTGGACACAAGAAAATACTACACACACTGATAGGAATGGGTAGCGCCGCTCTTGTGGCTGCTGTGCCTTAACCCAGGTAAGGCGACCTGAGTTTCCCGCAAGGGACAATGAAGTACGTATTACAAAATAAAATGGTTGACGCACACCAATATATACTACTTTAACGCACTGTACTCCACACACAGTCAGGACAACCTCTGTCTGCCTGCATGTCTGCCTGCCTGTCTGTCTGTCTGTCTGTCTGTCTGTCTGTCTGTCTGTCTGTCTGTCTGTCTGTCTGTCTGTCTGTCTCTCTCTCTCTCTCTCTCTCTCTCTCTCTCTCTCTCTCTCTCTCTCTCTCTCCTCCACTTGCCCACACATCTCTCACACACACACACACACACACACACACACACACACACACACACACACACACACACACACCACACACACACACACACACACACACACACACACCCCTCTAGACACACAACACACACACACACACACAACACACACACACACACACACACACATGAACACGCACGCAAGCACACACACACACACAGGCACGCAGCACGTACGCACTGCACGCACGCACGCGCGCACACACACACACACACACACACACATACACACACGCGCGCGCGCGAACACGCATTTACTCTCTATCTCTCCATTGGGAATTATCTCTGTCCCTAGCAAACTCTGTCTCCATTTCACCCCAGGATGATCATTTAGGAAATGAAGAGTTACGTGGAGTCGTATTTTATCAGAACAACGCGGACGTGCTGCACGTGCACCCATAAATTAGTTATACACCGAGTGAAACCAAGCACATGGTCTCTTTAAAACCACGCAATAGCCACACACCTGGTTGGGTATGTTTCTTCAAAGGACCAAGACTAAATCTGTGCCACGGCTATCGGCTTTTATTGCCGTATGAAGATTACAAAATGGAAAAGGACACTAAAACAGCGTTCGTCTGCGCAGTCTTCTACAATACAAAATCTGCAGCAAAAATTCCACAGATAATTAGCTTCACGTACCATCCTCGTTTCAGTGATTAGACGGGAAGTCTTTTTGTCAGTATGCTTATTTCTGTTTCTGCCACTGTGTGTGTGTGTGTGTGTGTGTGTGTGTGTGTTGTGTGTGTGTGTGTGTGTTGTGTGTATGTGTGTGTGTGGTGTGTGTGTGTGTGTGTGTGTGTGTGTGTGGATGGAGTGAGGAGAGGATGGAGAGAGAGAGAGAGGAGGAGGGGAAGAGAGGAGAGAGAGAGAGAGAGAGAGAGAGAGAGAGAGAGAGAGAGAGAGAGAGAGAGATTTCTCGACGACAGATCGGCTTGTAACAGCGCGAGCAAATAAGCAGAGGGCAATAAAAAGAGGGCATTCAGATTACCAAAAGATATATATATATATATACCACTAAAAAGAGCCGAACGATAAATGATTTTGTCGAGACAGAAAACACATCAGTTATTCCCTACGAATCGCCTACAAGCCAAAGTCAAAACAGGCTTTGCATTAAAAATGGCATACGTGAAATCTAATCCGTGTAGTTAACAATCATACAGTTAAAACAAAACAAAACAAGCTTGGTGGGACAAGAACTGACCGAGAAATAGAATACAAACATTTTCAGTTTGAGCCGTTCGACGCCGCCGCGACTTTGAAATAAGACCAAAGTTAGTGAAAGTTAGCGCTGCTGTTTTCATCCGTCTCAAGCCTCTGTTTGCTGCCCGTTTTGTGTGTAAATTAAGTTTTGTATAGTCAGTATGCTCGTGTGCTCGGGTGCGTGCGTCTGTGTGTGTGTGTGTGTGTGTGTGTGTGTGTGTGTGTGTGTGTGTGTGTGTGTGTGTGTGTGTGTGTGTGTGTGTGTGTGTGTGTGTGTGTGTGTGTGTGTGTGTGTGTGTGTTGTTGTGTGTGTGTGTGTTGTGTTTGTGTTTTCAAGTGTTGTGTGTGTGTGTGTGTGTGTGTGTGTGTGTGTGGTGTGTGGTGTGTGTGTGTGTGTGTGTGTGTGTGTGTGTGTGTGTGTGTGTGTGTGTGTGTGTGTGTGTGTGTGTGTGTTTTGCAAGATTTTGCACTTCATAAGCGCTTTTTAATATTTTTATTTATTATTATTATAATAAAGTGTATGAAGGTGAGGGGGGGGGGGGACCTCAATAGTACTGCCGTCGTGCCAAGTTTGACACTGAAGAAATTCCAAGCACTGAGGACGAGGACTGTGCACAAACGCACAGACGCACGTGCACCTTCTTCTTCGTGGTTCGTTCCGTCCCTACGTAGACGACACCTACTTGTATCCGCAACTGTACACTCGCGAGGTCTTTATCCTCGAACAGTGTGATTCCGAAACAGTGCACAGATTAGTATGCCACGAATAGTGCCTTACATCCGATTTCGCTGTTCTGCTTCCATGTTATGTTACGTGTTAAATCTTTCCCCGGTGTTTGCTTTTTTTTTACATATTGCGACGCCATTGAGTGAAAGACGCTGGACACACGAAAGAGAGATGTTCAGGCGCATTATTTTCGTCTGTCGCCTTTTTGTCGCGGAAATGAAAGGAACAGACAAATAGGTTTTCAGTGTCGCTAACAGTAGGGTCTTTTTGTCGGCATTGCCTGGATTTTGTGGAGTCAGATGAGCATTCCTTCCTAAGCAGTAGCTAGTGGTCAAAGCGTTGCATTGGAAGACGGTTTCGTTTTCTCTGATTGTCACAGTCGTGGACAGCCGCGGACTGCTTGTCTACTCCTTGTAGGTCTACAGCCATTCTTCATACCCTTTGCTAGTTGTTCAAACTGGAAACTGCACACATTATTTTCATTCTAGTTAAAGTTAAGGCCTCCTCAGACTATTGACGAAATAACCGTGGAAAAGTTATGAATATACATATGAGATTGATAATAATAATAATAATAATAATAATAATAATAATAATAATAATAATAATAAATCCCCCCCCCCCCCAACACAAAAAGCTCTAAGCGCCTCGTAATATAAAGGTTGGGAGGCGGGGTGGGCGGTGGGTCAATACACATATACAGTCTTTCTTTCTCTCATTAAATATAGAGAAGACAGAGAGGAGAGAAACAACGCATTGACACAGCACTTCATCTTATCCCCCCCCCCCCCCCCCCCACCCCACCTCCCTCCCCGCCCCACATACGTCACACACACACACACGCCACACTCACTCACTCTATTATTATTATTTATTTTAAATCGCGTAAAACGCTTCTTCTTCTGTTTTTTTCTTGCTTTTTATTTTTCCTCCATTAAAAACCATAAAAACAAACAAACCCTTTCTTTCTTTCAATTCACTTTGGAGTTCGGATAACCTTGCTTTTTTCTCCCCCCCTTTTTTTTAGTGGGGTGGGGTGTGTGGCTCTATGTGTGTGGGGGCGAGGGGTGGGGGGCGGGGGGTGGGGGGTGGGGGGTGTGGGGGTCTCCAGCGAAGAATTTGATCAAATGACTCGCGCTCCCGGTTGTGATCTGTCATGTCTGTCTCAGCGGTCATGGCTAAGTGCAGAAACACCAGAGAATGACGGCGAATTGTCCATAACGTCGAACATAATGGAGGTGTGTGATTAGATTTCCTCTTTTTCTTCTCCTTTTCACTTCTTCTTTTTCATGCGCATCTTGAAGGAGAGGGGGTGGGGTGGAGGGGAACTTTTATTCCCAGTTTCTTCTTTTTGTTGTTGTAGTCACGCAATAATGATAATGACTGTATTGATATGAGCATTTATTTGTTGATAAAGTCAGCATTAAACCAGTTCAAATTCCCTTGGCTGGAAGGTATACAGGCATTAAGTAGAATAAATAAACAAACAAATGAAACAAAATCAATGAATGCTAATTTATAAAGCTCAGAAAAACTTATACGCAAGAATATGCATGTTCACAGCGCAGATATTGGGGGAAAAGAAGCATACATGTCGACACACGCACACTGTGAGAAACACAATGAGTTAAGCGCGTGCGCCCACACACACGCGCGCGCACGCATACACACACACACACACACACACACACACACACACACACACACACACACACACACACACACACCACACACAACACACACACACACCCAGTCAATAATTATAGCAATAAAAAAAGTACTAGGACACACGGACAGATACAAAAACAACAAAAAACCGAAATCCTTTTTGTTTAAACGATTATCGTCCGATTGTTTTGATATCTACTGTAATGAAGTGTTTTGAACGTATCATCCTCCACCAACTCGTGAAACACACGAAGCCCCATTTAGACCCATACCATTTTGCGTACAAGCACAACGGAAGCACCGAAGAAGCAACACTCACTCTTTTGCACAATACATATACTCATCTTGAAAAACCAGGTTCATTTGTCCGAATTCTTTTCATCGACTTTTCTTCTGCCTTCAATACCATACAACCACACCTCATGGCATGCAAACTTTTGACACTCGACGTTAATTCAAGACTCTGGATTCTCTGCACTGTCGACTTTCTTGTCAGTCGTTCTCAGACAGTTCGTCACCAAGCTGCACTCTCGTCTTCCCGCTTTATTTCCACCGGCTCTCCACAAGGCACTGTCCTATCTCCTCTTCTTTTTACAATCTATACAAATGACTGTACAGGCACTGACACAACACCAATCATGAAATACTCTGACGATTCTGCAATGGAAGATCTTTCCAACTCAGATTCTGTTTATTTTGCTGAAGCTGAAAGATCAGTAACTGGTGCGGGCATAATTCCCTTGAGGTAAAGAAAACAAGGGAAATGTTGACTGATTTCAGAAAGGCGCCAACTGTCATTCCAGACCTCTTTATTGATGGCGTGAAAGTTGAAAGAGTGACAGGGTACAAATATCTAGGAACAGTCTTAGACAACAAGCTGAATTTTAACAAAAACACTGATTTTATTCACATAAGATGTCAGCCAAGAATATTTTGCCTTCAAAAGCTAAGATCTCTTAATGTCAGTGCTGCGATGTTTTACGCACTTTCTACCGGAGTTGTGTTGAATCAGTTTTAACGTTTTCGTTCCTGTGCTGATTTGGTGGCTTGAATTTGAAGCAAAACTGTCCTGAATAAAGTGGTGAATGTGTGTGGCAAGGTTGTGGGTGAAAGACAAGAACACTTACGTCAGTTGTATGAACGTCGTGTGGTACGGAAGGCTAGGGTGATTGTGGATGACAACAGCCATGTCCTTGCTAAATAGTAAGAGTTTTTTCCGTCTGGTAGACGATTTCGCGGACTGAGATCTAATAGACAATAGCACTTCTGATCAGATAAATCCGTTCAAATGACAGAGGTG
>JABMCL010001457.1:755000-762500 GCA_018857735.1 Alviniconcha marisindica | reverse complement strand
ATATATATATATAGGCTTCCCAGCAGACTTAGAGTGCTCTACTCCCATGTGACTGATGCTCTACACAATGCGCTTTCAATATCCACCGACATCTACATAGCCGGTAGCACATCAAATTGCTGCCATACCGGCATTTTGGAGTTGTACCTGCCCTACCAGCCAGCTATCGCCGCTTCGGCAGAGACAGACAGCAGTCTGTGTCGTGTGTAAACAACTAACTTCACGGTTACTTCACGTCACAACCGCGTCTAGGCGTTCAGCATGCAGTGATCGAGAGGCCACTCGCACTGACAGAGAAGATGCTCTCTAGTGCGCATGCCCATGCAGCGCTGTCGCTGTCGTCTGCAAAGGC
Source organism: Alviniconcha marisindica (assembly GCA_018857735.1). Lineage (NCBI taxonomy): Eukaryota > Metazoa > Mollusca > Gastropoda > Provannidae > Alviniconcha > Alviniconcha marisindica. The sequence goes on along the minus strand of JABMCL010001457.1, from coordinate 762,148 downwards.
AATGACGAGCTAGCCAAGTAAATGGCAGTGCAGTGTTATTATGATATTTTGAAACAGCAGTAGGCCTACGTGAACAAGGAGAAGAGTTTTTGAAAGAAAAAGAAAAAAAAGGAGAGAGAGAGAGAGAGAGAGAGAGAGAGAGAGAGAGAGAGAGAGAGAGAGAGAGAGAGAGAGAGAGAGTGGTCGTATTTATCGAAGCCAAAGCAAAATTATAACTGACAGCTGCCACAATCAAATCGTGATAGATTCTGCGAAGAAAACTGTTGAGATGCTTTTAACCCTTGCAGATACAGGGTAAGTTTTCGTCACTGACTCAGTAAACTGATTGCTTCAGAAAAGGCAGCTATCGCTTACCGGCTAGTCGGGGCAATATTTAAGAAACTTGACGCACTTGGTTCACGGCAGTGTATTCTATCAAAACACGGGACTTGTTGATCGATGACAGAAAGCAGTTGTCTGAGCTGTCGGAGGCTGAAAGTAGAGGGTGGGGTGGGGAGGGTGGGTGGGGGGGGGGGGGATCTTGTCTGAGCGTGCTGATTGACTAATCGCGTCTGTCACTCAGAGTTCGGCGAGACGTTAACTTCCGTTAGTACTCGAGCTTTGCGTAGTATGGTTTCACCCTGATATAACCGTCATGGTTGACTGGGCGTTAAAAGACAAGCTCCTTGCGCAATATGGACTGTGGCCCTTCCTGTGGTCACAGCAGCGGAACACAAAACGATATGTCACCGGCTGCCGGAGCACGGCCACCGGATCTGCCAGGGCAACGGAAACCATGCAAATGAAAACACACTGCGTCTACTTTCTTTTATGACCAAGACCGCTGTGACAGGAGATGGTACAAACAGATGTTATTAAACATGCCGCAGTCTATTGCCGTTGGCACAAAATTGGTGAGTCAAACACTTTTTTTTTTTTTTTTTTTTTTTTTTTTCTGGGCGGATTCTGCGAGGGCCGAATTGCACGGGGAGTACAAACGGGCACTCTTTCCGTTTCGGTTTCTTTTGTCATTACTTTTGTTCTGTTGTTGTTGCATCACACTAAACTCCCTCTAATTTCCCTGTCATTGATACTAGCTATCAGAATGACATTCAGATGATTAAAAACGATGCACGAAACTGGTATCTATGAAATTCTCATGACATTTAAAGACTTTGCATTTCAAACAGTTTCAACGTTTGAAGGTAGATTGTCAAAAGCACTTCCCTGCCCAAGGATATTCTCTCATTCTCCTCAACACTAGAAATCTTCCAAGACACAAGACACTTTGAGACAGACAGACAGAGACAAAGACAAAGAGAGGGTCTATTTTACCAGTCATATTAACCATTTTATCCAGCCCCTATTTCATCAATCAGGTTAATCCTTTAAACCAGTCACATTAATCCCTTTATCCATTCCCTCTGTAGTTCACGTTAATCTGCTGTACCAACGTTCCCAGCGGGACTTTGGACAAGACAGTGCTGTATACACTTCCCAAACATAAAAGAAATGTTGTCCTTTCTGAATAAAAAAAAAATTAAAAACAAAACAAAACCCAACAACAACCGTCTATCACTCTAAAATGGAAGAAGAAAAAAAGGAAAAAAAGGAATGGAAAAAAACGAAAAAAGAGAAGAATCCTTTATATTTGTTGTTGCCGATTTTATTTCTGTTTTTCCAGACTTTCTCCGGTTCCTGTGTTGCACATAGTCCCCATAGCCTCCACATTTTATAATCTCAATGTTAGGTTCCTTTACCCCCCATCTCTCTTTTTGCGTTATTTTGCTTTTTGCTTCCTTGTGTGTGTAATGCTTTCCAGCTGAGCCGCGGAAGGTGTTTGGTTTCAAAATGATTGACTCTGGCAATCGTTCTGTATTTTTGACCGGTTCGGTTAATCTCTCTCTCCGTCATGTCTACAGAAAGGCGTAACCTGGCTCTGCGGGAAAATGCTCACAAGGAATTGTGCTCTCTCTCTCTCTCTCTCTCTCTCTCTCTCTCTCTCTCTCTCCCCCCCCGCCCCCCCCGTGTGTTCTCTCTGTCGTGTGTGTGTGTGTGTGTGTGTGTGTGTGTGTGTGTGTGTGTGTGTGTGTGTGTGTGTGTGTGTGTGTGTGTGTGTGTGTGTGTGTGTGTGTGTGTGTGCGTGTGTGTGTCTGTGTGTCTGTGTGTGTGTATGCGTGTGTGTTTCTCTCTCTCTCTCTCTGTCTGTCTCTATGTCTCCGTCTCTCTGTCCGTCTGCTTTTTTGTCTGTCTGTCTCTCAGTCTGTCTTTATCTGTCTCTCTATCCCCCTCTCTCTTCTCTCTCGTCTGTCTGCCCCCCCTCTCTTTGTCTGTCTGTCTGTTGTACAAGGGCTGGATGTAAAAAAGTATTGTACTTACTGCATTACCCTCGTTAATACAAAATTCGTTCGTTTGTTCTCTCTCTCTCTCTCTCTCTCTCTCTCTCTCTCTCTCTCTCTCTCTCTCTCTCTCTCTCTCTATATATATATATATATATATATATATATATATGTATATATATGCACTCATATTCACCCCATTTCCACGCTTCCGCCCTAGTCCCCAGACACCGACAGAGAGGAAAATGAAATGCTGCTTTATTGGGGAAGGAAACACTCCAACTCTCCCAGCGGCAACACTGAAAAATAACCCGGGCTTCCGGATAAATATGCAAAGCGTTATCTCCCCTGAGAGAGACTTTGTCAGAGAGCGGGGTTGTTTACTTTTTACGCAGCATGATCTATTAATAATGGAACAGGGGCGACACATTTATCTCTTTTGTGTCTGTTACCTTCCCGGTGAAAAGAAAAGAAAAACAAAACCCATGGCAAAAACAGAAGTGCAGAGTGTGCCCCGGTCCCCCGGTGAGTGAGAAACGCCGCGAGTGGAGCGACGGAAGCGAGACTGGAGAAAGCAGACTTCGTTCACCTCACGAGGGAATCAGTCTCTGGCGGAGCGCTATTGCTTTTGCAAACCAGGAAACGGGGCACGAAGAAGTGCGTCACTGACGGTGACAATGGAAGGCGTAGCCAAATGGATGACTTGTATGATCAGCGCAAAGAGTTTAACTGGTGTAGGAGAATGGCGCTTTTCGAGAACTGTCTATTATTATTATTATTATTATTATCGTCATCGTTGTACGTGTGGACCTGACCCACAGAATGAGCGAGAGCGAGAGCGAGCGAGAGAGTGAGCGAGAGAGAGAGTGAGAGAGAGAGAGAGAGAGAGAGAGAGAGAGAGAGAGAGAGAGAGAGAGAGAGACAGAGAGACAGACAGACAGACAGACAGACAGACAGACAGACAGACAGACGAGACAGAGACAGAGACAGACAGAGACAGAGACAAACAGACAGGCAGACAGACAGACAATTTAATATTAAAAAAGGATTAGTGGCTATAACTCTTTAAACATGTGCAAATTTTACCACCCCCCCCCCCTCCCTCCCCAATTGAGACAATACACCCAGTCTAATTTGCACGGAGGAATTTACACAAAACCCATGCGATAAGTAGGAAACCCGTTACTTCAGATGCATGAGCCAGGCTCAAACCGCGGACACCCGAAACATCACCAGCTGTCCCGAATTATAGCTCCTCGGCCACCCCCTTTGCTCCAGTTTTCGGCTGGTTGTAGCATCTGACATGCACATTGAACCTAGAAGTAAAAAATGATGAAAGTCTTTGAGGTTTACACGGTTAAAAAGGCCCAGCAACAAGTGACCCACTTTCTCTTATTGTTGCCGAGTTCTTAAAACACAAACTGGGACCGTTTCACTATAGTAGTCGGAACACATCAGACTGAGGAAGCCACGGCGGTGCTACCAGCCATTCTGAACGTGTACTGCACCAAAGATCGTCTTTCACTGATTCATTGATTGCACTAACGGCTGCCAGCCTACTTTTTTTGTCGGTGGGGTTGAGGGGTGGAGGCGGGGGGAGGGGGAGGCGGGAGGAGAGTGGGGGGTTCGATGCTGAGAACTGGCCCCTTAAACCACTGCCTTCCTCCAGACTCTTTCAACTGTAGTGGGTACTGCGAACGTAGAAATTAAGGTCCTCTGTTGAGAACCCCGAGCTGACAGATGTCCTCCCTTTAAAGCCTGGAGTAGTTCAGGGTATTAGTGGCTTGTGTTTTGAACTGGTGTGAGAGAATTTTGAATGTGTGATTCGTCCCCAGGTTATATCCTACGCGGGTGACGGGACGTTAAAATCCAATTTGAACTAACTCCAGTCTTTTTCTCCCAAATGTTTTGTGCCCCCCCCCCCGCCTCCCTTGCTACAAAGGTTTCAAAGCGATCACGCTGCTCATTCTGGGCTGTGGCATTCCAACATGGCTGGAAAATACTTAGCTACGTCTGATGTCTTTTTCAGATCACCCAAGGTTAAATATATACTGCTACTAGTCTTCCTCAGCTTAGCAGTCAAGTCCGCTCTTTCTTTTCTCTGGTCTTCGATAGGAGGAGTGTTTGTTTGAAAGCTTTGTGGCTGTCGGCGGAGATGACCGAAGATTGCCGACAGGATGTGCTATCGTTAAAATGCATTACATTCCGCCTGAAACAAGTAAGCGCTAATCTGTTTATTTTGAAACTTTACGGGGTCCTGCCGTTACGGCAGATGAGGTAAGGTTGCCAGCAGGTTCACTTGAGCTTCCACGTGCTATCGATGGCAACCCCATGCCAGCCAGTTTCCTGTGTGTTGGATGTAGATACCTTATTGTTTGTCATACCATAATGGTGGGGGGTGGGGGGTGGGGGGTGGGGTGGGGTGGGGGACCTGAAACAAAGATGACTGCCAGCGTTCTGAAATAAGATCAAAAGACATTAACGAGAACGCTGTTTTAATCGGACGATACAAAACATGTACACCTTTTCAGTGCATGCACATTTGTGAAGCTACAAACAGACATGTAAAAGACTAAAAAACAAAACAAAACAAAAAACAAACGATGACGAGAATTTAAAAAAAAAAAAAAAAATCGGTTGCAGCAGACCTTTGTTGTGAAATCGTCATACCTCGTCATTTCACAAGACACGTCATACCTCGTCATTTCACAAGACACATCATACCTCGTCATTTCACAACACACGTCATACCTCGTCATTTCACAATGCACGTCACACCTCGTCATTTCACAACACACGTCTGCAGCAACAGAAGGTCAAGTACTTAGATTCACTCGTATCGTCGTTTGTTAGTGTATTCTATGTCGATTTGCTGCTTGTAAAAGATGCTTGCACTAAACATTGGTACATGTCCGATTAAAACAGCTTTCTTTTCAACCTCATGTGTGTTGATAGCATAGTAAAAACCACGAAGAATAGGTTGTCATTGCTTTTTCTCCATTGTTGTCAGCTTTAACGTGTGTGTGTGTGTGTGTGTGTGTGTGTGTGTGTGTGTGTGTGTGTGTGTGTGTGTGTGTGTGTGTGTGTGTGTGTGTGTGTGTTGTGTGTGTGTGTGTGTGTGTGTGTGTGTGTGTGTGTGTGTGTGTGTGTGTGTGTGTGTGTGTGTGTGTGGTGTGTGTGTGTCTGTCTGTTGTTTCTGTGTGTGTGTGGGGTGTGTGTGTGTGTGTGTGTGTGTGTGTGTGTGTGTGTGTGTGTGTGTGTTTGTTCTTTTTTTTTTCTTGTTTTTTCCCCTCCTCTCTCTCTCTCTCTCTCTCTCTCTCTCTCTTCTCTCTCTCTCTCTGTCGTCTGTCTGCCCTGTCTGTCTGCCCTGTCTGTCTGTCTGTCTCTGTGTGTGTGTGTGTGTGTTTGTGTGTGTGTGTGTGTGTGTGTGTGTGTGTGTGTGTGTGTGTGTTGTGTTCGTCCCTGCAGACTTTAGTCCATCATTCTTAAGGTAAGCAAGATGAGAGTGTCGTGGACTCACCCTGCCAGCCGTATGCGTGACGGCTCCAGATGTACACGTGTATAGTCATTGTGTGCAGGGGCAGTTGTCGACACCGGGAGGCGCCTTAAGGACTTTCTCCACACTCCTTCCAGTCGTGCACTTTGATAATAATAACCACTAAAGCATTTCCAGAACGCAAAAACTTGCCATGAGGGGAGTGGGGGGGGGGGGGGGGGGGGGGGGACTATTCTAAGAGCATGCACGTGCACATAGGCACCTGTACACAGGAGTACATACTATACACATTTGTTTCAACGACGGATAAAAAACGGGCACTTGCCGCGGAGAATGATGCAACGGCAGCACGCGAAGCGAAAAACTTGACAGGTCTAATGCTTTGGAAAAAAGAAAGAAGAATTACTCCAAAGAGGGTTTCATTCGGATTCTTCTTCTTCCTCTTTTAATTTTTATTTTATTATTTTATATTTATTTTTTAGTCTTTTTATTTAAGTGATGCTAGACTGTTCTTACAGCTATCAAGCCAGCCAAACATGTCAGCAAGTTATACACCAAAACTATAACAGACCTCAACAACAACAAAACCAAACGTATTTGGGTCATTCTCCTGAAAACTGGTCAAAATTGTGACATAGAGGGTAAAAATTCAAAGCGTGAATTTTTTAATGCTATTATTTGGGAAATAAAAGTTTGGGTTTTTGTGTACATAAATATAAGAAAAAAATTGCAGGGTGACAGGAATTTGGTTAATTTGGGCATTATGTTACGTCATAGGTCAGTTCTCGGTTTACGAGACCCCAAATGCATGAATGACGGCTCAGTGGCCAGTTTGATCTTGCCTTTTTTATTATTTTTTCCAAATTTAAAAAAAGGGAAATTTTTGCACTTCTGATATTAAAAAAAAAAAAAAAAACCCCCCCCTTCCTGCCTTTTTAACGTTTTTGGGTTTTTTAAATGCCCCTTTTCGAAGTATAACATGCACAAAATAGATTACACTTTCTTTACCTATTTTTTTCCCCCTTTTTTTTTTCCCCAAAATTAATTATTTTTTTTTTGGGGGGGGGGATCATTGACCAACCGGTCTAAATTTATATATAAAAAAATGTCGAGGGATATTTGTTTTTGTTTCTAAAGTTAATAACCAATCACACTTAATTAGAAATCTGTCTCAATTTAAAGTGGACATCACACAAGTACAAAAGGTAAAAGAATAACACACTTAACCCTTTTGACCAAAAACTTAAAAAACGTATATTAAAAAAAAAAAATGTTCTTTCCACATTTTCTTTGTTTGGGAAACCCGGTATTGACCCCTGCTTTAGATATGGGAG
>JABMCL010001457.1:747500-750000 GCA_018857735.1 Alviniconcha marisindica | reverse complement strand
CCAGCAACAAGCTTCTGTCAACTGCGCTGCCAAGGAAAGCAACGTTCACTGCTTAAACACTTCTTAGCCGTTGTTCCAAAACAGTGGGTCTCTTTCCGGGTGTCCTGTGGCTTAGGCTGATGAAACCATGGGTGGGTATCGTTGATGAAACCACCGGTATATGTTTATGCAGGCGCAACCATTAGTGTACCTTGATGAAAACGTTACCATTGTTCACTGTTCACTGTTGAAGATAACCATTAGTATGCAGTGTAAAGCACTCCGAGCTCTTACGAGATGGGGCACCATAAATAATCTATTATTATTATTATTATTGGTGAAACCATTAGGGTACATTGTTGATGAAATTATTAGGGTGCATTGTTGATGAAACCATCAGGATACATTGTTGATAAAAAGTCTGTCTGGTGAAATAAAAAGGGAATAATTATAACTTCATTCAACAAAATAGAAATTTACCTCTATCTATCTATCTGTCTATCTGTCTATCTATCTATCTATCTATCTATCTATCTATCTATCTATCTATCTATCTATCTGTCTGTCTATCTGTCTGTCTATCTATCTATCTATCTGTCTATCTGTGTGTCTGTCTGTGTGTCTATCTGTCTAACTATCTATCTATCTATCTGTCTATCTATCTATCTACTGTCAGCCTCGCGTGTGGTTGCATTCTTCGTCAGAACCTCGTCTCCACCAGCTGCAAGCTAACTGGGTCAAATTACATTCCTGTCGTCGTTTGTTAGTTTTTATCTGTCTATTCATTACTTGAAAGAAAAAAAAGAAAAAGAGAGACGTTTTTGTTGAAATTTTGCGAACGTTTTGCATTGTCTCATTAAACAGTTTGATGTTTAATGTCTCATTAAAATTTTAAAATTTGAGGCTGTACCTCTGCTGGAGTTTATGTACCTCGTATTTACACGCATGGCAGGTGAGAGCTACCGTAGGCGACTCGGGTCTTTGCTGTACATGTGTTACGTATTTCGAGCGCCAGTTAACTCCCTCGCGTGTTGATTCATTCAAATTTGTTTCGAAGATGACTCGGGGCCACTGAGAGTTCCATTCAAACCATCCACTTACTGAGTGTGGCCTTTGTTTTCAGGCACGTCTTCTCATGAGTCACGAGTTCCTTTCAGAAGCCTGTCACGCCGCGACCACAGTCCAGAGATAGTAAGTAAGTAACTTGGCGTTTTACGCCCAGTCAACCATTACGGCTATATCAGGAAGAAACATATTCTGTTATCATACAGTAATTGTTAAAAATGTGTACGCACTAAAACTGATATATTCAGATTTTAAAAACAGACTTTAAAAGTGGTTAAAATACAGTCATAACCAAAAACATCTGAAAATTTAAATCCTTCCAAAAATATCTATTGCTTTCAAATAGTTGAAAATCTTTTCCACTGAGATTTCTTCAGATAAAACACGCAGTGACTGAGCTGTATAATGGCTCCCTCTTGTTTCAATAAAATCTGAACAAGTAAGTAAAATGTGTTCTATAGTTAAACGTTCATCACATCCGATGCACATTGGCGGTTCCTCATCCTTCAATAAAAAGGAATGAGTAATAAAAGAATGACCAGTGTGCAATCTGGCTATCACAGTTTCCTCTGTTCTGTTTGTCCGAGGACAAATAATGCACTGTCTTAAATCTATAAATATTTTATTCATTTTATTTTCCGGGAACTCACCCCACTCCGACTGCCACAGGTCTAATATATATTTGTTTGTACGGGGTTTTAGGTCTGAGATGGGGATGAGTTCAACCGAGATGTCGCCAACAAGGGCATCCTTAGTCTACAGCCGAATTTCCTCTAATGTCCACATGGCCGGGGATCCAGATAGAGCTGCAGCTGCAACATTTTGTTGCTGCAAGCACAGATTTGCAACTGCAAGCCGTCACAGTTTCGCTTTTGACGCTTCAAAATCTGAACAAAACAATAAACAAACAATGAAAGGCAGTTTTGTAGCGACAAAAGCAACTTCGCTCGGACAAAACTGCAATCACCAATATTCGCTGCTTACCTTGGCCGAGGCGACACTCTATTACCACAATCGTTCAGCTCAAAGCGACAGGTTCAGACATCAGACTACTAGCTGACTTGCTAATGACCACTGGCCTTAGCCATCATTTGCATATCAGCTCAAGACTGATGACCTGTCCGCTGAACTTGGAAGACGGCCTAGTCCAAGTGGCCAGATCGCCACAGCTCACTGTCTAGGGGCCTTTTCACAAAACTAGGTTGCACGTGCACTACTCATATCTAAGAGTCACGTGTTGCGCCCGTTTACGTAAAGAGAGCAACAGCTGGAAGGGAAAAAGTACACAATAAAAATCCCCAAGAGTTACTTGAAGAACAGGTGATTATTCCAGGTGTATTCTTGTCGATAGTCTGTACCCAGAATTTGTTAAACTTGTTTAACGCCGAGATGTCTCCGAAGAGGTACTGGCGGGGACCGAGATCCCAGGAGGTGCGGGAAGAGGGAGACTGTACCT
>JABMCL010001457.1:727500-737500 GCA_018857735.1 Alviniconcha marisindica | reverse complement strand
TCTCCATCTCGGCGTCCTCCTGACGGCAATAGATGGATTCTGTCACGCGGCCCGTGTAAATAACCTACCACGTAAGCCAAACACGCAAGGCTGAAGCGCACTCGCTGGAGCTCCAATCTGGATTTAATCAGCAAAGTACTTGGAATTTGCGGAGAAACCTGTGTGCAACAGTTGTGTTCAATTTCATCAGCTAAGTGCTGCATGGGGAGAGGTGCGGATTGAGGTCCAACAGCTGGCTGACTGCTCCAAAAGCCTGGTCACCCTAATCTCTTCACCACAACACACACGCGCGAGCGTGCGAGCGCGACAAACATACGCACGCGCGCACGCACACATACACACCACATTTAAAAAAAAGAAGTGTTTTTATATTTGTATTATAGATTTGTGTGCGGCATAACTTATGTGTGCGGCATAACTTGTCTATGTAAACGCAAATGTTTTGGCGTTCCTTTACATGCTCCTAAATTAATGAGCCTCATATCAGTTAAGTTGAATTGCCCTGTAAGGGATGATTAAAGTTTTTTAACTTGACTTCACGCACACACACACACACACACACACACACACACACACACACACACACACACACACACACACACACACACACACACACACATGCACGCACACACAGGTGCGCGAGCGTGCACACACAAACGCGCGCCCGCATATCTGTGCACGCGCGCGCACATACACAAAAACAGGCGCGCGAGCGCGCACAAACACACACATACGTGCGCGCATGTCAGTGCACGAGCGCGCGCACACATACTGACACACAAACACGCGCGCGCGCGCAAACACACACACATACACACCAACACACACTAATTTACGCGTGTGCACACAAGAGAGATTAATTAATGCGATTTCAAACGCATAAAAGATTCAAAAGAACGCTTTTTAGCGTTCTTTTGAATCTTTTATGTGTTTGGATTGTGTTTTAGAACGCTAGCAGTCATTCAAGTTTCAGATTTTTTTATTTTTTTTAATGCGATTTCAATCAGCTTCAAGGACACCATGTGTCGATAATATGCGCTCAAAGTGAGAATCGAATTGTCCTTTTTTGTTCAACTGGAGCTCTCTTCTTTTTCTTCCGTTTTTGTTTTGTTTTGTTTTTAATTTGCCTTCCCATTATGACCTGTCGTGCGTTAATCTCCAAATGTGCCGCTTTCATTGGAAAACAACTCCTCGCAGAAGCATGCAAGTCACGAACTTTGCAAGTTTCTTTCTTTCGTTCCCCTTTACAGTAACTGAATCCGATAACACGCATAGGAACAAGAAGAAAGCTGCGAAAACAGACACTACAGACAGATTATTATGTTTTAAGCTTTGTCAGCCGCGTCGGTCATGTCAGGGCGAAAACTGAAGAAGGAAAAACAAACAAACAAAAAACCGGAAAAAAACACACACACGTAATATAGCAAGTCATTTTCGCACGATGCCAGCACGACTGTGACCCCGGAGTAAATTAAACACGACTGTGACCCCGGAGTAAATTAAACACGACTGTGACCCCGGAGTAAATTAAACACGACTGTGACCCCGGAGTAAATTAAACACGACTGTGACCCCGGAGTAAATTAAACACGACTGTGACCCCGGAGTAAATTAAACACGACTGTGACCCCGGAGTAAATTAAACACGACTGTGACCCCGGAGTAAATTAAACACGACTGTGACCCCGGAGTAAATTAAACACGACTGTGACCCCGGAGTAAATTAAACACGACTGTGACCCCGGAGTAAATTAAACACGACTGTGACCCCGGAGTAAATTTCGCCTGGACTCATTCTGGTGCGTTACACCGGTGACATTGGCGGCCACGTTTATTACCCTGTCGCGCATGAAGCCTCAGTTCGTTACACCGGTGACATTGGCGGCCACGTTTATTACCCTGTCGCGCATGAAGCCTCAGTTCGTTACACCGGTGACATTGGCGGCCACGTTTATTACCCTGTCGCGCATGAAGCCTCAGTTGAACCGGTGACATTGGCGGCCACGTTTATTACCCTGTCGCGCATGAAGCCTCAGTTCGTTACACCGGTGACATTGGCGGCCACGTTTATTACCCTGTCGCGCATGAAGCCTCAGTTCGTTACACCGGTGACATGGCGGCCACGTTTATTACCCTGTCGCGCATGAAGCCTCAGTTCGTTACACCGGTGACATTGGCGGCCACGTTTATTACCCTGTCGCGCATGAAGCCTCAGTTCGTTACACCGGTGACATTGGCGGCCACGTTTATTACCCTGTCGCGCATGAAGCCTCAGTTCGTTACACCGGTGACATTGGCGGCCACGTTTATTACCCTGTCGCGCATGAAGCCTCAGTTCGTTACACCGGTGACATTGGCGGCCACGTTTATTACCCTGTCGCGCATGAAGCCTCAGTTCGTTACACCGGTGACATTGGCGGCCACGTTTATTACCCTGTCGCGCATGAAGCCTCAGTTCGTTACACCGGTGACATTGGCGGCCACGTTTATTACCCTGTCGCGCATGAAGCCTCAGTTCGTTACACCGGTGACATTGGCGGCCACGTTTATTACCCTGTCGCGCATGAAGCCTCAGTTCGTTACACCGGTGACATTGGCGGCCACGTTTATTACCCTGTCGCGCATGAAGCCTCAGTTCGTTACACCGGTGACATTGGCGGCCACGTTTATTACCCTGTCGCGCATGAAGCCTCAGTTCGTTACACCGGTGACATTGGCGGCCACGTTTATTACCCTGTCGCGCATCAAGCCTCAGTTCGTTACACCGGTGACATTGGCGGCCACGTTTATTACCCTGTCGCGCATGAAGCCTCAGTTCGTTACACCGGTGACATTGGCGGCCACGTTTATTACCCTGTCGCGCATCAAGCCTCAGTTCGTTACACCGGTGACATTGGCGGCCACGTTTATTACCCTGTCGCGCATGAAGCCTCAGTTCGTTACACCGGTGACATTGGCGGCCACGTTTATTACCCTGTCGCGCATGAAGCCTCAGTTCGTTACACCGGTGACATTGGCGGCCACGTTTATTACCCTGTCGCGCATGAAGCCTCAGTTCGTTACACCGGTGACATTGGCGGCCACGTTTATTACCCTGTCGCGCATCAAGCCTCAGTTCGGACAATCGTGGGATGATGTATACGAGAAAGGCAATTCGGTTTCTTTGGGATCGTTCGGATCTCATCTACGGAAAATAAAACATGCAAACAAGTCAGTCACAGGCACTGAGATGGCCACAGCGATGTGAGAAGTTTCCCGTTTCGTTCATTGCGTGATAGCCGCAGGATCTCCATGGGCGGAACATGTCGGCGTCAGACTTCCCGAGAAACGCCGTGTTCCACGGTAAGGCCCGCCGGTGTCTCCGGGTCAGACGTCGTCGGAGTTTACGACGGCTGCGATTGGACGGATGCCATCGATGTTGTCGGTGATCCGAATAAACACGTAGTGGCCCGAGATGGCCAACGAGGATTCAAGGCGCTAGTCGCCTGCGATTGGTTGAACTTTCACTATGGCGTCATCCGGATGTCTCCTTCCTGTCGGTAGAATTATTTTAGATCGAAGTGTGTGTGTGTGTGTGTGGGGGGGGGGGGGGGGGGGGGGGGGATGAAAAAATGAAAAGAAGAAGCAAGTAATTGATTGTTGAGCGTTATGTTTAGATCCGGAAGACCTGAAACAGTAAATCCGGAAGCCGGGATTTTATTTTTTAAATAATAATTTTAAAGACAGATTGGGGACGGGGGTGGGGTGGGGGTGGGGCGGCGTGGGTGGGGGGTGGGGCGCAGGAGGAAGGGAAGGAAGAAGGGGAGGCAGTTTGGGAGTAAAATACTGTTACAGCGTACTCTCACTTTGATCACGTAAACCAACTGAGAAACCAGTCACTCGTCAGCTGTAAGAAGCCAAGCAGTCAGAGTGGTGTGTGTGTGTATGGGAGGTCGTTATCTCCGTCTATGATTTAAACTGAAAACGATGTTAACTTTCTTCTTCATTCTCTCTCTCTCTCTCTCTCTCTCTCTCTCTCTCTCTCTCTCTCTCTCTCTCTCTCTCTCTCTCTCTCTCTGCTCATAATTTAGTTTCACACCCACCCGCTAGGCATGAGCAGTGTTTATCTCCAGCACAAACACGCTGGCTGTTCACTGTCCCTATATGTCACGGATCCAGTCGCACAGGCTGCATGTGTGTGTTCTAAAAATGACATAAATAGTTGCGCCCCTCCACACCCACACCCACACCCACACCCACACCACATACATACACACGCCTGACTGACCTACGGACCACCGCGCGCGCACACACACACACACACACACACACACACACACACACACACAACACACACACACACACACACACACACACACACACACACACACACACACACACATACACACACGTCATCATCATCATCCCTTTTCGTCAATATATGTCGATATGACGATATGAGTCATCCTATTGAAGCAGTGAAACTATCAACCATCGATCGTTGGTAGAGCGGTTCCAAAGCAGCCGCAGACTTGAAGCTCAAACCAATCACAGTGCGATGCCAACGTCAAAGCTGACTGAACATAGAAGCCGCTGTGGAAGGCTTCCTTTCACTACGACGGAGACTCAACAGGAAGTTGATGTAGTAAGACCCAGAGCATGCGGGCACTGCACGCTGTTTAAAGAGCCCAGCCAGACCCATAATGCGTTTTTAAATGAAGTCATTTCCGGACAAACGTCTTCCGAAAATGGCGACCATTAAAAATCCGATCGGAGGCGGTAAAAGGACAGTCCTGCCCACAGGAGACGGGAGACAACCCCTGGTGCCTGGCACTTACATGCTGACGATTCTATCCTTCCGCACAAGGTCCAGTGGTCAGCGCTCTTTCTCTTACAAGGCCCCTACCACAGCTTGCCGAAGCTAGCTGCCTGTTTCTGACCGTCATGCTACATCTGACAGTTCTGTTCAATCTGCTTTGAACCCCGTTCTCTTTTCGCAAACCTTTTTCCTTCTTCTCTTCAGTTCCACTTGCCCTGATAATGTGCGTGCTCGTGCGCGGGCGCACACGTTGGGGGTGGGGGGGGGGGGGGGGGGGGGGGGGGGGAACAAATAAAACAAAAGTGGCACCGTCGTTAGAAATTCTCGCCATAATTTAAAAACGAGCGGTAAGTGCCCCCGGCTTTATACTCAAAGTCAGACGCTCCAGTATTCCCTACGAAGGTTGTTTAACCCTACGGAACCTGGTTGTACAGGTACTAGCAGCACGTTGTACAGGTACTAGCAGCACACAACGAAGACAAGCCTGACGCAGCATGCCCGGTGGCCTCAGCGCTGGGAAGGAAATAAACGAACAAAACACAACAGAGTACATTTTGTATTCTGTCTGCCAGGGCTCGTGGAGGGCTTCCAGGTCCGCTTCATTCCACAGTGCTAGTGCCATCGTTCCCATCGTTTTCAAGCAACGGGCACAGAGACAATGTTTCAGGGTGACGCCCTTTTTGAAGCAGCAGGCGGACCGACCGATTTTCAGGGTGAAGCCCTTTTTCGCGGAACAGGTAGACAGATTGTCAGGGTGAAGCCCTTTTTCGCGGAACAGGTAGACAGATTGTCAGGGCGAAGCCCTTTTTCGCGGAACAGGTAGACAGATTGTCAAGGTGAAGCCCTTTTTCGTGGAACAGGTAGAAGATTGTCAGTGTGAAGCCCTTTTTCAAAGAACAGGCAGAGAGACAACATTTTAAGGTGAAGCCCTTTTTCAAGGAACGGGCAGACAGATAAACAATGATAAATGAAAATGGCCAAACTGATAAGTTTTATTTACCATCGTTTACTTGTCAGAAAATGTACGCAAGATTTGAATTGTCCTATTAAAACGAACGTTTTTCGTATTCGCTTCCGAGTGCTTAGATCTTACTTCAGAACGCTAGCATGTCAACTTTGATTCAGATTTATTTGTTCGTTTGTTTGCTTGCTTTATATAGGGAACCGTGTGGGGTATAGGTTATGTCACAGAGAAGTGGACGATGAGGAAAAAAAGCCCGCAAAATGTCATCATTGTAGTTGCCGTCATTGTAAGCAGACGAAAAGGACAATGAAAAGCAGCAGTGTACTAACCTTGATGCTGTTGCCATCATAGTATTTCTTTGTTTTTGAGAATTCAAAAACAAAGTCACCAAAGACGTTTTTGTTATTACTGCAGAAATAATAGAATAGTAGAAATTATGGAATGAACAGCTATTTAAACATGCACGCACGCACGCACGCACGCGTACGCACGCACGCACGCACGCACGCACGCACGCACGCACGCACGCACGCACGCACGCACGCACACACACACACACACACACACACACGCACACACACACACACACACACTTAATTAGATCTAAAACAAAATGACAACTAAACCACCATATTTCATTAAGACTACTGAGCTGGTCCCCAAACTCTCCACAAAAGCTAGCTATACTCATCCTACAAGTCTCTCTATCGATTAATTTAAAAGCCCGTTGCTTTTCACATACACTTTACTAGAGCAGCTGGCTTTCCCATAAATATCTTCGGACTACTGGGATAGCGTAGACGTCGGCTATCTCTTTCGATGTGTGATACTCGGAGTTATGTAATCAACGTTGTTGGTTGTGAGAAATTACTATTTCGTGCTACTGTTAAAGTGCAAGCTTAAAAATCGTCTATGGAGGTTTTTCATTCGTCCCTATTAAGTCATTTCCATTTCTCTTTCGCAGGGTCCTTCTGCGCACGATTTTTGTGAATTTTATTCAGACAGTTAAATACATTTTGGGCACACGCATCTATAGTGGTAAATTCGCTTGTTGCTGGTGTAGATCGAAATCTGTTAACATCTCCGTTGTCAATTTTATTTCGTTCAAAAGGGGCAACGCTTGTGTTACTGCATCAGTAAAAATATGTAGCCTGTGCTATGATTTCTTCGTCTTTGTAAAGTCGCCGAGTAGATTAACCAACTGTAGACCGTCTTCTTTCCGTTGTACGTTCTTCTCTGGGTCTTTAAAAGAAATGGGAAATGGCGTGCGGGAAGGGCTTGAGGAGTGTTTGGACTTAAGGAGTGTTCACAGGAATACTGAATACTGCGAAGAAACATAATTGAAGTCAACGTGAGTCATGTCTGAGGAAATCAATATAGCTGAAGGCCAACAATAATTAATATTGGGGATGAGACAATTCTTCTTTTCAATTAACATTAATTATGGAGCGGAAACATATACTTGTTGTGTGTGTGTGTGTGTGTGTGTGTGTGTGTGTGTGTGTGTGTGTGTGTGTGTGTGTGTGTGTGTGTGTGTGTGTGTGTGTGTGTGTGTGTGTGTGTGTGTGTGTGTGTGTGTGTGTGTGTGTGTGTGAACTGCATGATATTTCCCAGTCTATGCTTGTAGGAGAGTTGATGTTTATTACTACCATCAAAACTTCTTTTTCCTTTAAATCCGTGGTTTTCATGGCTTTTATTCCGGCAACTGGCTTTCACATAAATATATTTCACAAAGGTAGTTTTGGAACTGTTGCACTCGCACACACAAGGTACACTAACCGCAAAGCATTATTGTGTGCTCCTGTTGTATTCTGAGTACTGTTAGCATCATGGCCGACGTGATGCGCGACCGGAAGCACTATCCCATAATTCCCGGTTCGTGCGCGACTCTACAGATGCGTCGTCTGCACTGTAGTAGTACCTACTATCCATAATATTACTACAGGAACTTTGATACTGTCGTTACAAGATTCGACCGCCCAATACAATAAACAGCCATTGTCAAATATTGCAACAGCAAAAATCTCCATTTTAAAACAAGGATGACTTCCGGACACTCCAGGCATTCAACACACCCCAACCGCACCCGGATAAGTGAAATATTTTCATTTATCACCGTTTAACGTTTGTTTATCTGTTGCTTTTTGGCCGTTTGGAGCTTATCCTGAAAATTCGCACTTTTTGTGATGTCATTAAATTAGCGTTCGTTTTAATCGATTTTGTGTTCGGATCAAATGTTTCAGTATTCATATTCATACAGCTTCACCACGGGTAATGCGATACAAATATCCACACTACAAACCACCGGAGTGTGAGTGAGCAATATATATATATTATGGATGTACCTACTACAGTGCAGACGACGCATCTGTAGAGTCGCGCACAAACCGGGAATTATGGGATAGTGCTTCCGGTCGCGCATATCTATATCTATCTATATATATATTAATGAAGTGCAATCAGTTGAGCTGACGTAACCGTAAGGTCGTTAGCAGCTGGAAGCTTGGCCTTACAGTTGCCTTGCTCCAACACTGATTATTGTGGTCGGGGGAAGCGTATCTTGGTTCAGCATCAACGCCAGTGAAAAAAAAAAACGGTGCCGGGCTGGCTGAATTGAAAAAAAGCCACACGAGCGCGGCACACATTGAACGCAGTCGCAAAGTCTACAGGAGCCGCAAGCAAATGGTGGCTTTGTGCGGGAGAAGCCAGAGGGGAGCGGGGCGGCGCGGCGACATAAAAAGCCTCCATCTTGACACAGGACCGAATTGAAGCAGCAGACTATCTTGACACGGGCATCCCAAGAACTGTGATGAATGCCGCCATTTATCGGGGCAGTGAGCATGCGCGAGCAATCACGTGTGACAGCAGCATCGACCCCCAGACAGTGTGTCCACAGTCAGGACCGAAGTGCAAACCACGAAATGCACGGTAGCCCGGGGGTGGGGGTAGGGGGGTGGGGTGCTGGGGGAGGGACGGGAGCTTGGAAAGAGAAGTAGGGGATGGGGTGAGAGGAGTATACTGGGATGGAGAGAAGCAGGGGGAAGGGGGAGGACACTGGGACAAGACAGAAGTAGAGGTGGGGGGGGGGGGGGGGGGCACACTAAACTGGGTCAGGACAGAAGGTAGAACTGGAAGGACACTGGGGCGGGACAGAAGGTGGGGATGGGGGTGGAGGTAGAACTGGAAGGACACTGGGGCGGGACAGATTAGTAAAGGGGTGGAACTGGAAAGACACTGGGACGGGAGAGATCAGTAGAGGGGAGGAACTGGAAAGACACTCGGACGGGACAGAAGGTAGGGACGGAGGGATAGAGGAGCAGGAGAGATCAGTAGGGTGGTGGAACTGGAAGGAGATTGGGACAGGACAGATCAGCAGGGTGGTGGAACTAGAAGGAGATTGGGACAGGACAAATCTGTAGGGTGGTGGAACTGGAAGGACACTGGGACAAGACAGATCAGCAGGGTGGTGGAACTAGAAGGAGATTGGGACAGCACAGATCAGTAGGGTGGTGGAACTGGAAGGACACTGGGACAGGACAGATCAGTAGTGGTGGAACTGGAAGGTCATTGGAACAAGACAAAAGTGTGTTGGGGGGGTGGGGGGGTGGTGGTGGCTGGAAGGACACTGGGACAGGACAGAAGTAAGAACTGTGTGGTGGGGTTAGAATCAGAAACACACCAGGACAGCACAGAAATGTGTGTGTTGGGGGGGGGGGGTATGTGTGTGTGTGGAAGGACACTGACACAGGACAGATGTGTGTGCGTGGAGGGGGACAGAGAAATATGGGCTGAAGTGGAAGGATATTGAGACGAGATGAAATTGTGGGGTGAAGTGGAAGGATATTCGGACAGGCGATGGGGACAGAGAGTGGGAATACCGAAAAGTGGGGAGTATGGCGGAGGCTTGAGGGAAAGAGGGGCTGAAATGGTGGACACGGAATCGGGGACAGACGAAGGAGGCGAGGTGGAGGATAAGGTGGGGGGGCGGGGGGGGGGGGGGGGCAAGGCGGAGGGGGGGGGGGGGGAGGCGGTGGGGGGGGGGGGGTGTGGCGTGGATGCTGAACAAGGGAGCTGATGAAGGGGGCTGGGCTGGGGCGGGGGGTGGAGGGGGCACGGTTTTCGGCCAGGAGAAGCGTTGGGGGGAGGGATGGGGGGGGGGGGGGAGGAGGAGGGAGGGGTCCTCGTGTCCTCTTCACCGGAGAGAGAAAGGTGTTGCGGCTAATGAGTCTCGGAGGAAG
>JABMCL010001457.1:715000-725000 GCA_018857735.1 Alviniconcha marisindica | reverse complement strand
TCAATAACAAGATGTTTAGCGGACTGCGTCTAATGGGAAAGATCTGGCACACGTGCCAGTGGGAACGATCGTCATCACGTCCCGGACAGTGCCTCTTCTTCTTCGTTTACTGAGTGTCCTTTCACAGCAGTGGTATCAGGCTGAGATATCAGTTATAATTATCATCAAAATAATACCATGTGGCAATAAATTACCACATCAAAACAGCAACAAACTTTGAACACACACACACACACACACACACACACACACACACACACACACACACACACACACACACACACACACACACACACACACACACACACACACACACACACACACACACACACACACACACACTAGCACACTACATTATCTCTCTCTCTCTCTGTGATATAACCGTAATGGTTGACTGGGCGTAAAATACCAAGTTACTTATTTACTCTCTCTCTCTCTCTCTCTCTCTCTCTCTCTCTCTCTCCTCTCTCTCTCTCTCTCTCTCTCTCTCTCTCTCTCTCTCTCTCTCTCACACACACACACACACACACACACACATACACACACACACACACACACACACACACACACACACACACACACACACACACACACACACACACACACACACACACACACGCACGCACGCACACACACACTGTCACCAATTTAAAAAACAAACAAACACCTGAGAGTGTCTCTAGCCGGTAACTGCCGTCACCACCCTTGACTTCACTTTGTTCCACGTCCTGCTATATGCGTTGGGCCATCTTCTTCATACAACACGACGCTTGTCACAAATATACACTACTGATTATTTTTCACCTGATCTATTATATCTCACACAGGCAGAAACACTCAAAAAAGAAGAAGAAGTTTGTTGTTGTTTTGGTGTAACTTGCTGACATATGTTATTATCTTGATCATCGTAAGGTCGGTCTAATATCACTTATGTGACAAGACGTTCATTAAAAAGGAAGAAAAGTAACTGGAACTGAGCAAACACTGGGTGTTCTCCGCAACTAGCCCACAGGGGAGATGCTACATGGATTATAGAATATATGTATGTACACAGGACACCCGTGTCCCGAGGGATCTTCACAGCGCCAGCCAGAGGGTCCAGCACCAAATCATTCATGGCGTTGACACGGACAGACACACCCGCAGACAAACACTCTTCTTTATTTATAAGAAGATAAGAAGGGAGATGGCGAGTTCAGGCGGCCATCCGTCGCATGTGTAAACACCAACTTCAGAAGAAGCACTCGAAGACGCGAATTTTAGCGAAATATTGAAAACGTTTGTCGGTGACAAAACCGTTGCCTAGCCGGCAATACATTTGGGGTGGGTTTTTAAAGGTGATTTTTGCGGCTGCGTTAGAGTTGACCACCGCCAGACAGCTAGGTTTCACGATGCGGGTAGCAGTCAACTGCGTGACGTCAAAGAGGACAGGCCCTCCGTCCGGGACTGGAGGTAGCTAAGTCCGTCTGACGTAGAACACAATCACTAATGAAATAAGGTCTGTCGCCCGCTGCGGCCACCAGAGCGCACGGCGTCTGGGCCGTATGGTGCCACATGGTACTGAGGGCACAGACTACACGGCGTCAGGGCCGTATGATGCCACATGGTACTGAGGGCACAGAATACACGGCGTCAGGGCCGTATGGTGCCACATGGTACTGAGGGCACAGAATACACGGCGTCAGGGCCGTATGGTGCCACATGGTACTGACGGCACAGAATACACGGCGTCAGGGCCGTATCGTGCCACATGGTACTGACGGCACAAAATACACGGCGTCAGGGCCGTATGGTGCCACATGGTACTGAGGGCACAGACTACACGGCGTCAGGGCCGTATGGTGCCACATGGTACTGAGGGCACAGAATACACGGCGTCAGGGCCGTATGGTGCCACATGGTACTGAGGGCACAGACTACACGGCGTCAGGGCCGTATCGGTGCCACATGGTACTGAGGGCACAGAATACACGGCGTCAGGGCCGTATGGTGCCACATGGTACTGAGGGCACAGACTACACGGCGTCAGGGCCGTATCGTGCCACATGGTACTGACGGCACAAAATACACGGCGTCAGGGCCGTATCGTGCCACATGGTACTGAGGGCACAGAATACACGGCGTCAGGGCCGTATGGTGCCACATGGTACTGAGGGCACAGAATACACCGCCACACACACACACTGAGGGCACAGAATACACGGCGTCAGGGCCGTGTGGTGCCACATGGTACTGAGGGCACAGAATACACCGCCACACACACACACTGAGGGCACAGAATACACGGCGTCAGGGCCGTATGGTGCCACATGGTACTGAGGGCACAGAATACACCGCCACACACACACACTGAGGGCACAGAATACACGGCGTCAGGGCCGTATGGTGCCACATGGTACTGAGGGCACAAAATACACGGCGTCAGGGCCGTCACATGCTACAGCAGTCCTGTTGCGGCCCCCGTCCTGCTGCTGTCAACGTGGTCATGCAGTCTAATACTGTAACCGCCTTCGCTTCGCTTCCCCTCCCCCCTCCTCCTCGACCTCCTTCCCGCACGCTGAGCCCAATACACTGAAATCGTTTCTATTATATGGGATGTTTCAGGCACCAGACACCCAGCAGTGGATCACACGAAGTCAGAAGTGCACTAGCTGGGTGGAGAAATCCAAGACCGAGTTTTAAGTATCGTCACATGACAGACTGGTGGTGTTCAGAACCACTATGCCGCGGCCAGCTTTCGTCGGGAAGAGTGCGCTCAGTGCCCAAGGGACTGACTGGGCCAGTGAAGAGCGAAACGATAGCGAGTACCGGTGAGTACCTGTGTGTTACCATAAAAAAGCTGTGCTTGGAAAAATGACGATTGCCCCAAGTAGACACGGAACCGCTGGGCGTGCAAAAACCGCCGCCCCCTCCTTACACGATTGTGGCACACAGAAACCCTCCCAAAATGACGCTCGCACGAGGACGGTGTGTACACATACACACTGGGACCGGTTTCCGGGTATGGCGGCGATCGGCACCGTGACCTGGGAAGTGCGCCGTGTGGTGCCACGAACGCAGAAATGAAGGTTCCCTCAGCTGAAAACAAAAAGCTGCCCAAGGTTCCCTCTCATGTTAATTAAACCCGGGGCATATTAGTTCATAGCTTTGCGTGCTTCGCCTACTGCCAGGGATTTCGACAACCTTTTTTGCCTCTGTAGTTCATTCAGCTTCGTTTTTCCCCCCGAGTGGTCTTTAAGTGTCGTGTGTGGTGAAAAGGGAACTTGTGTAATACGCTTAGCTTGTTGAATGCCATGCGTTGATAATTTCCTTTGTGCGATGTTACTTGAACGCTAAATAAACTTTGTTTTGACCAAAATTTTGTGTTTCGCATTGAGATGATGTGCTTCGTGGCTGATGGGCGTTACTATGTGAAGTAATAAGCATGGAAACTAACCAGCCGTGAACGAAGAGAGTTAAACAGCTGACGACACGCACGTACCATTTTCACTTGGGTAACGGATCGCGCCAATGATCTGCCCACAACAGCAATGGTCACTCACCTCGGCTACTGGAAACTGGAAGCAATTTGGCAGCTTTTCTCTCTGGTCACCGCTGTTCAGTGTCTGGACCGAGGGCCTCTGCGGTGCCCAGGCGTCCAAATCTGTCGACACTCCTTCCCACTGGCCGCGATCTTCCTCCCACACAGTGAAACCCCTGGCGAAAGAGCACAGTCCGATCAGTCACGAGCAAGCTGTGTGAACTAAGAGAGGACTGGGTGATCTTGAGCGTGGGCCAAGTGTACATGTAACTAAGGAGAAATGGTTTTCTAAGCCAGTGGCCTTAACTGAGTGGCGGGCTCTCGCGAGGGCGTTGCGGCACGTTTTGTCACCACGTTTTGATGCACTGCCTGCACGTTTTGTCACCCCGGCACATTTTGTCACCACGTGGTGACAACGTGCCCAAAGGTCCACTCGCTGCACGTTTTGTCACCCCTTCGTCAGCAACACTCAAATCTGTCTCTCCTCTTCCCTCGATGTGTGTGCATGTGTGTGTGTGTGCGTGTGCGTGTGTGTGTGTGTGTGTGTGTGTTGTGTTGTGTTTTGCTGCGTTTTATTATCCCAGAGTCAGTGAGTGTTAAACGGACATTTTGTATTGCTTTGATAAGACTACAAGGCTGCTGTTGCCTGTATGTCTGTGAGCTGTGTTGAATGTGATCATATAGACCTGTCGTGTGGTCTGATCGTGCGTTGTGCGTGTCCTGTAGACATGTTTGGTGGAATGACTGCTACGGTTTGATGAAGCTGAAGGTAAACGAGGATGACACTGGGTGTGGTGACTGTTTTTGTCGGAATGTTTCATTGTACAGCGCCTAGTGAAGCTTGTAGCATAATATGCGCCCAGCAAGTTTTCTGTATTACTAATTGTTATTTTCCCAGCTACATCTGTGCGTTTTCCACACAATACTTTATGTAAATTGTTTTGGTAGGCCTGTGCTCTACATGCGTATAGAATATTGTATTTAGGTTAGTATGTATTATGTGAGCGCTCGGGGCGTTGATGAGCGCACGATAAATGTACATTATTAACGTTATTATGTAGACATTGTGGTTGAACTTTTTTTGAAAACCGTCACGCATGACCTCGATCAGCTTTGATCCTTCCACCGACAATCAAACGCCGCCGATATTTGTTTTTTAATTACAGGAGGTGACTCCGGTGTCGGCCTTGCTGCTCGCTCCGCACACAGGCGTTAGAGGCAAAGTTCAATGTGACGTAGTCGCCAAGCAAAGAAGACCAAAGCATCATCACTTGTTTATTTTATTCAATGGATTCATCAGGTTTTCCAAGGAACTGTAAACAGGGGTGTGTGAGCATTCTGCGGAGAAAAGTACACTGCTTCTGGTGCTGAACATTTTAATCACTATACATTGTTTTGTTGTTCTTTATTGTTTTTATACTTTTTATCTATTCATTACTGTTACTCTCTCTCTCTCTCTCTCTCTCTCTCTCTCTCTCTCTCTCTCTCTCACACACACACACACACACTCACACACACACACACACACACACACACACACACACACCACACACACACACACACACACACACACACCACACACACACACACACACACACACACACACACACACACACACACACACACACACACACACACACACACACACACACACACACACTTTCAGTGACAAAACGTGCCGCAAATTACCTCAATTTGTTTGGCGGTAGCGGTGGAGAGATGACAAAGAAAAATTAAGCTCAATGAACTGCAACGGTGAAAATTAGACCATTAGATCGGCCGAATTCCCGACAGTAGGACAAGAAAGCAACTCTATTCAAGAAAGAAGAAGAAGGAAAGAAAGAAAGAAAAAAGGGGGGGGGAGAGCATCAACAACAATCGACAGACTTCACACACATAACACGAGACACAGCAGCAGACTAAACCTCTTACGATAAAGGTCTCGAGTGGCTATAATGCACACAAAGTCCTCCAAATGGACATCATCTCTTAAAAGAGAAGCGTTTGAATGCGGTGGGTACTGAGTATTTCCGTGTCCGCAGTACCCATCTGATGGATCGTCAAAACACACCCACGCGCGCACCTGCAGGCAGACCCCCCTCCGTCTCGTCCCCCTCCATACACACACACACACACACACACACACACACACACACACACACACACACACACACACACACACACACACACACACACACACACACACACACTCACACTATCACATGTACTGATATCCAAGAAAGAAAAAAGAAAAGAAAAAACCAAAAGGTACAGTGCCTGCACGATTTGTCCCCACCTGGTTGTGGACAAAACGTGCCTTTAGTGAGGGGTTCCATTGTGTCTGTTAGTCTGCAAGGGTGTGGGGGTGTCCACAGCGTTCTTCACCCTTTCCCAGCCGTCGTCATCCTCTCTCTCTCTGTCTCTCTCTGTCTCTCTCTGTCTCTCTCTGTCTCTCTGTCTCTCTCTCTCTCTCTCTGTCTGTTAGATAGCTCCAAATGGACCTAACGCTACTATCCTTGAGCATTAAAGTTTTCGAGTTCGAGTTCGAGTTCTCCCCACCCCCACTCTCTCTCTCTCTGTTAGATAGGTCCAAATGGACCTAACGCTACTATCCTTGAGTATTAACATTTTCGAGTTCGAGTTCTCTCTCTCTCTCTCTCTCTCTCTCTCTCTCTCTCTCTCTCTCTCTCTCTCTCTCTCTCTCTCTCTCTCTCTCCCGCCCTCTGCTTTTGTTAATCATGAAAAAATGCGCATTTGTAAGTTATTGGTATAGCTGCTTCACACTATTGTCATTCTGTGCTTATGGGTGTTTATAGTATAGTCGTGCCTATAATTATGTGCTTGCAATTTAGAAAGGACTGGCTGTTAGCTCCAAATGGACCTAATGCTACTATCCTTGAGTAGTAAAGCTTCGAATTCGAGTTCCCTCCCTCTCTCTCTCTTTGTTTATGTATGTATGCGTATGTCAGTGTAAGTGTGTGTGTGTGTGTGTGTGTGTGTGTGTGTGTGTGTGTGTGTGTGTGTGTGTGTGTGTGGTGTGTGTGTGTGTGTTTATGTATGCATATGTGTGTTTGTGTGTGTCAGTGTGTGTGTATAATTATACGTATGTGTGGTGTAACCGTATGTCTTCACTCCTACCCCGCAGTGGCGATCTTCCTCCCAGAACTCCCTTGTTCTGATTGCATGAGTCGCTGTGCACAGTGGAGGAGGTTCTCACTTAATTACACATCGACTGGGATGACGGGATCTGATTAATGTCTGCGACGGTGTTAAAATATACAGGCGCGAGACGATATTGCGGCCATTATTGTCTGTCTGGCTGGGTACCGGATTGGATCAATATCTTGTCGTTGGAACATGAACAGTAAAACATAGAAAACGTAAAAACGTACATAAACCACTATATAACCACGTCTTTTTTTTGAAGGGGGAGGTGGAGAGGGGGCGATGGAGGAGGAGCAGGGATAAGGCATGGTGATGGTGATGGCGGGGGAGGGACGGAGGCGGCAGGGAAGGGGGGGGGGTTAAGAGAAATTCAATATTGAGGGTAGCTTGCCAGCTCAGTATCTCTTACCCCTTTCTCATTCTCGTTCACATCCGCGACAGGCCACGCTGGATCATTATGTTTTACTTGTAAGCGCCTGTGGAAAACAGATCTGCTGCCAGTATCTTCTCCATCTTCTTTCTTCTTCCTTTTTTAAAATATTTTTTATTACAAGTTGAGGTTTTGTTGTTTTTTCGATTTTTTGTTGTTGTTGTTGGTTTTTTTGTTGGTTTGTTGTTGTTTTGTTATTGTTTTTTGTTCCTTCCCTAGAGCTCGCACGTTCACCCAGAGCCGGGTCAGATTTTGCGTGCGCAACTGTGTTCCTGCATAATCTTTAATGAATGCGTAATGTCCCTTGCCATCCAGACAGCTGCACGCCGTCTTAGGAGGTCACATCAGGTCCAGTCAGTGCACGCAACTCAGGGATCCTCTTCCACTTCCACGGTAACCTACAGCAGTTTCTGCGCTGTAGAAGGAAACAACTCTTCGTTACCTTCAACACAACGCCCAGTTCGCTGAAGGCGGACCGACGACAGTAGCTGCTTTGGAAAGAGACCGTGACTTTCGTGGATCCGCCCTCAGCGAGATATACACTGCGCTGAAGATAACGTCTTTCTGGGGCAGGGACATATTCAGTGGACATATTGAAAAAACGATTTAAAAAACCCGACTTTTTCACCCCGGGACCTTCCTTTCGCCCCTGTACCGTTAGCCCCCACACCGTTCACCCCGGTCAGTTCGCCCCTGTACCGTTAGCCCCCACACCATTCACCCCGGTCAGTTCGCCCCTGTACCGTTAGCCCCCACACCATTCACCCCGCACAGTTCGCCCCTGTACCGTTAGCCCCCACACCATTCACCCCGGTCAGTTCGCCCCTGTACCGTTAGCCCCCACATCATTCACTCCGCACAGTTCGCCCCTGTACCGTTAGCCCCCACACCATTCACCCCGGACAGTTCGCCCCTGTACCGTTAGCCCCCTGCCTCCCACCATTCACACCGCCGACAGTTCGCCCCTGTACCGTTAGCCCCCACACCATTCACACCCAACAGTTCGCCCCCGTATCGCTACTGGCTTCCTACTAAAATCAGTTCTAAATATTATCCACAACAAACTAACTAAAACAATACCATTCGCCCCAGATCGTCCCGTTCGCCCCCAGGACCGACCCCTGCCTCGCCCCCCCCCCCCCCCACCCCCCGACCCCCAAGGTGCTCGACCCCCATAACAGAAAGCAAAGTCTGCACATTGCATTTGTCTGCTTTCAGCAACCCTTGCATGCCGAGCGGACTGAAGTTCTGCCAGGCCGGTGTGAAAGTCGGTCACCGCTTCCGCTGAAGCGACATGCTGCGCTGCCAGAGTTTCAGCCCCAATGCCAGCCACACCAGGGTGCATTTCTCGGTGCCCAGGAATGCCCATACTCCGCATGGATTGACGGCTCGCCGCCAAGGTCTACTTGAAGCTCAAGCCAGGCAAGGTTGCGAGTAATTTGAGCCAATTTCAGACAGCAGCCAGGTGAGACAGCAACCAGGTGAGACATCAGCCAGGTGAGACAGCAACCAGGTGAGACAGCAACCAGGTGATACAGCAACTAGGTGAGTGAGACAGCAGCCAGGTAAGACAGCAACCAGGTGAGTGAGACAGCAGCCAGGTGAGGCAGCAACCAGGTGCGTGAGACAGCAGCCAAGTGAGACAGCAACCAGGCGAGTGGGACAGCAACCAGGTGAGTGAGACAGCAGCCATGTGAGACAGCAACCAGGTGAGTGGGACAGCAACCAGGTGACTGAGACAGCAGCCAAGTGAGGCAGCAACCAGGTGGGACACTAGCAAGGTAAGACATCAGCCAGGCAAGACACGAGCCAGGTGAGACACCAGCCTGATGAGACACACCAGCCAGGAGAGACACCAGCCATGCAAAATCCACCCAGTTCAGACTTCTTGCTGCCAGTTCAGACAGCAGCCAGTTCAGTTCTCCTTTGCGGGGACAAAGGGGGCGGGAGAGAGGGGGTGGGGGTGGGGGGGAGGAAATTGAGAAAGAGAGACAGCGGTAAGAGAGGGGAGGGGGCTGGAGGGGGAGCTGTTTCATCTGTAATATGGCGATCGAAGACAAGCGGTCTGATCGGTAGAGTGTAGTGAGACGGGAAACGTGATATGAGCGTATAGCTGGGTCTGGCTGCTCGGTGCTAATGGCTTCCCTTGGACCTCACCGTAATGCCAGTTCAGTTTCACCGCCACCACTACCAGTCTCCTGTTTACAGAACAGAGACAGAGGGGACACTGCGAGAAAGATAGAGAGTAAGTAACAGTCACCCAGTACTGTTATATCAGGGACAGAAAGAGAGAGAAACAGTCACCCAGTACGGTTATATCAGGGCGAGAAAAAGAGAGAGTAAGTAACAGTCACCCAGTACAGTACAGCCGGGTTATATCAAGGGGGGGGGGGGGGGTAGAGAGAGAGAGAGAGAGAACACTGTTTGAATATAAGGAGAGCAACACTGTTTAAATATAAGGAGAACAGTCTTGTTTGCTTTATGCCATACTATGACATCACTACCACAGTGAACCACGTAATACGGCAACCTGTGTCCACAACGTTATGAGAACACGTAGCTGTGTTACTTACTGACGACACCACGCGCACGACACGCCTCTGTCAACGTTGTCCCAAAGGAAGACATCCAATCACTGCGACAGCGCCGTCTGCAGCGCAGTCCCCAGGGAACCCAGCGATGATGACGACATCTTGGACTGTAGCCTCTTTGCTATGGTCAGTTAGTTAGGTAGTCTTTGGAGTTTAACGCGGCACGGGGTCACCCCGGGACTGTGATAGTGAAGGACGCAGCCGGCCAGGGTAAGCAGCGGGTCTCATGGAAACTAACGCAGTGCACTGGAAACCCGCTGAGTCTTTCGTGGGCAGCGGAGCGGGTGGTGTATG
>JABMCL010001457.1:705000-710000 GCA_018857735.1 Alviniconcha marisindica | reverse complement strand
TCTTGGTGAAAGGTTCCTGGTCGTGCAAATATCAGAGATCGTAGAATTCGGATATATGACCGCCCTGATATAACCGTCATGGTTGAGTGGGCACTGAAAAGGAATAATCTATCTATCCGGAAACAACAAACAAGGGAGTTCATTAGCGCTCAAAGACGTCGCATAAATGCAACAA
The DNA here is from genome assembly GCA_018857735.1 of Alviniconcha marisindica. Taxonomy (NCBI): domain Eukaryota; kingdom Metazoa; phylum Mollusca; class Gastropoda; family Provannidae; genus Alviniconcha; species Alviniconcha marisindica. The sequence continues at coordinate 709,825 of JABMCL010001457.1, read as the reverse complement.
CAAAGACCTGAGTTGCCTACTGTAACTCTCACCTGACACGCGAGTAAATGCAAGGTGCATAACTCTACCAGAAGTACATCCTCAATCTATCCAGAGATATGACCGCTCTGATATAACCGTCATGGTTGACTGGGTATTAAAAAGCAATCATGTATCTATCCGGAAATACGACGCATCGTCCATTATCTGAAGATCCCCCCCCCCCCCCCCCCCCCCCTTTTTTTTGGGGGGGGGGAGGGGGGGGGGGAGTATAACTTTTTTTAAATTCGTTTTTGGGTCCTTTCTGTTTTACCAAGTTTTTAGCTATGAATTTTTAATTTACGATGTGCTGGTCTTAACATGCACATGTTTGTGGAGTTTTTCTTATTTTTGTTTGTTTGTTTTTAGAGTTTATTGCGTTATGATAAAATGTCTTTCGGCCGATATAACCGTCATACCATGTACAATTTTGTGTTTGTTTTTGTGTTGTTGTTGTTGTTTTGGGATTTTCTTGTTTTGTTTTTTCGGTGGGGTGTTGCTTTTTTATTTTTAGCGTTTAATGCGTTCTGATACTGAAAATGTCTTCCGCCCGATATAACCGTCATGTACTTTTTTTCTTTTTTCTTTTTTTGCGTTTAATGCGTTCTGGTAAAAACGTGTTTCGCCCTGATATAACCATCATGGTTGACTGGGCGTAAACAAAAAATCCCTTTCTTCTTTCCTTCAAAAGTAATGGCGGGCTTTCATCAGCGGGTCCACCGCAGCACTGGCCGTTTGGCTGCCCAGCCGTGCATCACGTGCACCGCCCCGCTTTCCTGTGCAAACGGTTCGTCAGGCGCGCGCCTTTCAGTGGCCGCAGTGCCCCTGCTGGTGGTGAAAGGCGGGACGGGTATTGACCATTTCCAGTCCTCGCCTCCCTCTGCTGTTGACGTTGCCCTCGGCCGCACTCCCCCCACGTGACGGCGACATTGCACTTAGAGCTGAAGGGGCACTCGACGTTGGCGCCCGGGAGATGGTGGGGAACGGGGGAGGGGGGGGGGGGTTAGGGAGTTGTTGGGAGGAGGGTGGCATAGGCACCACCCCTCGGGCGTTTTGGCAATAAAGATCACTCAAAAGCTGAGCCAGGATACATACACACACGCATACACACACGCACAGACGCGCGCACACACACATATACACACACGCACGCACGCACGCACGCACTCGCGAGCGCTCTCTCTCTCTCTCTCTCTCTCTCTCTCTCTCTCTCTCTCTCTCTCTCTCTCTCTCTCTCTCTCTCTCTCTCTCTCACACACACACACACACACACACACACACACACACACACACACACACACACACACACACACACACCTACACACGATCCCCAAGCCACCTCACCACCACCACCCTTCCCCCGTCGTCCTGACGTGACCGTTTGCGGTTGTTGACGGAACGTTCAAATCCAAGGACAAACGAAATCCCCCCCTCCCCATCCCCCCCCCCCCCCAAAGGCTCATGTCATATACACCTCTCAAATCTTCTCCTTTAATCCTTCTTCCCCCTCCCCCCCTCCTTCCCCAAACATCACCTTCGCCCCCTCCGCCACTCTGCCCACCCACTTACCACCGGGGGGGGGGGGGGGGGGGGGGGGGGGAGGGGTGAGGAGAAGTCAATTGTTTTTTTAAAGCAGAATTAGGAAACCCCCGAACCACGATAAAAGTTGGTCAACTCCCGGAGACCATTCCCTTGCCTCTCCTTACACTCACTTTGTTTCTCCGAGATATTTATGTCGCTGGCGTTCCTGGGTTCCAGACCACTTGTCTGGAACAGTGGAAAGAGAACAGTCCTGTGCTTTGTCCAGACGACGAAAAAAAAAAAAAAAAAGGCAAATCAGTCGCTGGCGCCGAGCACTAAAGAAGCGGTAGAAAAGCTGAGTTGTTGGGCTACACAGACGGGCTGAAACAGGTAACGGCCAGTTGGGCTACACAGACGGGCTGAAACAGGTAACGGCCAGTTGGGCTACACAGACGGGCTGAAACAGGTAACGGCCAGTTGGGCTACACAGACGGGCTGAAACAGGTAACGGCCAGCTGGGCTACACAGACGGGCTGAACAGGTAACGGCCAGCTGGGCTACACAGACGGGCTGAAACAGGTAACGGCCAGCTGGGCTACACAGACGGGCTGAAACAGGTAACGGCCAGCTGGGCTACACAGACGGGCTGAAACAGGTAACGGCCAGCTGGGCTACACAGACGGGCTGAAACAGGTAACGGCCAGTTGGGCTACACAGACGGGCTGAAACAGGTAACGGCCAGCTGGGCTACACAGACGGGCTGAAACAGGTAACGGCCAGCTGGGCTACACAGACGGGCTGAAACAGGTAACGGCCAGTTGGGCTACACAGACGGGCTGAAACAGGTAACGGCCAGCTGGGCTACACAGACGGGCTGAAACAGGTAACGGCCAGCTGGGCTACACAGACGGGCTGAAACAGGTAACGGCCAGTTGGGCTACACAGACGGGCTGAAACAGGTAACGGCCAGCTGGGCTACACAGACGGGCTGAAACAGGTAACGGCCAGTTGGGCTACACAGACGGGCTGAAACAGGTAACGGCCAGCTGGGCTACACAGACAGGAAAGAGCGAGACATGGAGCCTGCCGAAAGTCAGTCAAATCTTCTGCGTTTGTGGCACAGACCAGGAGAGAGAGGGAGATACTATTTTGTTGTCGTTGTTTTGTTTCGTTTGTTGTTGGTGGTGTTTTTTTGTTGGTTTGGTTGGTTGGTTGGTTGGTTTTTTGTTGTTGTTGGGGATTTGTTTGTTTGTTGTTGTTTGGGGTTGTTTTTGGTTGTTTTTATTTGTTTCAGTTTTGTTTATTCGTTTGTTTGTTTGTTTTGTTTTTTACTGTTGTTCTTTTTGGGTCTTTTCTTTGTTAAAAGCCGATGAAAAATATATGAGATTCTCATCGATAAATAACAGTTAACAAAATACATTGTTTGGGGGAATGCATTTTGTTTGTTTGTTCGTTTGTTTACAGATATCTAATTAACAATAATAATGAAATTAATAGAAAGAAACAAGATTTTGCTCCAAATAAAAATGCACATGCACACACGCATGCACACGCGCGCGCGCGCACACACACACACACACACACACACACACACACACACACACACACACACACACACACACACACGTGCGCTAGACGCGCACTCTGTGTGTGGTGTGTGGGTTGATGATGTGTGGTGTGTGGTGTTGATGTAGTGAGTGTGGAGAGAGAGAGAGAGAGAGAGAGATCCAATATACAATGTACATGTCAGGGTCAATTTTGAATCATCATCACTCATCATCATTATCATCACTATCATCATCATCATCACCATGACCACCACGTAGATTGGACGACAAGGTGTTAACTGCAATGAGCCCGACAGACTTCACAATAGCCTGGCTACAGCAGACTGCTGTCTTTCGCTGTAAACATTTGCAAGCAGACGGCCCAATACGGAGAGTCGGGGGTGGGCGTGGGGTGAATAGGACGTTCCAGCTTCAGCACGACAAGCGACAAAAACTGATCACTTCTGACAACACCCGGATTCAACTGCATGCATTCCAGATTAGCCCTCAGCACGCTGTTGACAAGTTCCCCGGCCCATGGCACTGAACATAGAATTGCCCTCAGCACGCTGTTGACAAGTTCCCCGGCCCATGGCACTGAACATAGAATTGCCCTGAACAACGGGCTGAACGAGGCTTCCGGTTTTAGGAGCGATACACGCGGGAAAATAGTCAAATGAGAAACGTGACGCATCTCGGCGCAACGCCGCCCAACTCAATCAGCCAAAGGACAAACATGGCAGCGTCCGTGCCTCGATACACGACACGTGACCAAGTCTTTTCTACGATGCGCACTCAACAACAGTAACAGCGTTATCGTTGGATCAACACACACCCCCATGCATAACCTGGCGCGCAGCTGTGGATCAGTGAACTGCAACGATGAGCAGGTGGGAAAACATCAGGAATATGCGAGCAGCAAGAGATGAGAACAGGCGGCAGTTTTAAAAGACAGGGACAGCCTCCAAGTGGCTTATTTGCAAGGTAATGAGTTTCGCGGAGTTTGGCTCGTAAAAGAAAAACAGTCTCTGAAGGGAATGCGAAAAGTACGTGTGTTCTGAGGAAGATGAGTGTACAGTCACTGTGAAGCTAAAGGAGACAGAGAGGTACGGGGTCGGTGAACGCGTTGAAACACAGAATCCAAATCTGTGTAATCGATTCTTGAGCGTCGTATTGGTAAACCAGTGACAAGATCCAATCCGTGCACGACGAGATCCCATCTGCATGGCAAGATCTAATCTGCATGTCTAGATCAACTTTGCATGACAAGGTCCACTTTGCATAACTAGATCATTCTTCACGATGACAACTGAATGCTCCACGCGTTCCACCAAAGACAGTGAAAAACGTTGTTGCATCTGCCGACGAGTGTCGAAAAGTCATTCTTCGATCGTCTGTGCTTTTGTGTTGTCAGTGTATGAAATAAATCGAATCAAATCAGTTCAATTCTTTATTTTATGTTGGTTCTCGGCAAGGTAATGTTATACCCCAGTGTCCATTGCAGTACCTTTAGCTGACGGTAGAAATACAAAGAAGCAGCGGCAGGAGTTGAAGAAGTCAGTAGTTAGGAAGAGGACTGATTATAACTTCCTGTTATCCACACAGGATCTTCTCAGGAAGAAGGAAACTGAGAAGGGTTGGGAGGAGTCTGATTTTCAGCACAAATAACAAATATTTTGTAACGGAAAGGAGAGAGAGAGAGGCTGACTGACTGACTGACTGAACTTTATTACGCAAGA
>JABMCL010001457.1:697500-700000 GCA_018857735.1 Alviniconcha marisindica | reverse complement strand
TGTGTGTGTGTGTGTGTGTGTGTGGTGCGTGCGTGCGTGCGTGCGCGGCGCGTTCGTGCGTGCGTGTGTGTGTATGTGTGTGTGGCGTGCGTGCGTGCGTGCGCGCAGGTTCGTGCGTGTGTGTGTGTGTGTATGTGTGTTGTGTGTGGTGTGTGTGTGTGTGTGTGTGTGTGTGTGTGTGTGTGTGTGTGTGTGTGTGTGTGTGTGTGTGTGGTGTGTGTGTGTGTGTGTGTGTGTGTGTGGGGTGTGTGTGTGTGTGTGTGTGTGTGTGTGTGTTGTGTGTGTGTGTGTGTGTGTGTGTGTGTGTGTGTGGGTGTGTGTGTGTGTGTGTGTGTGTGTGTGTGTGTGTGTGTGTGTGTGTGTGTGTGTGTGGGGTGTGTGTGTGTGTGTTGTGTGTGTGTGTGTGTGTTGTGTGTGTTTTGTGTGTGTGTGTGTGTGTTGTGTGTGTGTGTGTGTGTGGTGTGTGTTGCACGGCTGTGACGAAAGAATCCGCCTGCAGAAAATTAGGGTGAATGAGAACAGAAAATCCCAAATGAAAACAGTCTATAAATAGGCACACGAGAACAAAAACCCAAAAAAAAACATACCCTTTACACACGTTACATATGACGAAGCTATCTTTCCGGCTGGTTCTATCCGTTCTCCGGTTCATCTTCCGATTTTGAGCACCCCCCGACCACCCCACCACCACCCACCCCATATGTCATCCCTACCCTACCATCACCAATCAAAAGGGGAGTAAAGGTGTACAATTTACAACGAAGGGATTGTGTGGAAGAATAGACAGATAGACGGATAGACGGAGAGGACGATAGAGAGATGGGTAGACGGAGAGGACGACAGAGTGAGGGGTAGACGGAGAGGACGAGTGGTAGACGGAGAGGACGAGGGGTAGACGGAGAGGACGATATGGAGAGCGGTAGACGGAGAGGACGATAGAGAGAGGGGTAGACAGACGGAGAGGACGATAGAGAGAGGGGTAAACGGAGAGGACGATAGAGAGAGGGGTAGACGGAGAGGACGATAGAGAGAGGGGTAGACAGACGGAGAGGACGATAGAGAGAGGGGTAGACGGAGAGGACGATAGAGAGAGGGAGAGGACGACAGAGAGAGGAGTAGACGGAGAGGGCGATAGAGAGAGGGAGAGGACTAGAGAGAGGGGTAGACGGAGAGGACGATAGAGAGAGGGGTAGACTGACGGAGAGGACGATAGAGAGAGGGGTAGACAGAGAGGACGATAGAGAGAGGGGTAGACGGAGAGGACGATAAAGAGAGGGGTAATGGGAATGGGAGAGAAGGTGGGGGGGTGGGGGGAGCAACGCAGAGACCGAGATGAACACTTTGTGAACAATGTTTTAACCCCACCTCCTGCATTTTACTGATCATTGAGTTTTAGTCACCTTGAATATTTGAAAAATCGTTGTGTAAACAGTGTTTTAACCTACCTCATTTGTAAGAAAGAAATAAGGCACCTGTACAGAAAATCTCGGACATTTTTAAGCCGACTTATTGTTTTTCTTTGAATTTCTCTTTTATATATAGACTTTTTTTCTTGCTTTTTTTCTTGCTTTTGTTGTTGTTGTTGTTTTTTGTTGGGGGGGTGGGGGGGGTGTCGTGTTATGGTTGTTATTGTTTTGCTGTTGGTGTTGTTTTGTTATTGTTTTGTTTATTGTTAATCATGAACATGGAAGCCTTTTAAAATAGAGTTCTCATTTCCTTTAAGCTGCATTTCTAAAACGACAAGGATAGGTCTTGGCTCACCCATCCTTCCATCCTTCCATCCTGTTCCCTACCAGCCAGCAGCAGTGACTTCCTGGAAATCAGCACAAGGCTGGACAGAGAACGTCTCTCGGGAATGGCCAGTGGCACTCACATTCTTTTGTTGTGACGTTGAGCCTCTTCAGTTCAGTTAAAGGAGCTGTACTGGGTGAAACACCTCTCTCTAGCTTCGGATTTTGTTGTGACGTTGAGCCACTTCAGTTCATGCTGTACTCCAGTTAAAGGAGCTGTACTGGGTGAAACACGTCTCTCTGGCCTCGGATTTTGTTGTGATGTTGAGCCACTTCAGTTCATGCTGTACTCCAGTTAAAGGAGCTGTACTGGGTGAAACACCTCTCTCTGGCCTCGGATTTTGTTGTGATGTTGAGCCACTTCAGTTCATGCTGTACTCCAGTTAAAGGAGCTGTATTGGATGAAACACCTCTCTCTGGCCTCGGATTTTGTTGTGACGTTGAGCCACTTCACTTCATGCTGTCAGTTAAAGGAACTATACTGGGTGAAACACCTCTCTCTGGCATCGGATTTTGTTTTTGAACCCTTTTTCAGATCTATGTTTTAGCTGTTTGATTCGTGCACGAATGCTCTCAGCACGGTTTCAGTGCCTTGTTTGGTCGATTTAAACCGTTTGTGTGTACCGGTATACCATGCATATTTTGGAGGGGGGAAAGGAAAGGGTGGAGTGATGGAATGTGAGCGTTTTTTCCTCTAGGCTACGTCTTTT
>JABMCL010001457.1:692500-695000 GCA_018857735.1 Alviniconcha marisindica | reverse complement strand
ATAACAAAACAATATACTTTATTCATCCAGCGGGAAATTAAAGCTGTCGTTCGATCGCGCAACGAAGAACATATCTCAATAATTCTAAGTCATGAAACACACGCACATACACACTCTTACTCTTAGACATACGCCCCTTTCTCTCAATCTGCGTACACTAATAGCAAACCTAAAATTACCTGGAATAATGCTTTCTCTGTCAAAACCCAAAAAGTAAAAACTCTCAAATTAAATAAAAATCATTAGGTTCACACATCCCAACCCTCCCTAGAAAGTGATCATCCTCAACAGACGTCTTGACGCATGCGCACACTCAGTTAATGACTGGTATAATTTTCATTAAAAACTGACAGAGCCGGGGGTAAAAACGAGGCTTTATAGCGGCTTGTATTTGTTCTCGGAAGTAAAAATCTTCGACTCGGAAGTAAAAATCAATATGTTACTTAAATTAGCCTAAAACAACCATTTAAAACGACAAATCCACTCTATCTATTTCACTCATATTATCGTTTAATAAAATCGGGGCCAAAAAGAAGAAGAAGAAACGAAGATTTTTTTTTACATAAAATAAAACGAGGGCCGTTGACGCAAAACAGTTTCGACAAACTTGTCTTCCTCAGGTAGGACAAACTGGGTGGTAACGTGACACGGAGATGGTAACTAGTGCCTGAAAGACACGTTTGTTGAACGTGTTGTTCGGCCGCGCTCCTCCTGTTCTGCCTCTGCTGGCGATACCACTTCCCTGGTTCACTTCAGTTCCATAACGAAATTCAAACAGTTCAATAGTAGAGTGGTTCTATTTCTGTCTACATGTGTTTCATTAAGTGGACTACATTTCGACCATCGGCTTACGCGCGTAACAAGAATTGAAAAAAATCAGAGCACCCCTCACCCCCCCCCCCCCCCCCCCACCCTCCCCTCCCTCCCAGCCTTCCCCCGGTCCCCTCATCCTGGTGGAGGCAAAACACAGCCAGCGAATTTTTGCCTCTGTGATACATAGAGATTATAACGTGTTTTTATTGTTTAGCTGCTGAAGGGAATCCCCAGAGAATTCTGGTTTTTGTTTGGTTCTGTTTTGTGCTCTTTTCTTTCCAGGCCCCGTGGAGTTGATGGAGTCACGCCTCGGTCACGAGCCGTAAAGCATCTGTGAAGGGGGAATTCTCCACAGGGCCCATGGAATGGGTTACAAAGGACGACGTGAAAACGTTGTGTAATTTCTGCGGCACACTCCCAGTCTGGCGTCATCAAGGACGCAGTTGCACGTTCCATGAAAGCGCCATATCCGCGCGTTCGTGTTCAGCGTACAGTTCGATTTAACGTCGTCGTTATAAAAATAAAAATAAAAATGGCGCATGTTCAAGTTCAATGCTGTTTTTCGTCCACGGAGACCACAAGGACTATTAGGGACGCGGAGGCCAGGACGGCCACCTCGAAATTCACACAGCTCCTGAGCTCTGAAAGCGACAGTACATCTGCTGAAAGGTCCTTATAATTATTGAGAGTGTTAGGAAAAGGACGCCAAAGACACGAATGTGTAAGTATAGATAGGTCCGTACACAATGGTACACAGTGCAAGCGCACAATGTCCATACAACCATCAGCTTTATTAATATACACCCTGGTTTTCCACACATCCATCTGCCCTATTAATATATACCGTGGTTTTCCACACATCCATCTGCCTTTTTAATATATACCGTGGTTTTCCACACATCCATCTGCCTTTTTAATATATACCATGGTTTTTTTCACACATTCATCAGCCTTTTTAATGTATACCGTGGTTTTTTCACACATCCATCAGCCTTTTTAATATATACCATGGTTTTTTCACTCATCCATCAGCCTTTTTAATATATACCATGGTTTTTTCACACATCCATCAGCCTTTTTAATGTATACCGTGGTTTTCCACACTTCTATCAGCCTTATGCATATATATACCGTGGTTTTCTACACATCCATCAGCCTCATTGATATATACCCTGGTTTTCCACACAGCCATCAGCATTATTAATGTACATATTAATAAGTCTGATGGCTGTGTGGAAAACCGAGGTATATACAATACAATACAATATAACTTTATTGCCAAGTGTCAATACACTGATTGCACGAGGAATGTTTTGTGGTGCCAAGTACACTCATCACACATTCACACCAATCTTAAAACATTTAATTACAACAACAACAAATAAACATCCTGTTAAAAGGTCATTCATAGATAAAAACATGAGAAAATCCCACTGGCATCAAGCTGTGCATATCACATAAAATAAAATTGCCTCCCGTCCGCTACCCCCACCCTCACCTCGAGCAACAACACAACACGTGCGTGCGGTTAGGGGAAGCTACTCTGGACAAAGCCGGAGAGGAAGCAGACGGCATTCGCAGGCGAAATAAAAATAAAAAAGAGCTAGTGTTTGGACACCCTGAATACCATGGATACAGTGCATGTTCTTCGTCCGTAGTAAAGGATTTTAATGAGTCACTGCAAATA
>JABMCL010001457.1:677500-680000 GCA_018857735.1 Alviniconcha marisindica | reverse complement strand
TAGACAATCCACACGCTCTCGCACGAATGCATAACAATGTAAAAATCAGAGACAGAGTGATTGAGGCAGATCACTTTATTGGCAGACGGCCCACCGACTTCAGAGGGAGGGGGGAGAGTCGGAGGGGGAAAGTGAGGGGGTGGGAAGATTGAGGGAGATGGGGGAAGGGAGGCCAAAAATGAAATGCCGTTCAGGCAATATTGCCAGAAACCAATTTAAAGTAGCAGGAAAATGTATCCACTCCAATCCCCGCAAAGGTCTTGACATGGAATGCTCTTCCCCCCAGGCAAACTCCAAGATGACTTTTTGCAATAAAGATCACCGAAAAGGGCACTAAAACTTCCCCTGTCTAATCTAACTTCTGGCCGTAATTCTGCTTTCATTTCATCGCTTCGCTGAACCCACGATTTGTTCTGCCATTGGATACGATTCCGGATGTTCGATTTCTGTCGCAACCAGCACCTTAGGGGCAGGTAATAAACTCTGCAGTGAAGACAGACCACTTAGCGGCAGCAGCAGTTCGAGAGAAAGTGGACCCGGATGTGCCATGGCCGCCATACGCTTGTGGTGTGACCGTTTTGTCGCGTCTTCGGCTGCGGTTTTGGTTTGCATTCCAGATTGCCGATTTCGATTTTCGTGTCTGAAAGTCTGAAAAAACTTACTGAAACCCAAAAGAAAAGGTTCAAGACTCTAGAGGAAACCGAGAGAAGATTGAGCCGAGATAGAAAAAAAGTCGAAGAGCGCTGCCGCTGTGAACAGCGCGTGCCAGAAAAGCTCATTGGTACCCTCAGCAGTTAAAGGTCCATTTTACCAACGGGACCAGAGGATCAGAAACGAAGAGAAATAAATAAATAAGCACGCACAGTTTTAGAGTGAGGGAGTCCATACACACACACACACACACACACACACACACACACACACACACACACACACACACACACACACACACACACACACACACACACACACACACACACACACGCACGAACACGCACGACGCACGCACGCACGCACACACACACATACACACAAATGATCTGGCGTGGCGTGGACAAATACTGCTATACGAATACGATAACTAGTGTTAGAGAGAGAAAGAGGTCAGTGAGAGAGAGGAGGGGAGAGAGGGGGGGGTATGATAAGATAAAATTATCTATTTACGGGGGTAACAGATGAGCATGTGTGCTTTTTTTACATCCAGCCCAGGAACTATTCTAGATCTAATTACACATATATACACATTTTCTAAGCTACAACACACATGGACTAAATAAAGTTTAGACATCAAACATGATATGAGAAAGGCGGGAATATAGGGAGGACATATATGGCTAAAAAATCAGTAGCAAGTAGAGAGAAGGGGTGGATGAGAGATTAAGAGAAACTGAGGGGGAGAGAGAAATAGAGTTGGGGGGGGGGGGGGAGAAAGGGGATACGGGGAGAGAGAGAGAGACAGACAGACAGAGACAGACAGACAGACAGAGAGGAGGGGGGAGTTATTAACATAGATATACTGGCCATTATTAGAGATGACGAATGCGTGTAACAGCTTCAAACATCCCGACTTCTCTGCGTGCAGGTTGTCCAAGTGTCAAGCAGACACCTGTCAGAATGATCATGAAGTGAACAGAGTGTTTCGGTGGGTCCTGACCCACAGAGCGATGGACTGCATTTGTTTAGGATCCACTCACTCACGGCTTCCTTCTCGAAAAAATGAATAACAGTTGTTTGATTCAATCGAAAGTCCTCCTCCCCCCCCCCCCCCCCCCCAACCCCTATCCTTCTAGTTACCCTTTGTGCCTTACACAACAGCAGTAAAGCATCAGTTTTCCGTCGTCACCAAGGTTGGCACATACATCAGTGTTCACAACGCTTTTGCTGTTACTGTTACCCTGGCTCTGAAGAAACAGCGCACACAAACCGCGCGCCTTCACAATTCCGTTGGCGTACGGTAAGCACGTGAAACTGAGAAAACTGTAAAAAAATAAAAAAAGGAGAGAGAGAGATTTTTTGTTGTTGTTGACCGATTATTCCACAACATAATTATGCGATTTGAAAGCTCATCCGTCTTCTGCTCTCGGTGTCCCATTTAAAGTAAAAATCCAAACCAAAACATCTGCCTCCCCCCCCCCCCCCCCCCCCCCCCTCCAATATTTGTTATGTACCAGCAGAACGTAACTGTCAAGTCGTCACAAACGGTTTTTGTCACGGGTTATTGCAACCACAATCCAAATCAGCGCCTTATGGTGACCAGGCAGTGAGATAATAATAATAATAATAAAACTGGAAATTTGTAAATCGCCTACCAAAGCGCCTACACACATAATGTACATCGAGATGGAAAAAGTTATAAAAAAGAGAAAGAGAGACATTCGTGCCTACACGACACCAGAGTAAATGTCAGCAGTAAAAATGGACCACTTGAAATGAAGGCTCCTTTACTGTTGGTTTTGTCGATCAGTCTTATTGAGTTGGATAATAGCCTTGGACTAGACAG
>JABMCL010001457.1:657500-672500 GCA_018857735.1 Alviniconcha marisindica | reverse complement strand
TCAAAATGCTGATCTGTAATAATCGTCGTTGAGAAATTAAGGCACGAGCATAAAACTGAAAATGCTGATCAGTAATAACTATCGTAAAGAATCACGAGGACCGTCCCAGAAACGGCAGGCATGATGATCAGGTACAGGACCAAAAACAGACGATCGAACATGGCCGCCACTTCCTGCCACGTACTCTCCTCGTCCGTCGTCACTTCCGCTTCCTCGGCGGGCGGAAACGCCGTCTGGAGCTTTTCCAGCGAAGTGCGGCCTCCCTCCGCTTTCTCTCTGCCGGTGGCCTTCCCCAGGGACACCGCCCCTGTCTCCGCTCTCAGCTTCTCGGCTGGCGTGAAGGCGGGCTGGACCCGAGTGGCCCGACCTTGCCGTCCGCACCAGCAGGTCCAGTCTCTCAGGGGCACGAGGACACGGGCGACGAAGCAGCGCATGGTGGTGGACATGGGGCGGGCGGGGTGGCGGTGGTACAGGTGCAGCACCCAGCCCGTCAGCAGGGTGGCCAGGACTCCGAGACACAGCACGATGGCCAGGTACACTTCTGCAAAGAATGGTGGTGTTCGTCATTGGTTTTTGGATTTTGGTGTGTGTGTGTGTGTGTGGTGGTGTGTGTGTGTGTGTGTGTGTCGTGCGTGCGTGCGTGCGTGCGTGCGTGCGTGCGTGTGTGCGTGCGTGCGTGTGTGTGTGTGTGTGTGTGTGTGTGTGTGTGTGTGTGTGTGTGTGTGTGTGTGTGTGTCCTTGTTAAAGGTCGTGACGGACCATTCTTAAAAATATTCGAGAGTAATCGAAACAATGATGGGTTCTGTGTTGACATGGGGCTATCATTATTATCATCATCATCATCATCATCATCATCATCATCATCATTATTATTATTATTATTAATGTTATTATTTAATGAGCTGTACAACACGGAGGGTCACGCTTCGGTTCTCCTTTAAGTATGTTGCAAACAAGGTAGCAGGCAGTTGTAGGGGCCGGGCACTCACGCAGCACGGAGACGTCGTTGGAGATGGGCGGGAGGCTGTCGGTGACCCAGGTGAGGAAGACGACGTAGGACAGCAGCACGGTCAACGCGTAGCTCATCTTCTCCCCGGACTCGATGGGCAGCGCGAACACGTAGCACATCAACAACGATGTCAGCACGATGGGCATTATCTGCATGACACAGGCGTCAGCACGAATGGCATTATCTGCATGACACAGACTTCAGCACGATGGGAATTATCTGCATGACACAGACGTCAGCACGATGGGCATTATCTGCATGACACAGACGTCAGCACGCACGATGGGCATTATCTGCATGACACAAACGTCAGCACGATGGGCATTATCTGCATGACACAGACGTCAGCACGATGGGCATTATCTGCATGACACAGACGTCAGCACGATGGGCATTGTCTACATGAGTGCATAACACAAACGTCAACACTATAGGCATTATCAACAGGACAAACGTCAGCATTACTGTCATTAGCTGCATGGCACAGTCGTCAACACGATGGGCATTAGCTACACGACACAGACGTCAGCACTACTGTCATAAGCTACACGACAGAGACGTCAGCACTATGTGCATTATTTACATGGCAGAAACGTCAGCACTATTGTTATTAGCTTTATCACAGAGACGTCAGCACTGCGAGCATTAGCATGGGCATTAACTACATGAAAAACAGATTAACAGCAGCGTCAAACACTGGGCGCCTGATTCACGACCCAGAAGACATAGCAGAAGACCGTGTTCACTCCTTACCGTGCTTGTTTCCTTCGTGTTTTTAATGACCTCCTGACTGCTTCCGTCTCTGGTAGACTCCATTTTGACTCTTCTGGATCTAAGTGCTGCCTTCGACACTAACGATCATAGCATCCTTCTGACTCACCTCGAAAACGCTTTCGGTATTTGTGATCTTGCTTTGTCGTTCTTCGATTCTACCTGCAAGGTAGGACACAAGCAGTAACTGTAAATGAAGTAAAACCCTCACCTTCGCTTCTGACTTGTGGGGTCCCCCAGGACTCTGTTCTGGGACCAGTTCTATTCATTTTTGTATACTCAGCCTCTTTCTACTGTAATTAGTCACCACTCTGTCTCTCGTCACATGTTTGCGGATGATACTGAAACTGTACAAATCTTATTCTCTTTCTGAAGCATTCATTCTCGCACAGATAATCGAATCCTGCATTTCAGATGTGAAGGTTTGGGGAGTTCAGAATAAACTTCACTTAGATGACGACAAAACAGAGATTCTTCTGACAGGCTCTGCCCCTGGAATTGGTCCTCCTTCTTCGCTATGTGTGGGTCGCAGTGACATCCCATTTTCCAATGCAGCTTGTAACCTTGGTGTCATTTTTGACAGCCGGCTTGCACTGAAGGAACAGGTGAACAAATTCTGTCAACTTGCATACCTGAAGATCAGGCGGATCGGTTCAATCCGACAGTGTCTTTCTTTTGAAGCCACCAAAACTCTCGTTTCCTCTCTTGTTCTCTCCAGGCTTGATTATTGTAATGCTCTTCTTGATGGCTCTCCTCAGGTTATCCTTGATAAAATTCAGAGAGTAATCTCAGCTCGCCTCATTTTCAAAGTTCCTAAATCTGCCCGCATCACTCCTTTTCTTTACGATCTCCACTGGCTACCAATCAGCCGCCGGATTCAATACAAAATAGCTCTCATCTGTTTCCACATTGTTTCTGGTACAGCTCCTCTATACCTCTCTGAGTTGCTTCATCTCTACTCTCCTTTTCGCTCTCTTCGCTCAGCCGCATCTTCCGTGTTCCTAGGATGGGCAGAAGGACCCTGGGGGAGAGATCCTTTCATTACATCGGACCTGTGCTCTGGAACTCCCTTCCTTTCTCTGTCAGGCATTCGCCTTCACTCTCTTCTTTTAAGTCAAAACTGAAAACCCATCTCTTCTCCTATGCATACTGATCTGTGGTGGTTTGTAGTTGTTGTTGTTGTTGTTGTGGTTGTGGTTGTTTTCGTACCAATCATCACCAGTAACGCATGTATTTGTAGTATGGGCATTATCCGCATGACACAGACGTCAACGTCGGTGTGTGTGTGTGTGTGTGTGTGTGTGTGTGTGTGTGTGTGTGTGTGTGTGTGTGTGTGTGTGTGTGTGTTGTGTGTGTTGGTGGGTGGTGTGAGAGGTGTGTGTGTGTGTGTGTGTGTGAGAGAGAGAGAGAGAGAGAGAGAGAGAGAGAGAGAGAGAGAGAGAGAGAGAGAGAGAGAGAGAGATGAAATGAGTGTGTCCTTATGTCTTTGTAAGCGCTCTGGGCTCTTACGAGATGGGGCGCCATAAATTACAAAGCTACTATTAATACGCAGAATTTTGAAACCAAGGGAAACAATCGCAGCAGAATCGTTGATCTAGTTAGCTCCGCTCGCTTCCCTTCACTGCATTCGGTTGTGCGCATGGACCTACATATGTCCATGGTTGTTCGACTAGTCTCGGAGTCAAAATTAACGACAGGGAGAGCTTTAGATCTTGGCCGCAACGAGATATTTGTGGGAGTTCCCTCTCTTAAATTTCACGGTGACGCAAATTGTGACGCGTTCGAGTGCAGCTGTGCGCAGTTGAATGACGTCGCACTTTTTCTTCAGAGGTGCAACTAAACCAGCGACTACTTTTACCCTCATTAATCTGATTTTATTTACAGTGTTGAGCATGTGCATGATTTACTTACTTTCTCCTATCAACTGTTAGGATCACGACGTTAGATGCTCTTGGTACCCCTTAGGCCTTTTTGTCTTCGTTTTGCACAGACATGTGAAAGCATTTTCATCAAAACGCGTAGCTTTGAAAGTAGATGTCATAGGACCGAAAAATACACTGTTTGCAGGCGCGTCCGTGCATCTTTCAGCCCGGAAATTTTACAGGCTGGGGCAGTGAAGGGGTTAATCGTCCTAAAGTAAACAAGAACCAAATTCAGACATCTTCGAAAGTGTTTCAGTGTGGAGCTTCGTGGCTCAGACGGCGTTCGTTTGCTGTCGTGGCGTTGAGTGTTTCATGGTGTTTTTTCCACCTCCCACACACACCGAATCGCCTGTCTGATTCCTGATCTGTCTAATCCACGCTGTACAAACGTCGTCTGCCGGCAAGCGCTGGAAGGAAAGAGACCCGTTCGCCACTCGGTACACGAGTACCACGTACCCTGCCCGGCGTCACACTTCGGCTGTTCTGGCTTTGAAGCTTAACCCGAGTTCCACGGGTACGGTGGACGAGTTATAATCAGGTGCCCGTACTGAAATGTACTGAATGTGCTATGTAAATGACAGGCCAGAAGGGAGTTTTCTCTGCACAGAGATAACATAATAAAGTTGCACCGTTTTGTATTGTACTGTAAGTGCCACATGGTGGTCAGGTGGAAAGCGTGTGAGGAAAGAGGCAGAGTTTACAGTGTAGCGTGGCAACGATAGAATGACGTTACGGCACACTGGCGCCGCTTACCAAGTTCTGGCCGTAGAACTGCCATTTTCTGCGGAAGGTGAAGTAGATATAGAGTCGCTTGTAGTTGTCCACGCCATCAAAAAAAGTGCCTTCTTCGCTCCAGTAGCTTTGCAAATCCCATTCTCCGTTCTGCGAGTAGTAGGTGAAATTCACCGGGCTGAAATCAACAAGTTCGTGGTGGGAAAGTGTTCAGGTGAAATGCATGTATAGCGGTGGGCCCTCACTCACCACACACACGCACGCACGCACGCACACACACACACGCTACACACACACACACGCTACACACACACACACGCTACACACACACACATACACACACACACATACCATCACACACTCACAACACACACACACACACACACACACACACACACACACACACACACACACACATACACTCACACACGCGCGCGCGCGCGCGCACGCACATACACACACACACGTTTACACGAACCCGCGCAGAAATACACAAACGCACACAGAGCCAAAACCACTACTGAATACCCCTCCCCCCCCCCCCCCCCCCTCCCTCCTTTCCCCCCAGCCGTCCCCCTTGACTGACAGTTCGTACCAATTATAGATTTTGTAATTTTCTTTTCGTAAGAGGACATAGCCATTTTTATGAGGCAGACAACGTAGAGAACATCTTGAGATTTTATTTGACAGTATTGACACTTCGGGTTGTTGCTGTTTGTGAGTTGATGTGTTGAGGTGGGGGTGGGGCGGGGGACTGTTGTTTTGTTCATGCTTGATACGTGCAGCTCTGGTGCCAGTTGTGTGTTTTATGTATTATCTATCAACGGCGTTGTACCTCAGTTGATGTTGTTGGAACATGGGATTCTGGTTTTATGATTGGCGTGAAATGTGTGAGTGATACCCCATGAGATTCTGATTTTATGATTGGCGTGAAATGTGTGAGTGATACCCCATGAGATTCTGGTTTTATGATTTGCGTGAAATGTGTGAGTGATACTCCGTGAGATTCTGGTTTTATGATTGGCGTGAAATGTGTGAGTGATACCCCATGAGATTCTGGTTTTATGATTGGCGTGAAATGTGTGAGTGATACCTCATGAGATTCTGGTTTTATGATTGGTATGAAATGTGTGAGTGATACCTGACATCATAAAACATTCCTCATGCAATAACTGTCACAATTTGGTAATAAAGTTGTATTTTGCTGTATTGCATTGTATTCTGTTGTATTGTGTTGTCTTGCGTTGCACTGTATTGTACTGTTGTGTGTCGCATTGTATTGTGTTGTGTTGTATTGCATTGCTTTGCATTGCATTGTGTTGTGCTGTATTGTATTGTGTCGCATGGATTGCGTTGTACTGTATTGTGTTGCATTACATTGTATTGTATTGTGTTGTGTCGTATTGCATTGCATTGTGTTGTGCTGTATTGTATTGTGTCGCGTTGTATTGCACTGTGTTGTGTTGTGCTGTGCCGTATTGTGTGGTGTATTGCGTTACGTTGAATTGCATTGCATTGTATTGAGGCGCACTGGCATAGACGAGTACAAACTCCAAGCACTGGTTTACGACATCCTTCCTTCAACTGCTACCGTATTGAGTTACGCCACAGGGTCCAAAATATTGTCAGCTAACGAGCAGAGTTTTTGGTTTTTGTTGTTGTTGTTGTTTTGTTGGTGCTCAAACAGTAGTAAGTAACTCAAATTATATCAGACGTTTGTTTTATAACTGACCATGTTGCTTACGCCAGCTCAAATAAAACCAAAATGATTTGAATCGAGACGGAACTTTTTTTTACCCGGGGTGGATGCGTCTCATGTTTACGTGCGTGCTTGGACGTTAGGTTGCTTTCACAGTCATATGAGTACCCGAACCTTTCGGAGGGCGCTGACCGCGTCGGTGGACAGCTGCGCGGAGATAAAGAGTGCCCCTTCAGTGGCGTAACCAAATCTGGCAGAGTTTGGAGGAGGGTGCCGGAAAGCGATGGTCGGAGCGGGAGACGAGCACTCACTAGTCGACGAGCAGGACCTCTGAGATGGACACGGCCCAGCCGGTGACGATGATGTAGCAGGTCTGCCTGTCGAAGGGGAAGTGGGCGATGCGCATCTCGCACGACGTGCTCGTCTCCAGGGGCGGGAACCACTTCACCTGGCCCCAGTAGCGGATGCGGACAGGTGTGTCATCCTTGCTCTTGCCTCCGATCTTGCCCACATTGGTCATTCTGGACAGCAACGCGGTTTTCTTTCGTTTCTTTACTTTATTGGTTCTGGGTTCTCAGCAGAGGGGAGCTTTACTGGTCTGATGGGTTCTCAGCAGAGGGGAGCTTTACTGGTCTGATGGGTTCTCAGCAGAGCGGAGCTTTACTGGTCTGATGGGTTCTCAGCAGAGGGGAGCTTTACTGGTCTGATGGGTTCTCAGCAGAGGGGAGCTTTACTGGTCTGATGGGTTCCCAGCAGAGCGGAGCTTTATTCAGGTAAGATTAGGTCTGATGGGTTCTCAGCAGAGGGGAGCTTTACTGGTCTGATGGGTTCTCAGCAGAGGGGAGCTTTACTGGTCTGATGGGTTCTCAGCAGAGGGGAGCTTTACTTGGTCTTGGGTTCCTCAGCAGAGCGGAGCTTTATTGGTCTGATGGGTTCTCAGCAGAGGAGAGCTTTATGGTCTGATGGGTTCTCAGCAGAGGGAGCTTTATTGGTCTGATGGGTTCTCAGCAGAGGAGAGCTTTACTGGTTCTGGGTTCTCAGCAGAGGAGAGCTTTATTGGTTCTGGGTTCTCAGCAGAGGGGAGCTTTATTGGTCTGATGGGTTCTCAGCAGAGGGGAGCTTTATTGGTTCTGGTTCCCACGAGGGGAGCTTTATGGTTCTGGTTCTCAGCAGAGGAGAACTTTATTGATCTGATGGGTTCTCAGCAGAGGGGAACTTTATTGGTCTGATGGGTTCTCAGCAGAGGGGAACTTTATTGTCTGATGGGTTCTCAGCAGAGGGGAGCTTTATTGGTCTGATGGGTTCTCAGCAGAGGGGAGCTTTATTGGTTCTGGGTTCTCAGCAGAGGGGACTTTATTGATCATGGGTTCTCAGCAGAGGGGAACTTTATTGATCTGATGGGTTCTCAGCAGAGGGGAGCTTTATTGGTTCTGGGTTCTCAGCAGAGGGGAACTTTATTGATCTGATGGGTTCTCAGCAGAGATGAGCTTTATAGGTTCTGGGTTTTCAGCAATACACCATAAGCTCGTCGTGGGACAGAGAGGAGCTTTGTTGGTTCTGGGTTCTCAGCAGAAGGGAGCTTTATTGGTTCTGGGTTCTCAGCAGAGGAGAGCTTTATTGGTCTGATGGGTTCTCAGCAGAGGGGAGCTTTATTGGTTCTGGGTTCTCAGCAGAGGGGAGCTTTATTGGTTCTGGGTTCTCAGCAGAGATGAGCTTTATACACCATAAGCTCGTCGTGGGACAGAGAGGAGCTTTGTGGTTCTGGGTTCTCAGCAGAAGGGACTTAGTTTCTGCATCCCCGGTACCCTACCGCAAGAGGACAAGGGGGGGGGGGGGTGAAGATGCAGAAGAAAGCAAGTGAAGGTGCAGAAAAAACAAATGAAGGTGCAGAAGAAACAAATGAAGGTGTAGAAGAAACAAGTGAAGGTGCAGAAGAAAGCAAACGAATGTGCAGAAGAACTCACGCGTTTTCCACAACTACTGGCGGCGTCCAGACTTTCTCCGGAGCGACAGTGATGTCTTCAATGTTGTTGTAGAGGCTTGGGTTCCACGCCAAGCGACTGTCGTGCCACATCTGCGTTACACAGCAGCACGACACTTGCACCACACGTGTACAAGCTTACATTGCTTGTAACCAGTAGCAGCGGCTGTTTGTAGCCGTCACGAAAAATAAACACATGGGACAAGCGGTCTCACATGAACCAGTAACCTTAATCCTGTGTAAACCATACAAGTGCCCTTGTAGTTCGGAGAGAGACACAGATACAGAGAGAGGGGGGGGGAGAGAGAGGGAGGGAGGGAGAGAGAGAAAGAGAGAGAGAAGGGGGCAAAGAAACAGGGAGTGAGACAGATAGGGAAGACAGTCAGCGATGGAGAGAGTTAGCCAGTTCTTGGATTTTAACGTCCCGTCAATTCGACATTCTTTTATTCTTCCAGACACTCCAGGCACTCCACCACACAGCAAACCGCAGCCGGATAAGCATAGCCTACTATTTTCATCTATCGTCGTTTAACTGTGGTTTTGTTGCTTTGACAGAGGGGCTTACCCCAAACATTAGCACGAGTTTTGTATTGCCCCGTCAAAATTAGCGTTCTTTAGCCCTTTGAGTATTTGGATCTTGTTCTAGAGCTCTAGCAGTCATCCCTGTTTCAGAATTGGGGGGTGGGGGAGGTGGGGGGTGTCTTTTAATGGCATGATCACCTCAGGACGAAATGGAAAGAGAAGTTAGGCAGGCAAGACAGAGATAGGGAGAGATGGGGCAGATACTAGGCCAGATGGACGGACATACAGACAGGCAGAAAGACAAAGAAGAAGACAGGCAGGCAGACAGACAGAGAAGGAGACAGACAGGCAAGACAGAGATAGGGAGAGATGGGGCAGATACTAGGCCAGATGGACGGACATACAGACAATCAGACAGGCAATGAAGAAGACAGGCAGGCAGACAAACAGAGGAGACAGACAGGCAAGACAGAGATAGGGACAGATGGGGCAGATACTAGGACAGATGGACGGACATACAGACAGGAAGAAAAACAAAGAAGGAGACAGGCAGGCAAGAAGAGATAGGAAGAGAGACACGGCAAATACAAAGAGTGAGTAGCGAAGACAGACAGAGAAACGGACGGACAGGCTGTCAAAAAAAACAGAGAGATGGAGAGAGAATTAAAGAGACAGACAGTCAAGCAGAGAGAGAAGGGTGGTTAGGATAGGAGAGAGAGAGAAGAGCGAAAGAGAGGAAGGGTGGACAAAGAGAATACTCGCCATGACGTATACGACAGTGAACGACATCAGCTGCTGACCAATGTCCTGTGAGAGAACAAAACGATGGAAACATTAGTACACAACATGAGCAAAGAAAGAAAGGACACCGCACCGAGAACTACTTTGATGTTCGAGGTTCGCGCTTTTTAAACATTCCATTTATATTATTATTGTATCCGAGTGCATTGTGTGTGTCCAGGGCCATGACCCTTTAACCTTTTCTTTCCTGTCGTCCTTTTTCTTTTTTTTTGATTGGGTGGGAGTAATTGGTTGATGTAATTAAAAGTTATGTTATAGCAACCGCTGACTTGTGACTCTTCATTCATGCTTCCAACCTGCTTCCCTCACTCCCCACCCCGCTCCCCTACATTATGAAGGGGGAGGGAAGAATTGTCAGGAGGGGACAGGGCACACTCCGAGCACCGCTTTCCGGCACCTTCCTCCAAACTCTGCCAGATTTAGTTACGCCACTGAAGGGGCACTCTTTATCTCCGCGCAGCTGTCCTCCGACGCGGTCAGCGCCCTCCGAAAGGTTCCGGTACTAATATGACTGTAGAAGCAACCTAAGCGCCAAAGCACGCAGTAAACATGAGACACATCCACCCCTGGTAAGAAAAAGAGTTCCGTCTCGATTCAAACGATTGTGGTTTTATTTGCGCGGGTGTAAACTTTGTTGGCGGCTATAAATAACACGCCTTGTTTTATTTCAGTTGTTTGTGACAAACTTACTACTGTTTGAGCACCAACAAAAAACTGCTCGTTAGCTGACAGTTTTTCTGGACCCTATGGCGTAACTAAATACGGCAGTGGTTGAAGGAAGGATGTCGTAAACCAGTGTTTGGAGTTTGGGGACAGGGAGGACAGGGGATGGAGGCAGCATGAAGGGCCTCAAGAAGAGCAATTGAAGGGGAGGGGGGTTTGAGAAAATGTTAGATTATTATTGATTATTGGTGTCATGTAACTATTGTTTATGGGGGGGGGGGCGGTTGAAAAAATATCAGATTATTATTGATTATTGGTGTTATGTAACTACTGTTTATGGGGAAGGGGTTGAGAAAATATTATATTATTTAACTAAATATTATATTATTATTGATTATTGGTGTTATGTAACTATTGGGTGGGGGGGGGGGGCTGTTGAGAAAATATCAGATTATTATTGATTATTCGTGTTATGGGGGTGGGGGGGGGGAGAAAATATTATATTATTATGGATTATTGGTGTTATGTAACTATTGATTGGTGTTGTTGTTGTTGTTGTTTTTTTGGGGGGTTGAGAAAATATTAGATTATTATTCATTATTGGTGTTATGGGGGGGGGGGGTGAGAAAATATTAGATTATTATTGATTATTGGTGTTATGTAACTACTGTTTATGGGGGGTGAGAAAATATTATATTATTATTGATTATTGGTGTTATGTAACTATTGTTTGTTTGTTTGTTTGTTTTTTGGGGGTTTGAGAAAATATTAGATATTAATCATTATTGGTGTTATGTAACTACTGTTTATGGGAGGGGGGGAGAAAATATTAGATTATTATTGATTATTGGTGTTATGTAACCTGTTTAGGGGAGGGGGGGGGGGTGTTGAGAAAATATCAGATTATTATTGATTATTGGTGTTATGTAACTACTGTTTATGGGGGGTGAGAAAATATCAGATTATTATTGATTATTGGTGTTATGTAACTACTGTTTGGGTAGGGGGGGGAGAAAATATTAGATTATTATTGATTATTGGTGTTATGTAACTATTGTTTCTACTGTCCTGCCTCACGACACAATGAAGTTTTCTGTATCCTGTAAAGTACGTTTTATTTAATATTTTATTTAAAACAATACAGTAATATAAGAATACCTGATGACATTTTAGGAACACTGATGCTGCAAGCATCAATATGAAAACGGTGGCTCCACTACCATTATCACCATTGCCATCATTATCGTCATTATTGTCTTGACCTCGTTATCGCCGTCTTGGCCTTTATTTGTCATTACAAGAGCGGCTTGACAACTCTGCTGGAGTTCATGTACCTTGCCAGGTGAGAGTTACCGTAGGCGACTCAGGTCTTTGTTGTACTTGTGTTGCGTATTCGAGCGCTGATTAACTCCCTTGAGTGTTGAAAATAAATCGGTTTGAGAAGTCCAGTTTATATAACTGAAAGCTGTGCGTGGGGAGTGGGGGGAGGGGGGGCAGGAGGGGGGGGGGCGACATTCCCAAACACGTCCCTTCCTTTTGTAGTCATACATCCTGCTTCTGAGTGATAAAACATTGAGAGAGAGCTTACACAATGGTGTAAAGCATAGGGAGAGTTTACACAATGGTGTAAAGCATAGAGAGTTTACACAATGGTGTAAAGCATAGAGTGAGTTTACACAATGGTGTAAAGCATAGAGAGAGTTTACACAATGGTGTAAAGCATAGAGAGAGCTTACACAATGGTGCAAAGCATAGAGAGAGCTTACACAATGGTGTAAAGCATAGAGAAAGTTTACACAATGGTGTAAAGCATAGAGAGAGTTTACACAATGGTGTAAAGCATAGAGAGAGTTTACACAATGGTGTAAAGCATAGAGAGAGCTTACACAACCACTACCCCCATCTCCTCACCTTTCTCTGTCACTCTTCTGTGCCATTTGAGTTTTACATCATATAATATTCATTACATCACACCTGTTATACGTCGTTGTCATGCCAGCATTTTTCCAAGCACTGGACAAGAAAACAACAACTCAACCAAAAAAAATAAGTTGTTTCCTTTCTCATCTAATTTTTCATCGTTTTTAACCGTTTAACTGTTGTTTAAGTGTCGTTTTGTAGCTTGACGAAGGGGATTACCCCCAAAATTTGCAGATTGTGTGTCTGTGTCATAATAAATAAGCGTTATTTTGAATCTTTTATGTGTTTGAACCTATGTGGTTGACTGGGCTCAATGCACCAACTAACTAATTGTTGTTGTTGTTTTTGTTGTTTGGAGGAATATGCGATACTTCTGTCGGTGAAACGTAATTTGAGCTGTTATTGACTGTTTTTGACTTTGTTGCGTTTGCTATTGGCTGTGCTGTGTGTCCAGAACTGTGATCCAGCTTTTGACTTGTGATTTAGTGACGTCTGCTATGAACAGGTGTAAACGTATTTTGAATGTCTGGTTCCCAAATGGTTGAACAATAACCAATGATGGCATGGCTACATGCTTGGGAGAGTGACTTTGTCACACGACTGATTTTCCGCCAGTCGACCGCAAAGGATTATGTTTACGAATTCTGGTACGAGGGTTCATAAAGTAGACGTGTTTGGTTTGAAATAACAGCTTTTTTCTTTCTTTATATATTTATTTATTTACTTTATTTAGAGAGAGAGACAGACAGACAGCAGAGGCAGAGACATAAAATTTGCGGACATCCCAAACGTCATTGTGTCACAACGGCACAAAGAATCAGCAGCTACGCGTGTTAAAGAAAGAAGGGGAAGGGGAGAGAGAGAGAGAGAGAGGAGAAAAGAGAGAGAGAGAGAGAGACGTACCAGTGGGGAAAAAATTGGCAAGAATCAGATGACGTACCAGCGTGTTGAGAGAGAGAGACAGAGACAGAGAGACGTACGTTGGCAGAGACAGTGAGAGTCAGAGGAACGTACCAACGTGTTGAGACAGAGAGAGAGGTCAGAGGGAGAAGGTTGGCAGAGAAGGGGGGGACGTACCAACGTGTTGAGAAAGAGAAGGGGGCAGAGGGACGTACAACGTGTGAGACAGAGAGAGGGGTCAGAGGGACGTACCAACGTGTTGAGACAGAGAGAGGGTCAGAGGGACGTACCAACGTGTTGAGACAGAGAGGGGTCAGAGGGACGTCCCAAACGTGTTGAGACAGAGAGAGGGTCAGAGGGACGTACCAACGTGTTGAGACAGAGAGAGGGGTCAGAGGGACGTACCAACGTGTTGAGACAGAGAGAGGGTCAGAGGGACGTACCAACGTGTTGAGAAAAGAGAGAGGGTCAGAGGGACGTACCAACGTGTTGAGACAGAGAGAGAGGGTCAGAGGGACGTACCAACGTGTTGAGACAGAGAGAGAGGGTCAGAGGGACGTACCAACGTGTTGAGACAGAGAAGGGTCAGAGGGACGTACCAACGTGTTGAGACAAAAGGAGGGTCAGGGGACGTCCCAAACGTGTTGAGACAGGGAGAGGTCAGAGGACGTAGCAACCGTGTTGAGAACAGGGAGAGAGGTCAGAGGACGTACCACGTGTTGAGAAGAGAGAGAGGTCCAGAGGGACGTACCAACGTTTTAAAAAAAAAAAAAAAAAAAAAAAAAAAAAAAAAAAAAAAAAAAAAAAAAAAAAAAAAAAAAAAAAAAAAAGGGGGGGGGGGGGGGGGGGGGGGGGGGGGGGGGGGGGGGGGGGGGGGGGGGGGGGGGGGGGGGGGGGGGGGGGGGGGGGGGGGGGGGGGGGGGGGGGGGGGGGGGGGGGGGGGTGGGGGGTAAAGGGTTTTAGTGGGGATCCCCCGGAAGGGGGTTTTTTTTGGGCTAACAGTGCTTTTTGCAGTCTTTCCCTTGATATGGCCAGCCTGTCACTCCCGGCAAGAAAACAGGCCGGGCCCGGAAAAAAAAGAACACGAAATCAGAAGAATATGAGGTAAAATAAACTACAAAAAACCTCTTCCCCCCCCCCCCCCCTCTCTCTCTCCCCTCCACACACACCCACACCCACACACACACACCCACACACACACACACACACACACACACACAACACACACACACCCCACACACACACACACACACACCACACACACCACACACCAAAACACACACACACCAACACACACCACACACACACACACCACACACACACACCAACAAAACAATATATATATATATCACACTCTGCTCCCCTCTCTCTCTGTGTCTCTCTCTCTCTTAACACACCCCACACACACAACACACACACACACACACACACACACACACACACACCCCACCCCACACACACACCACACACACACACACACACACCCCACACACACACACACACACACACACACACACACACACACACACACACACACACACCCCCACACACACACACACACACACACACACACACAAAATATATATATAACACTCTCTCCCTCCTCCCCTCCTCTCTCTCTTCTTCACCTCTCCAAAACACCACACACACACACACACACACACACACACACACACACACACACACACACCACACACACACACACACACCCCAACACACACACACACACCCACACAACACACACACACACACACACAACACCACACACACCACACACCACACAAACACAAAACCCCACACACACACACACAAAACCCACACACTACACACACACACTTACACACGCACATGTACGCACGCGCATACTCCCACACGCCACGCAAACACACTTGCGCGCGTGCGCGATCCTACACTGTCGGCATAGTTTGTTCACATACCTGGACAATGAACGACGCAGATCAGCACCATTACAATGGCTCTGTAACCATCCATAATTGACCTGTGACTTCTGGTCAGCTCACGAACGGTTCCTTTTCTTTTAGAATCAAACTCATTGTCAGCGTGCTAGATTTCCGAGGCC
>JABMCL010001457.1:602500-647500 GCA_018857735.1 Alviniconcha marisindica | reverse complement strand
AAACAACTAAACAACAACAACAACAAAAACCACCAGAAAACTAAAACTAAATTTCTTTTGAGAGAATGTTGTCCTGGGTTGACAATAAATATCGAATTTCTCGCACACCACACCAGTATGCACACATGCACGCACACCTACACGGACATACACACACACACACACACACACACACACACACACACACACACACACACACAACACACACACACACACACACACACACACACACACACACACACACACACACACACACACACACACACACACACTGATGAGTGCCAATGCTGTGAAATTTCTTTTAATCAAGCACAGGATGTCAAAAAGAATGCCTTCTGCCTTCTCCCCATTTTTTTTAATTTTGAACATGACACTAAATACTGCTAATTTGACGCAATAATGTGTGTATGTGTGTGTGCGTGTGTGTGTGCGCGCGCGCGCTCGCATGCGTGCGTGCGTGCGTGTGCGTGTGTGTGTGTGTGTGAGTGTGTGTGTGTGTGTGTGTGTGTGTGTGTGTGTGTGTGTGTGTGTGTGTGTGTGTGTGTGTGTGTGGTGGTGGGGAGAGAGAGAGAGAGAGAGAGACAGAACAGACAGACAGACAGACAGACAGACAGACAGACGCAGCAAAGAGAGAGAGAGAGAGAGGTGTGTGTGTGTGTGTGTGTGTGTGTGTGTGTGTGTGTGTGCGTGCGTGTGGTGCGTGCGTGGTGGTGGTGTGTGTGTGTGTGTGTGTGTGTCTGTGTGTGTGAGTGACTGAGTGATTTGTGTGTGTGTGTGTTGTGTGTGTGTGTGTGTTGTGTGTGCTGTGGTGGTGCGTGCGTGGTGGTGTCGTGTGTGTGTGGTGTCTGTGTGTGTGTGGTGTGTGTGTGTGTGTGTGTGTGTGTGTGTGTGTGTGTGTGTGTGTGTGTGTGTGTGTGTGTGTGTGTGTGTGTGTGTGTGTGTGTGTGTGTGTGTGTGTGTGTGTGTGTGTGTGTGTGTGTGTGTGTGTGTGTGTGTGTGTGTGTGTGTGTGTGTGCGTCTGTCTGTCTGTCTGTCTGTCTGTGATCGAGTATGTCCGTGTAGATGTGCGTGCATGTGTGCGTGCACGTGTGGTGTGCGAGGAATACAATATAGTTATTATTATTTTTTAGGATACATTTATGTTGATCTGGTAAAGTCCGTTGTGCTCAACCTTGTCGGTCTGGTGCTTCTTGCTCGTCAAAAGAAGCCAGGTGACGGAGACACAATGGAACCAAAATTAAAAACTGATGGACACTTTCTAGATTTGATCATGTCCCACATCTGGTAGATCATCGCGCCGTTCCGGAACCCTGTCTGAGAAATGTCTGTGTTATTCGCAAGAGAACACCTGCTAAGATCCCAGATCGTTGCGAATCTGTCACTGTACAGTCGTGTAACATTGGCGCTTTTCGGCAAAATCCCTGTGACGTAGGCGTCCTCATTTGGGACAATCGGCATGCGCTGAGATACGTCACGTAGAAGCTTGATCGCGTCACCGGATATGACGTAAGTATGTCCGTATATGTACCTGGGAAACAGGGGAAAAGGGTAATCATCTTTACTGACTTTCCACTTGCCGGAACGTAAGACAGGTGGTGTTGTCTGTTTGTGCTTGTGCCCCAGAACGAAGCGGGACCGTTTGGCGGACAACAGCTCCAGAACGTCCAGTAGTAAAGGCAGGTTGACGAAGGTGTCTTGGTCCACTTTAATCACGTGACGCGCTCCGGGGCAGAAGGTGGCGACCCAGTGCAAGACGACGTTCATCTTGAGACTGAGGTTGTGGTATGCCTCGGTGAAGTCAGCCCGTACAATGTCCTGTTGAGCCGCGGACTCCTGGAGCAGGCTTTGCTGGCTACTATTTTTGGATACTCCCAGAAAGAACACCACTTTGACAGTGTACCCTTCCAGTGACCGCGGTCGCCTAGGCCACGCTCGTCCATACGCCGGACAGGCCCAGGTCTCCCTGACGGCCTTCCTCTTATTCTTGTCCCCGTCCATGGAAGGAATGACCACGAGCAGGGACGGACCGTCCAGGGGACAAGGCGGCGCCTGGATCAACCAGGCAGGGACCAGCTTGTTGACCACGTGGTCCCGAGGAACGAAGAAGGATTGGTTTTTCGTTAAGTACTCGTCAGGAGGAAGGCTCCGGATCAACGCCACGATCTCCTCCGCCTCCTTTGAGACGGGCACATGTCGTTCTCTAGGATTCTTCAAGCCCTTGCTGGCCTCTCCGCTAACAGATTGGTGGGTCCAGGACCAGGTACCAACCGCTCCATTCTTACAACGGTGGACAAATAACGCGTAGCACACCGCCAAAAACAAGCTGAAGTGAAGGAGGAGAAACCTTTGCCGAATGGATAACCTCATCTGCCAAGACAAAGAGAGAAAATTATTTCTGCTGAAATGCCACGTAAAACAATCTTTTGCTTGAAATGGTACGCAAAACAAATTCAGTTACAATTTCTTACTGACTCGAAATGCCATAATAAGTAAAACATATTTTTTCTATTGAATTTTTTACGCAAAGGCCACTGTCAGAAAGAAAAAATAAAATAAAAGTTTGCTCAAATGCCACTGTCAGTTAAAGATTAACAAAGAAAACAAAATGACACCTAACTGAAATGCCACTATCAATGCGTTTTCGTTATTACTGTTATTACTACTGCTGCTGCTGCTGCTGCTACCTAAAATAACACTGCTAGGAACAGAATATAAGTAATAGTTTCACATTTTACTCAGGTTGCACCGTCAGAAAATAATTTCTAATTATTCAAATACCAGTGAAGAAAAAGAAAAGTTGAATTATGGTTTCAGGGAGAGGATCTGTTCGCTTAAAACTTTTTGACTTGGACATTGCTTATGTTCATGCTTTGTGAGCGGTGTTCAATAGCGCGGGATGCCAAGTATGGGTTTAACTTGCCGAAGACAAAACTCCAACCGGCGAAGATGGCCTAGAATGCAGACCGCACAGCCTTTTAGACCTACCTTCTTGCCCAAGCTAGGCAGGGACTGGAACCGCCTCCAGACAGACGTGGTGTTCTGCTGCTACTGTGGAGCCCGGCCACCCCCGCCTGTCCAAACGCATGTCAACAGGAAGCCGTTTATACAAGGATACAAGTGTATCCATTTTATTTTCCGGTGACATTAAAATGCCCCACTGTGTGTGTGTGTGTGTGTGTGTGTGTGTGTGTGTGTGTGTGTGTGTGTGTGTGTGTGTGTGTGTGTGTGTGTGTGTTGTGTGTGTGTGTGTGTGTGTGTGTGTGTGTGTGTGTGTGTGTGTGTGTGTGTGTGTGTGTGTGTGTGTGTGTGTGTGTGTGTGTGTTGCCGGGGTGGTAGTTTAAATGTAGATTTTCTTGCCACTGGCGGGTTCGTTCATACCGTAATGAATAAACACTGAACACCAACTGACATTGATGGTCTGTAGCCTTGGTTTATTAAAGTCGTAGTTGTAGTTGTTGTTTTTTTTACCCTGTACAAGAAAAGAAGAAGAAAAAATATCAGAACAACTTGCCAATCAGCATTATATCAGCCATATAAAATAACAGCAATACTAGACGAAAGACTCCTACCTTCCAGACAAACACTGGGAATAAAAAAAATAGCTGGCACAAGGTAACTGCTGAAAACAATTCAGGTCAACACATTCAATACTTCTACAAGGAATAATGTGGACCATAATATATTTTCAACTATTATAGCAGGCACAAGGTTACAAAGCCTACTTCACCGCCGCATGGACCATGATTATAACCCCCAAAGAAATTAAATGACAAAATAATAGAATAAATACATGACAAACAAGTAAATGAGCCATGAAATTAAACCTATCAGATACCATAGAAGAAATACCAATATCACATTAAAAACACTGTCTAGATGCACATACCTTATCAGTTTGATAAAGGCCCCAGAAAGTTGTCGGTTAGGGCATGGCTGATGATCTGTGATGCAAAAACTCTCTTTTTTTTGCATAACGTTATGACATCACTTCGATGATGACATCATAAGTATTTCTATTAGGAACTCAGGGGACAGAACTCTGTCACCCTAATACTGAAAAATACTAAACATCACAATTATTTCATTAACTTAGTAGAACCCATCCTCCTACTCTCACAACAATATTTATCATGAACTAGTACACTGACAACCAAGACTACATCTAAATTCTAATGAAGAAATTCCCCCAAAACAGCATATTAAATACAATTAATCATCCCCACTCAATTCTTGACCTAGATCCAAATAAGCTACATAATGATAGCCTAACAAAGTACAGGCGCTAATAATCTACACAGTCTCTGTGGACGTAAAGCAACACAAAACTGGAACTTTGCAAAATATCACTGTTACATTCACCCCCTCCAACTGAAATGATGTCCTCATCATTTGGTTATGATGGAACACACTAATTTGACTACATCATCTGACTTCATTTGAATATCTCCAGATTTAATCAGATCTGCTAGAAAGTCGATTTTTCTCTGCCACTCTGGCTTATCCACCTGGTGAGCCAGTACAAACTCTCTACTACGAAGCCACTCAGGAGGCCTCCTTTGTCGACCGGATCGTCGCGGGATCACAGGTGTACCTTCTCCAAGTGTTGCATCACTCGGAGAGTCATCCCCGTTTTTCACATCATCTGCCGCCGACTCTCGATCACTATCAACTTCGGGTCTGCACAGCCTCGCACCCCCGTCATCAGTGGGAGAGTGGTCGTCACCACCTAGGCTTCTGTCCCAAGCACCAACTGACATACCGGGACCATCGTCCGGGCGCTGTGGTGCAGTCTCCTCACAACGCTGCTCCCCTTTTTGTACAGTGAGTGTCACTGCCGTTTCGCTTTCCTGGGAGTCAGCCGTTTTCAGTTCATGGACTTCAACTCTTCATCTTCATTCTCCTCCTCAGAGTTTGTGGGCAGAGTTTGTTTGTTCGAGACAATGGATGATTGTTTCCCTTGATTGGTGGTATCTGATGTCCTCTTTCTTGGTTTGGGAACGGGTCTACGCTTGCTAGTCGCCGGTTGGTCATTGGCTGTACCTTAAGTATCACTTCTGTCATCGGCTGTACGACCAATGGGAAGTAAGTGGTTCCGATGCAGCGTTCTCTTGGAACTTCTGTCAGCCTCATTGTAGAGAACGTAGACCGGAATATCAGGGTTAGGCTGTGACTCAACAACGTAAATTTTCTCATTCCACTTGTTTGCCAGCTTGTGTTTTCCTTCAAATGCCAGGACCCTCAACAGGACACAGTCACCAGGCTCCCCGTGCTCGAAGGTCATAGCGAGCTTTCTGCCGTTGCTGTGCTCCTGCCGCTGCCTTAGTCGCGATGTTGTATGACTCCTGGAGGCGTTGCTTCAAGGCGCTGACGTACGACGAATGGTTTGGTGAGTTTGCGTTCCTGTTCACTCCAAAGGTGACATCTACTGGCAACCTTGGATGGCGTCCTAACATCAAGAAGTATGGTGCGTACCCAGTACTTTCGTGGCGCGTGCAGTTGTACGCATGTACCAGTGGTGCCACATACTTGTGCCAGTGAGCCTTCTTGTCTGGTTCCAAGGTTCCCAGCATGCCTAGCAGAGTCCTGTTAAACCGTTCAGTCATGTCATTCCCCATGGGATGATAGATTGTCAAAGTTCTTGTACATCGCAGAGTGGGATGGTGTACATGGAAAGTCCTGTCGTCTGGGTCGTTTGTTGTTTCGTACTAGAGACATCCAAGACTTCGTCTTCATTCTGTGCTCTTCTCCAATCTCTGACGGTGAAGCTAGCAATGTCCTGACGTTCAGATTCCATCAAGACGTCAACTGCTGCTGCTGACAGACAGTGAGTTTCAACAACAGGGCAGCTCACAGTCCCGCAGATGGTGTGGACAGCTTCAGATGACAGTTCTTCCTCACTAGGTGCTTCCGGGCTGTGTGGGAGCCTTGAGAGAATATCAGCGTCAACATTGCTGACTCCAGGCTTATATTTGATGCCAAAGTC
This sequence comes from Alviniconcha marisindica, assembly GCA_018857735.1. NCBI lineage: Eukaryota > Metazoa > Mollusca > Gastropoda > Provannidae > Alviniconcha > Alviniconcha marisindica. The sequence continues at coordinate 641,517 of JABMCL010001457.1, read as the reverse complement.
AAATGCTGCGAGAGCTACCAGCCAACGGTGACCTGTGGCATCAAGCTTGGCTGTTGACAACACGTAGGTCAGGGGATTGTTGTCTGTAAATACAGAGAACTTGGAACCATACAAGTAGTCCTTGAATTTTTCAGTGACAGCCCACTTCAAAGCTAGGAATTCTAGCTTGTGTGCAGGGTAGTTGTGTTCAGCTTTTCCTAGGGCTCTGCTGGCATTTGCTATGACTCTCTTCACTCCATCTTTCTCCTGGTAGAGAACGCAACCCAAGGCTGTTCGTGACGCATCGGTGTGCAGTTCAAACGGCAGAGAAAAATCAGCATAACCTAGGACAGGTGGTGCTGAAAGGATGTCTTTCAAACGTTCAAACGCAGCATCTTGATCAGGTCCCCAAGTCCAAGGTTTCTGACAGTGCGGTTTCTTCTTTCCTCTCTGCTTTTTGACTGGCGTTGGCATGAGGATGGTCAATGGAGCAGCGATCTTGGAGAAGTCTTTCACAAACTTCCGGCAAAACCCAGAAAGCGTCGCACTTCCTCCGGCGTCGAAGGTGTTGGCCAGTTTCGGATGGTTTCTGTCTTTGCAGGGTCAGGCTCAGTTCCATTCTTTGAGACTGTATGACCAACATAGACTACTTTTTCTTCGAAGAAATGGCACTTCTTCGTTGCGAGCTTCAGTCCTGCTTCTCTGATACACTGGAATACTTTCTTCAACCGATCCATGTGTTCCTCGTATGTTCGTGAGAAGATGGTCAGATCATCCAAGTAGATGAGACAAATCTTCAGGTGATAATCTCCAAAAACATCTTCCATCAGCCTCTGGTATGTTGCTGGCGAGTTGGTCAGACCGAAAGGGAGACGATTGTACTCGTAGAACCCAAGGGGTCCAACAGTAAATGCAGTCCTTTCCTTGTGGCTTTCTTCAATCTCTACCTGGTAGTATCCACTCTTCATGTCAAGGACACTAAAGTATTGCGATCCAGCCAGGCAGTCTAGTATCTCTTCAACACGTGGGAGAGCGTACGCGTCCTTAACAGTCCTGCTGTTGAGCTGGCGGAAATCAGTGCACATGCGCAAGCGTCCATCTTTCCGTCGAGCAAGAACGATATTGGAAGCCCAGGGACTGTGTGACCGTCGGACGCTGGAGGTGCGAGAGGACCTCATCAAGCATTGATGGAGGAATCATGCGGTGTCGTTGTTTGAAGGGCTCATAGTTATGCAGATCTATCCGGTGACGCACTCTCGAACAAAACCCTACCTCCTCTTCATTCTTGGAGAATATGTCTTCAAACTCGTGGATTAACTTTTTTCCGTTGACCTGTTGTTCCTTTGACAAGTTTTCGGACTCCAGATCGACTTGTGACAGTAGTGGATCCTGTTGATTGCTTGCGGAAGTCTGTTCCAGTGTGGTGATTGTTACGGGCTGGACCTCACATAATACAGTCTTGGGATTCAGTGTGACTGTATGAGTCGACAGATTGGAGAAAGTCACTTCTACAGGGTCAGTGTCTCTGTATCTGTAGCTAATGAGACTTGGAGTCAGGTCAAGGTCGGAGCTCACTTGAGGATGAGGCTGGAGCAGTGCGCACGTTTGCTGGTAAGGATGACACTTATCGATGAACCCTCTCACCACAACTTGCTCATTTGGCTTGATGGTGACTCGGCTGTGTTCTGCTGACCTTACCACAGCGATTCGGTTGCAGTGTCGTGATAGCTGTTTCTCGCGAAGAGAAATGCAGCGCAGGGCCAGGTACCACGATGACAGATGTGAGATGGTCTGCAAACATCTGGGGCCAAGCTGCTTGCTACAGGTCTCCAACAAGGAAGACAAGAATTTGGTGCCAAGTAGTATGGGGGTTGTAGCGCTGTAGTTTGTCTGAGGCATTACCAGCAGAAGACATGGCTGCAGGGTGCTCTTGCTGATCCCCGGAATGGCGATGTCTGCCTTGATGTACCCCAAGTATGGCAACGGCTGGCCATCAGCACATTCAATTTTAAGCAACTGATCTATTTGATGCAAGTCTAAATGGCTCAGGTTTCGCTGATAAAAGTCTTGGCTAACTGTAGAAACAGAAGATCCAGTGTCCAACAAAGCGGATGTGGAAATTCCTTCTATCCCTATAGCTGCTTCATTGGACTTGCCGACCAGGTGTTCTAAGTCGCAGTCATCTTCTCTGGTTTGCTGTTCAGAGATCTGGGGCTTGGTGTACCGGTCTTGTGGATGCCCCATTCCACAAGTCCTCCCTAAAAATCCTGTTGGCGGAGATGATCCAGTCTTACTCGGCATCCAATCTTTATGTGTCCCCTCTCACCGCAACGGAAACAGACAGGGTCTGCTGGGTCATGTTGGTAGCCACGTGGACCCGGTTGGTTTTGTCCTCTGCCTCCTCCCGGAGATGTTCCATTCATCTTTTGCGCAGGTGGTGTTCCTTCAAACTGCGGGCTTCTTCTGTAAGACTGATACTCTGATTGCTGCTTTTTCATCTCACTCATTTCAGCAGTCAGCTGTTGGATTGATGCCTTAAGTTCTGCAAGCTCTGATTTCTCCTGTTTGCCTTCTTTCTCAGTCTTCTTTTCCTTGTCTTGTGCAGATCTGCAGCCAACAGTCTTTGCTACTTTACTGGGTAATTTCGCATGTTGCCTCTCAATCCTTCTCAGTGCTATGCGCAACTCATCAAATGACTTGATGCTATCGAACTGGTAGGCAGAGACGTCCTTCAGTTCCTGACGAAGTCCAGACCAGAACATGTTGCGCAGTGCTTCCTGCGGATTACCTGGGATCTGTGCCTGTCTTTTAGCTACGTCAAGTAACCCTTCTAATCTGCAACCCCAGTCAACTACAGTCTCTTCTGGTCCTTGGCGTGCGCCATAGAATGTAGCCAACACATCAGCCTCGGTGTCAATGTCACCAAAAACACTGTTCATTTTCTCTAGAATGTCAGTCACTGTAGCATCGGTACCGAGACGAACCATGATATTGCCTGCTTTACCGTGGAGCGATGATCGAATGGCATCAAAAATGTCTTTGTCATTGTGCCCCTCCTTGATAAGGTTAATCAGCTGATGCTGCCATAGATCGTAACCTTCACTACCATGGTCACCACTGAACTTCGTTAGCCGGGGCTTCCTGCTGGTAGTGACGTTAAATATTGGCTGTGATGGGGGTTGAGGGTTACTGTTGACTCTGTCATCAGTCCTCGGTGTCAGGTTAAGTGAGGCAACATAGTCAATCATCCATCTCTGTAAATCTTCTTTGGTGTCTGCCTTCGGTCTTGCCCCCATCTGTGCAAAGAGAGTTTTCAAGTTTCCTTCTTCCTCATTAGTCATCTTACCAAATTCGTCCTTGGGTTCTTTCTTGTCATCTGTACCAGTAGCCATTGTGTAATCAAATGTTTTTCTTTGTCTTTATGATACAATAATTCACTATCACACTGTAAGTATAATGTCAGTATTTACCACCACAGGCTGAATAATAGTTCAAGAAATATTTATATAATTATGTGCTTTGTAGTTGTACTGTTCACCAGAAGAAGAAAAAATCAAGAGTAAATGAGTCTTTAGTACTGATACATACAGTAATCCACTCAATGTACCACCAAGCTGAATGAACACTATACTATTTATATATAACTGAACTACTAGTTCAATTTGTCAATGCTCAACCAGCATGTCTCCATGTGTGCCTATTTACACTCAGCCTCAATGTTACTCACACATAAAAAAAATTGTAACTTGAGGCAATATGTCAACAACAACAGCAAAATTTTATTTATACTAGTAGTACTTCTTTAAGGTACTACTAAGCAAACTGCAGAATGTTTCCGAAATTCTGTAAATCATATGCTCAGCTTAATCGGCAGTTAATGTCAGCGGTCATCAAAATTTGCAACTGAAACCAAATCTAAGTTCCAAAATTGATTAAAAAATATTACAATGCCATCAATGTTCAAGTCATGAAAAGTTCATATATGTACCACTGTGCACCAAATTCATGCTAATGTAAAAAAAAATCTTTGACTGCGCTGGTAAACTTTATTTTGTCATTGTCCACATGTTAAAAAAAAAAATGGTGAAGGTATTGCTCAATAAAAATAAAAAAATAAAAATTTAAACACACCTCAGTATCAGAAATGCATTTTTTATTTTTTATTTTTTTAATCAATTCAGTGCGGAACGAGAAATATACACAGTTCAGTGAGCACCGCAAAACAATACTAGAATAGTAGAAACAAACGTAAACGTGTTTGATCAGCTGATAACGCTGGTCAGCCACTCCCAGAATTCAGTAAAGAACACTGGACGCTGCACCACACTTGGCGCAGCTTTCGGTATATGGAACACGGAAACACAAAGTCCGTGTAGCTCTGGTCTTCCTCGAAGTCAGCACAGCACACCTCTTCCCCCGGGTGCACAAAGATGCGTTGTCCTCGACGAAGATGAAGTGCTAGCTGATGACAAGCTCAGCTCAGGAAGCGCGTCGTCTGCTCCAGACAAGAGTATTTGCCCTTGCGTTGCGCTGCCGTAGCGTAGACACTTGTCGTCTGCTCTGCCACTGCCATTGTGTAGAAGCTGTCTCTGAGGTCTGCCATCTCGTAGTTGGTGCCAGGGTCAGTCTCGATCACATTGGGTGCCATTGTTGCCGGGGTGGTAGTTTAAATGTAGATTTTCTTGCCACTGGCGGGTTCGTTCATACCATAATGAATAAACACTGAACACCAACTGACATTGATGGTCTGTAGCCTTGGTTTATTAAAGTCGTAGTTGTAGAACGCGCACTATAAATTCCATATTATTAATATTAGTTATATAATTATATCATGACTCAAACATCAGGCAGAGTTTGACATTTCGGTTCAATTTATGATGCTGCAGTGAGGAATAAGTGTCGAACCTCAATAGATAAAGCAGTTACTCTCCCGCCTGTCTGTGACAGTGACATATACTGCAGTAATTAAGTGCACAGCCGGTACACTGGAGTAAGCAGATGGAGAAGAAAGGGGGGGCAACGGAAAAAAAAACTACTTCTTTCTCAACAATTTGGGATCATTATCGAGCTAACGCCGATTGCGATATTTTGCCTTATTACTGAAACTAAAGACAGACGTTCCGCGGAATTCCTGGCTTTTATTCGACCAGTGGTGCGATGGATTACACGGCAGTGATCTTTTCCGCCCATCTTGTCGCCGTGAAATGCGAGGTTTTCACCACTACAAGTACCAGGGAAATACACCTATGCGCTCCGCCAGCAACCCAGCTGACGCGTTCCCCCCTACTTCCGGCAAATCGCATAAGCCAGTCCATTGCGCATTCGCGAATTTTTAAGAGGTCTATTGCCTTCAACAATGGGTTGAACGAGATCCAAACACGTAAAAGATTCAAAAGAACGCTGTTTATTAGAACAAAACACAACATGCCAATTTTTGGGGTAATCCCCTTTATCAGGCTACAATACGACACTTAATCAACAGTTAAACGGTGAAAAATGAAATGTAGAACTAGGACACTATGTTGTTTTCGTGTCCAGACAAAGACACGGTTGAACGAGTCTCTAGGTTTTATGAGCGACGCATCGGGAGAACGGACAAGCGAGAAAGCGTGAAACAAGTCAGTGCAACACCGCTAAACTGACTCAATCAGCCATGACCGAACGTGGCGGTGCCCATGTATCGACATACGGCACGTGAAAGGTTGTGAATAATTAACCGTGTTGATCACAGAGGGCTGACTACGCGCACAACAGGAGCAGAAGGGTGGAAGAACATTGCCGAAGGAAAACTCGACTTCTGTTCACAAAGGACAGGTCTGTGGCTCGGTCGTTAGCACACTCCGGTGAAAGTCAGCTGAAAGCAGCAAGCATGCGCTCGACTCCCGGTCGAGGCAGGTTTTTGTTGTTGTTGCTTTGTTTTGTTTGTTTGTTGTTTGTTTGTTGTGTGTGTGTGTGTGTGTGTGTGTGTGTGTGTGTGTGTGTGTGTGTGTGTGTGTGTGTGTGTTGTTTTTTGCTTAAAAAAGGTGTTGTTGTTGTGTATGTGTTGTTGTTGTTGGGTGGTCAACGCTTGCGCACACTTGTCAGTGTCAGTCAGTCTGCACGCTGCGCACATTAAAGGCCACAAGACTCCTTCAAACAAGACTACAGACGAAGCCCCTGTGCATACGCATGCAGAAGGATCACATACACACGTAGTTCACGTCAGGGTTGGGTGGTTACAAAAACACTCAAATAGCCCAGCATGCATTAAACGACAGACGAACTTATAATTATGGTCTATGGCCAGACGACACTTCCAGTAACACTGTAAACTTGTATGGTGTAGCCTACACAGAAAAGTGCGCCGAGATGGCAGCAGTTTCGCGTGGCACCAGCCATGTAACAACCAAACAGAGCTGTAGGGTACACCGATTCGGTGGATATTCACAAACGCGCTACAAAAAGCGACAGTGACTCATTCAGAGTTTTATGCGGCAGGAGCGCAGTGAAACGCTCGAGAGCGATATCAAAACGATCAGTCCCTCAATTAATCATGCCTGGCCTTTCTGCAGGGCAAGATTTAACGGCCGGTGGGATGAAACACAGTCAGATATCGCTTAATGGTAGCCGGTTAGAGAGACCGATGGTTGGGGCCACTCCCAGTTCGAATGAAATCAAAATCAAAATCATGTAAGCAACTTTTTATTCCAAATTATAAGTTATCCTCTAATTGTCCAGTCAATCTATTAGCAAAACTACCCGAACCTCGAAATAATTGCAACATTTTGTTTCTTACGATTAATCGATAGCAATATGACCGTAAGATGACATACATAGTCTAAGCTTATAATTATGATAGTAATTATTTATATAAAAAATTAAAGCAAAAGCAAAAGCCGGTCCGCAGAGACTCTAACACACACACACACACACACACACACACACACACACACACACACACACACACACACACACACACACACACACACACACACACACACACATACACACACACACACCACACACACACACACACACACACACACAACGCACACGCACGCACTACGCACCACACACGCACACACACACGCACCACCACCACACACACGCACGCACGCACACACACACACACACACACACACACACACACACACACACACACACACACACACACACACACACACACACACACACACACACACACACACACACACACACACACACACACACACACACACACATCTAGAACTGTGTGACTCGCCTTTTGCAGCGAGAGCTATACTTCTGTAGCTGCAACAATGGAGGTGTGCAACATTACTGAAAATGATGTGTGGAACGTTTAGGATATTGTCAATCAGTCTCTTTTTATTCAGTTTCGAGCAAGCTTACTACAAGGTCTGTGTCGAGTTCGCTGTGTTCGCTGTGTCTCAACGCTATCGAAACAAAAATTCCCAAAGATGTTACGTGCATTTGTAAAGAAAAACCTTCCGTAGATCATATTAATTTTTATTTAATCGTCAGCACATGAAGTTCTTTTTGCCTGCTGATTGGTTATCTAAAGGACATTTACATTTGTCTGTACAAAATCTATTGTTAGGAAATAATTTGTCAGTTATTTCTTTAGCTTATTACCTAATTGGTCACTTACTTTGAAATTAAGTGTGTGTGAGCTATTCTCTCTCTCTCTCTCTCTCTCTCTCTCTCTCTCTCTCTCTCTCTCTCTCTCTCTCTCTCTCTCTCTCTCTCTCTCTCTCTCTCTCTCTCTCTCTCTCTCTCTCTCTTCGTTTTTCAGACGGTGTTGAGGAGGGGATGGTATAGATGTATGAGAGTATGTCTAGGGGTGGGAGAAGAAAATGTATGTGTAATAGCTAACTTAAGTGTCAGAAGGAATGCGTGAGTTTTTATATTAAGTCTTTGGAGTTATAATCTGCGAGTACACAACAATTAGTGTGTAGGAATTTGTTAGGATTTGTGCATAATTATATGAGATTCTGCGTGTAAGAGCTGTAGCTCAAGTGAAATTAAGTATGTGTATGGTTACATATACAAACGTCTGTTTGTTTTTACGGCTGAAAATAAATTTACCTCTTTTTTTCTCTTTTTTTTTTTTTCCCTTCTTTTCTTTTTCTTTTTTAGTTTTGTTATTGTTTTGGTGTAACTTGATATGCCGTTGTCTTGATAACTGTAAGGTCTAACATCACTTATGACTTTAAATAAAAAGGAAGAAAAAATGTGACAATGAGAATTAGTTTTGCAGCAACAAAATTGCGTTCGCAGCGATGTTGTACATGCGTACACAGTACGTGTTGTTGTTGTTGTTCTTGTTCATAATGTACAGTGCAGCGAGCTCGTAATTTCTGCGGGATACAGCGATATATAAGAGTTTTATGAGTACTGTTGAAGATAATTATGTGCAGCTGCAAAACTGCAGGATTTGACGCAGCGAGTGGGTTCTGGAGCTGCAAAACGTACAGGGGCAAATTGCAGTGTATATAGACCCCTTTCGTAGTAGGGGTCAAGGGTCACACGCCTCGGTGGCTGAGTGCACTCTAGCTCCGCTGTTTACCTGTGTTTTTTCTGGTTCCACTGATCGAGAGAGTGTGACTGTTTGCACAGTGTGTCGTGGTGGACCTGTCTTTTTGCTGGTTCCACTGATCGAGAGAGTGTGACTGTTTGCACAGTATGTCGTGGTGGACCAGTATTTTTGCTGGTTCCACTGATCGAGAGACTGTTTGCACAGTGCGTCGTGGTGGACCTGTCTTTTTGCTGGTTCCACTGATCGAGAGATTGTGACTGTTTGCACAGTGTGTTGTGGTGGACCTGTCTTTTTGCTGGTAGAGAGTAAAGCACAACTTCAAATTATTATGTTGCCTTCACCCATGTAATTCATGTCAGTGTTGGTGAGAGTGGGAGAATCTTTGTGACAGAAGCCTGTACGTTGTCACTGTAAGTTGTCTCACTAGGCCACTGGTAGTCTTGCTGCTGCTAACACTAACAGTCGTGTGCTTAAGTGTTAATGGTCTTTTGGGTTAACAGTGATAGAGAGTGGTGATGCCAGAGGTTGGCTGTAACAACACTATAGCTATGTTTTTCTTACAGGTAATTTCCATCGCTCTGTTCAACGCTCGTTCTGTCAACAGTCCCGAGAAGAAAAGATTTTTTCTTTTTTTTAAAGAAGAAAGAAATTAACACCATCATCACCGACAAACATACAGCTAACGTTGCTCATCGAGACCTGGTTGAGGGCGAGAGGGGACGACGCCAGATGCTTCGACCTGACTCTTGCCGGCTACAGCATCAGGTCTTCTCCCCAACCCTCCCGGAGGGGGGCGCGGGGGTGGGGCGCTGACCGTCATCTTCCACGACCGCCACTCCTCTCGCATCTCCTTCACCACCTCCTTCCCTTTTGACCACTCTTCTTTCGAACTCGCCCGTGTCTCTCTATCTATGACCCATCAGCAGTCAATGTCTTCTGTGTTTATCATCCCCCGCCAAGCCGCAAGAACAAGCAGACTGATTCCATGTTTATTGATCAGCTCCACAGCCTGTTCAAACACTGCAACTCTTTACATGGCTCCTCCGTCGTCGGCGACTTCAGCGTGCATTTTGAACCCTCTGAACCCTCTGAACCCAACCACTTCCAGAGTGATGGATCTCCTGACCACTTTCAATCTGACCCAGGCTGTCAGTCAGCCCACTCATGACAAAGGCCACATCCTGGACTGGTTGTTGCACTCATCCGACGACCACCTTGCGCAGTCTACCTCCGTATCCTATTCCATCGCCTGCGTCATCTGCCACCTCAACATCGCCGTTCCTCTTTCCCGACCTAAGTACATCATGACGCGAAATATCCGCGCCATCGACCGCGCTGCCCTGAAAGCAGACCTGGCCACGCGTCTCTCCCACCTGCCTTGCCCCAGCGCTGATGACCTGGACTCTGTGCTGACAGGCGTCCTTGACGACCACGTTCCTGCTAAGCGCCGCAGAGTCCATCCGCAGAAGAATGCGCCCTGGTTTAGCGGTGTCGCAGAGGAGTTCCGATCTCTAAAGCAGCAGAGACGCCGTGCCGAGAGACTGTGGCCGAAGACGGGACTGACAGTTCATAAGCAACTGAACAACAGTGCTAGAAAACTTGTCACCAAACTAGTTCACAAAGCCAGACTACTTACTATTGTAATAAGATCAACGAGAGTCTGTCATGTAAACAACTGTTCAGTGTGGCTAACCAACTGCTCGGAAAGAAAAAGCCATCTCCTCCTCCAACAGTCTTTCCTCTGATCGATCTTCTGAAACGCTTTCTCGACTTTTTCAAAAACAAGATTGAAACTATCAGAAACAAACTTGATGTCCTTTTCATCTAACCCACCTGCTTGCACTGAACTTTCTTTCCATAGCGGACCCCTCACTCATTTCAGACCTGTAACCGAGGACTTTGTCAGACGCACCATACTCAGCTCACCTTCAAAAACATGTGAACTTGATGCGTTTCCCACCCCTCTGTTACTTGAATGGCTTGACAATTTGTTACCTTGCATTATTGCTGTATTCAACAACTCCTTGGTATCTGGTGTTTTCCCATCTGTCTACAAGTCTGCTCTAGTTAAACCCCCTTTGAAAAAGATGTCCCTTGACCCTGATGACTTAAAGAACTACCGTCCTGTGTCAAATTTATCTTTTTTGTCAAAAGTCTTAGAAAAAAATAGTTCTGTCTCAGCTAAATGAACACCTGAACTACAACAATCTTCTCAGTCCTCTCCAGTCAGCCTACAGACCCAAACACAGCACTGAAACAGACCTGCTCAGGATCGTTAACGACCTTCTATCATCTATGGATAACAACAAGATATGCATTCTGACACTTGCAGATCTCTCGGCAGCCTTCGATACAATAGATCACCAAATTCTCCTTACCCGACCTCAGCACTCGTTTGGCAGTTCTGCCACAGCTCTGTCTTGGTTCTCGTCTTATCATTGTAACAGAACACATAGGCAATCCCCATAAATAGTCTGCAGTCTCTGCACACCACGCTATATTATGGCGTTCCCCAGGGTGGTGTACTGGGCCCTGTGTTTTCATACTCTACACCCAACCTCTCTTTAACCCAGTAAGCAAGCACGCAGTCAGTCACCATGCTTTCGCAGATGACAACCAACTCTACAATAGTAGAACACTAGACGCAGTTCACCAGTCGATAGAAACTCTCCAGAACTGCACTCCGATGTCAAGTCTTGGATGACCGCAAACAAACTTCAACTAAATGACAACAGAACCAAAGCCATGATCATACTTTCAAATAGAATGTCTATCCACAGTCTTTTGCCGTCTGTGATTCACATCGGAGACGCTGATGTCCCATTTATGTTATCTGTTAAAAACCTCGGTGTAACCCGGAATTCAAATTTCAGCATGTCTCAACACATAAGCAACACGTGCAAAGCCGCATACATACAAAATCAGGCATATAAGTTTCATATATCACCTTCTCACCACTCAATCAACCCAAACCCTTGTATGCTCTCTTGTCCTCTCTCGCCTAGACTACTGTAACTCTTTACTTTCAGGTTGCCCTCAGTACTTACTAGACAAACTTCAAAAAGTTCAGAATGCAGCAGCAAGGCTTGTGTGTAAAGCTAGTAAATGTGACCACATCCATCCTATTCTTGAATCTCTGCATTGACTACCAGTAACACATCGCATTCAATACAAAATTTCAACTATCTGCTTCAATTCCATCTCTGACACATCCCCTCGGTATCTGTCGAATCTCCTTCAACCTTAAACTCCAGCAAGACAATTACGATCCGCATCCGACACCCGAACCTTTGTCACCCCCACGTGATTACAGTGACTGCTGAACTTAAAAATTTACGCGCATTCAGAAATTTTCTCCTGTACATAGTGTAGAGAAATGTGTAAAAATGGGCGCAGTACTCTTCGAAGGCTCATGTTTTTGTTAAGGTGCATAGCAAATTTATTATGTTATATTTCTCACTGTTTATCAATAGCCGATTTATTTTTATTTTTATAAAGCATCACGAACTTGCTCTCTTATCAATAGACCCCTTTCGTTTACCTCGCTTTCGCACAGCGACAACCAATCAGAGTCGACTACAAAGTTCTACAACTCTTCCAAAGGGAGGAACACAACACTTTTGTTTTTCCTTCTCTTTTCTTCCCTGTTTTACAGATTCTGTGCAATTGATGCTTAATCTGCGTTGTCCCCGTTATAGTCTTTTAGACTGTTGTGGCTTGGTGGTTCCTTTACCATTAAGCTTGTCGGTAGTCCGCCGTTTTGTTTTGTCAGGTCAAGCCAAGCGCGCGTGCACGCACATAACTGACGGACTAAGGTAGCCTCATAAATTATTCCTAAAACAGAACGAAAATCATGAAATTAGTGAAAGCTACAGAGAGAGAGAGAGAGAGAGAGAGAGAGAGAGAGAGAGAGAGAGAGAGAGAGAGAGAGAGATCAAATTAGCATAAAAGACTAAAATTTAAGGTAAGAGATCAGAAATTAAAAATGTCAACACAAAAACACCCTCACCTTCACCTGCACACTACACTGACACGTCCTGGCAAAACAGGCTGAATCATAATAACCCAGTTACTCCCCAGCTTCTCACACACACACACACACACACACACACACACACACACACACACACACACACACACACACACACACACACACACACACACACACACACACACCAAATATAATATTATACATTTTAATTTCTCAAAAATCTGAAAACACCCAGATAAACCCCCACCAGCTGTGTGTGTGTGTGTGTGTGTGTGTGTGTGTGTGTGTGTGTGTGTGTGTGTGTGTGTGTGTGTGTGTGTGTGTGTGTGTGTGTGTGTGTGTGTGTGTGTGTGTGTGTGTACGCGCGCGCTGTTTTTGCCTATAGCACTGTTAGCTGGCTCCGAATTAAGACTCAGTTGGTGAGAACGGGTCAGTACTGTATAAAGTGCACAGCCGGTAAGAGGGAGAAAAGATTTGTCCCTAATATGTCATCTGACATCCGAGGACATTAAGAACCAAGTAGTAGTAGAGGGAGAAAAAAAGGAAAGAAAAAGAAAAAACGGAAAATGAAAGCCAAAAACCACACACACACACACACACACACACACACACACACACACACACACACACACACACACACACACACACACACACACACACACACACACACACACACACACACACACACACACACACACACACACACACAGAACACTTGCCACTCCATTCTCAACAGATTGGGGATCATTCTCGAGTCAACGACGACTACGATATTTTGCCTTGTTACTAAAAACTAAAGGACAGACGTTCCGCGGAATTCTTTATTTGACCAGTGGTTACACGGAAGTGATCTTTTCCTCCATCTTGTCGCCGTGAAATGCGAGGTTTTCACTACTGCTAGTACTAGGGAAATACAGCTATGCGCTCGGCCTGCAACCCAGCTGACGCGTTCCCCCTACTTCCGGCAAATCTCGTACTCCAGTCCATTGCGCATGCGCGAAGATTTAAGTGAAAGGAGTCTATTGTTGATTCGGTTTGCTTGTTTGTTTGTTTGTTTGTTTGTTGTTTGTTCTGGTTTGTTTGTTGTTTTTGGGTGGTGGTGGGGGAGGAGTGAGGGAGTTCTTTCCACATTGTTGCTTAATATTACGAAACAGGTTTTAGAAATCATGAGTGTAGGTGTCTCTATGTGAAACCACCATAGGGAACTGTGGTAAATACGATCCTGAATGATTCACTGACGCTGCCACCCTTCAGTCTGTTGGTGACGGTGATGTAGTTTATGTATGCTGTCCCCTTCCTAACTCCATCCCACCCGTCAGTCCGTTGGTGACTGTGAAGTAGTTTATGTACGCTGTCCCCTTCCTTACTCCTTATTAACTCCATCCCACCCGTCAGTCTGCTGGTGACGGTGACGTCCTTCCTAACTCCATCCCACCCGTCAGTCTGCTGGTGACGGTGAGTCCTTCCTAACTCCATCCCACCCGTCAGTCCGCTGGTGACGGTGAGGTCCTTCCTAATTCCATCCCACCCGTCAGTCCGCTGGTGACGGTGAGTCCTTCCTAACTCCATCCCACCCGTCAGTCCGCTGGTGACGGTGACGTCCTTCCTAACTCCATCCCACCCGTCAGTCCGCTGGTGACGGTGACGTCCTTCCTAACTCCATCCCACCCAGCGTCATTGCCATTTCGGCCCCTGTCAGAACCTCTCTGGAGCAAGCGCGTTTAACAAGTCTAACAACAACAACAACAACAACAACAACATTAACGGTTATTAGTAACGAAGAAGCTACTCACGAATGTGCTGCTTCGTTGTGTTGACAGCGCTTACATGTGCCGTTAGATTCGCATTTCTGTACGGTTAGGCTATGTAGGGCCTGTTTTATCAATCCAGTTGACAGGTTTGCTCAACTCCTGCTGCGTAGAAAACACTTTCCACTTTTTGTCCAGCTATGATAACCTTACACAAAAAGTAAAATCCGAAAGCATATGGCACACCATTCCAGACTATTGACGGATCGAGCCACAAGCCCTGCCGATCTGGTCATTGAACTCTCGGAAATGCATTGATTGGTCGGTCGATCGACTGGGGCAGCTTCGCTCGACTGTTCACACTTGCCGACTGTGAAACGGTATTCTGTCCTGTTTCAGTTAACATGCATAAATTTTACAAGGCTGAGAATTGTTATTCTCGCAACAGCTTTTCCCGTGTGGCCAAAAGAACACGCAAGCTAAAAAAGATACTCGTACAGCGTGTGTGTACTCAAAAGGGTTCCGTAAATCGCTAAGCAACACTCGCTGTCATCATTAAATCAACAATCAACAACAGAAAGGCAAATTATCAGCGCTCAAAAGACGTCACACGAATAGAACTAAAACCTGAATCGTCTGCGGTAACTCTCATCTGGCATGCGAGGTCAAATCTAGCTACATAAACTCCACCAAAATACCATGCAAATTTTCAGGGAAATCCCCTTCTTCGGGCCACAAAACGACACTTAAACAACAGAGCAGAATTTTTTCTTCCGGCAAGCACTGAACACAACAACAACAAAAGATAAGTTACTTCACCTCTCAGATCTTTTTTCATTGTTTTTAACCGTTTCACTGTTTTTTTAAATGTCATTCTGTGGCCTGACGAAGGGGATTTTCCTGAAAATTTGCATCGTGTTGTCAATGTCATGATAAGCTTCTTTAAAAAAAAAATCTTTTATGTGTTTGGATCTTATTTTAGAACACTAGCAGTCAATCTTGCTGCAGATTTTTTTCCACCAAAATACATCTTCAGAATGTCCAGCGGTGGGCGCTACCGATATCACAGACTGGACGAGATTAGTTTAAAGGAGCAACTGGCTGCATCGGTTGAACTTTCCAATATACATCTATGGACGAAGTGCGCGGTTGACGGGACGTCAAGTTAAAATCCAAGAACGAACTAACTAGCTGAGGTAATGGGGTGAAATTGCCCCATCCGACCCTATGTTCAAAGTAGTTGCTAGGCGAGTAGGCCTAACCAGATAGAATGTTATTCGCGTAACGGGAACCAATAAATTCAATACATTCAATACAGCCGAACGGAGCGGAGTTGAATGGAGTGAGCACAAAGAATCAGAAGCGCCAAATGACGATCAAAGGCCAAGTGAAGGTAACGCGGGACTGACTTGATGTCGCTATGAATAACTGACGTGTGTGTTTTCAAGAAAGGAAGAAAAACATTTCCCATCTGGTTTTTTCCTGTCAGTCTGACTAACTGACATGTGTGTTTTCAAGAGAGGAGCACATATTTCCCCTCTGGTCTTTCGTGTAGGTCTGAACAACTGGCATGTGTGTTTTCAAGAAAGGAGGACACATTTCCCCCGTGTTCTGTTCGTATAGGTCTGAACAACTGGCGTGTGTGTTTTCAAGAAATGAACGCACATTTCCCCTGTGTTCTATTTGTATAGGTCTGAATAACTGACATGCGTGTTTTCAAGAAAGGAGCACACATTTCCAATGTGTTCTATTCGTATAGGTCTGAATAACTGACGTGTGTTTTCAAGAAAGGAGCACACATTTCCCCTTTGTTCTATTCGTATAGGTCTGAATAACTGGCATGTGCTTTCAAGAAAGGAGCACACATTTGCACTCTTTCTTTTCGTGGAGGTCTGACCCGACGACCAGTTCCAGTTGAGTTCAAGATGGCATTCATGCGCTCAAAAAAACCATATGCGCTCTACCCGGCCTCTCAAAAATTTGAAACAGTTCCTTTAAAATAGTTCCAGTTCCCCAAATTTCAAATCCACGGTCTTTTTTTCCCGAAGACATGAGGTCGTCAGTTTCCTCTTGAACTTCTTCGGTATTTTGAAAAGGCTCCCTGCTCATGTCCCATTTGTGTCATCTGTTAAAAACCTCGGTTACCCTGGATTCAAATCTCAGCATGCCTCAACACATAAGCAACACGTGCAAAGCCGCATATATACAAATCAGGTATATATATATAAGTTCCGTACGACACCTTCGCACTGCTCAAGTAACCCAAACCATTGTATGCTCTCGTGTCTTCTCTCGGTTAGACTACTGTAACTCTGCTTTCAGGTTGCCTTCAGTACTTACTAGACAAACTTCAAAAAGTTCAAAATGCAGCAGCAAGGCTTGTGTGTAAAGCTAGGAAATCTGACCACATCCATCCTGTTCTCGAAATTCTGCAGTGGCAAACAGTAACACATCGCATTTAATATAGAATTTCAGTTATTTGCTTCAATTCCTTACCTGTCCGAACCCCTTGGATCGTATACTCCAACGAGCGATCCACATCTGCCACCCGAACCTTTGTCAGCCCTCGTGTAAACACAAAAATATTTGGTGAAAGAACGTTTTCTTACGCTGGTCCATCTGTTTGGAACCGTTTGCCTCAAACACTCCGCCACTCTGATTCTTTCTTCTCTTTAAAGGCTGCCCTCAAGACGCAACTGTTCAATAACTATTTCTAAACAGCCTTTTCTTTACAACCTGACCCGCTTGGGGACCTGCCCTTGTTTTTTCTGTACATAACGGTCAGCGGGAAAATGCATGCTCCTTTTCCAAAACCACACACGTAAATTGTTCACCTAAGATAGCGATGAGTCAACAAACAAGGGAGTTAATTGGCGCTCGAAAGACGTCACACAAACACAACAACAAAGACCTGAGTCGCCTATGGTAACTCACACCTGGCATGCTAGTAAATACGAAGTACATAAACTCGACCAAAGGTACATGCTCATTCTGTTTCAGACTGTGACAAAGGCTATTAATGTAAGCGAGTGTCAGAGTGTGCCTGCTGACACTCGTCTCATAGTGACCCAGTGTGTCAAGCGACCTCTCGTCCACACAGACATTCATCAACTCAACTGATCTTCCAAAACAAGCTGTAGTAAAGCATATCCCTTCATCCAAGGAAGACTCCCAAAAGATCAAAGCTCTAGAAATCATTAACTCAATCATAATTTATAAGGAAAAATTCAAGCTGTTTTTCGTGATCATATAAATATTAGCTATCAGATATCCAAACACACAAAAGGTTAAAAAGAACTATGATTTTAATAGAACTACACAAAACATGCGCAGATTTTCAGGGTAAACCCCTTTTTCAAGCAACAGACAGGCAGGTAAACTATGATAAATGAACATTGTCTGCCTAGTCTGTTTCAGTTAGTGGTGCTGGAGCGTCTGCTGAAACAAAGACACAGGGTCAGGTATGCAGGCTAATTCAGATGGCAGCAAGAAGGTAGCGAGTTCTGCTTTGCGAGAAGAGAAATGCAGCAAAGACGCATCAGTCATTGACGGAGGGAACAGAGCAAAATCGGAATGGGTACTAATGAGCTGCTTGCATGCTTATTCGGTTGGTTAAACTTGTTTAACGCCGAGTTGTCTTGGAAGAGGTACTGGCGGGCACCGAGATCCCGGGAGGTGGGGGAAGAGGGAGACTGTATCTAGCGCTATGCTGTCACCACCACAATGATTCCTGCCCATCACTTGTTAGACGAGCATCGATGAGAGCCACTTTAATGTTTTACCGATTGTGGCGGAAGTCACGAGACAGTGTCCACAATGCCTGCTATTGCCCTTTCCGTTTGCAAGCATGCCTGCCAGCATTCCAAATAGTTCTCGCTTGCATTTGTTAACACCGAGAAACCCCGCACAATTGCAGGTACCTTGATGTCCTTTGGCAGAGCTTCTTTTTTTCTTTTTTTCTTTTGATAATCGTGTTTCACTGTCTCAGCGTAAAAACTGCGTTAGTTGTCAATTTTTGGAGTGTTTATTGTTGTTTTTTCTTGGTTTCTTTGGTCATTTTTTCCGCCTCGGGGTTGTAGGCCTACCAGTCCCTCAATTTCCGGAGTGACTGATAATAGTAGTTGTCACCTTTTTCCGCCTCGAAGTCATACCAGTGAGTCAGTTTCCCGAGATGTATGTTGTTTAGTTGTAATCTTCTTCAGCCTCGGGGGTCGCACAAGTGAGTCAGTTTGCGGAGACGTATTATTTAGTTGTAATCTTTTTCGGCTCATGGTCGTACCACTCGGTCAATTTCTGGAAGCGTATTGCTTAGTTGTCGTCTTTTCCGCCTCGAGGTCGTACAAGTCCGTCAATTTCCGGAAGTGTATTGCTTAGTTGTGCTCTTTTTCCGCCTCGGGGTCGTACCAGTCCGCCTTCCTTTTGTCCAAAAAGCCTTTGCCCGACAAATCCGTAAAGTTGCTGCAGTTTCGAATGGCCGAGTTGGGCACCTGTCCCAACAAAGTCAATTGGTACATTAGTGTGTGTGTGTGTGCGTGTGTGTGTGTGTGTGTGTGTGTGTGTGTGTGTGTGTGTGTGTGTGTGTGTGTGTGTGTGTGTGTGTGTGTGTGTGTGTGTGTGTGTGTGTGTGTGTGTGTGTGTGTGTGTGTGTGTGTGTGTGTGTGTGTGTGTGTGTGTGTGTGTGTGGTGTGTGTGTGTGTGTGTGTGTGTGTGTGTGTGTGTGTGTGTGTGTGTGTGTGTGTGTGTGGGTGTGTGTGTGTGGTGTGTGTGTGTGTGTGTGTGTGTGTGTGTGTGTGTGTGTGTGTGTGGTGTGTGTGTGTGTGTGTGTGTGTGTTGGTGTGTGTGTGTGTGTAAGGTGTTGTGTGTGGTGTGGGTGGGTGTGTGTGTGTGTGGGTGTGTGGTGTGTGTGTGTGAGTTGGTGTGTGTGAGGGTGTAGGTGTGTTGTAGTGGGTGTATGGGGTGTTTGTGTGAGTTGTGTGTATGGGTGTTTGTAGTGTGTGGTTGGTGTATGGGTGTGATTGTGGGGGAGGTTGTGGGTGTGTGTGTGTGGATGTTGTATGTGTGGTTGGGTGTATGGGGTGTAATGATGCTTGTCAGCTGGGTGTACTGGGTGTATTGAATTGTGCAGTTGTGATGTGTACTGGTATGTGTACTGATGACTTGGTGTGCAGTTGTGTGTGTACTGGGATGTATACTGATACCTTGTGCGGTTGTGTGTGCTGGGATGTACTGATACCATGTGTAGTTGGGTGTACTGGGGTGTAATGATGCCTTGTGCAGCTGGGTGTACTGGGATGTATTGACACCTTGTGCAGTTGGATGTACTGAGATGTATACTGATACCTTGTGCAGTTGGTGTGCTGGGATGTACTGATACCTTGTGCAGTTGGGTGTACTGTGATGTATACTGATACCTGTGCAGTTGGGTGTACTGGGATGTACTGATACCTTGTGCAGTTGGGTGTACTGGGATGTATTGATACCTTGTGCGGTTGGGTGTACTGGGATGTATACTGATACCTTGTGCAATTGGGTGTACTGGGATGTATTGGTACCTTGTGCAGTTGGGTGTACTGGGATGTATTGGTACCTTGTGCAGTGGGCGTACTGGGATGTACTGATACCTTGTGCAGTTGGGTGTACTGTGGGTGTATTGGTACCTTGTGTAGTTGGGCGTACTGGGATGTACTGATACCTTGTGCAGTTGGGTGTACTGGGATGTACTGATACCTTGTGCAGTTGGGTGTACTGTGGGTGGTGGTGCTCCACCACGGAGCTGTTGCGGGCCATGTTGTAGGCGTTGGCGAAGGCCCAGCGTCTATGAGGACTGTCGTTCTTCGTGCTCATGTGCAGCAGGTTACAGTGGAAGAAGATGGCGTCCCCTAGGATGACACAAGCAGGTTACAGTGGAAGAAGATGGCGTCCCCTAGGATGACACAAGCAGGTTACAGTGGAAGAAGATGGCGTCCCCTAGGATGACACAAGCAGGTTACAGTGGAAGAAGATGGCGTCCCCTAGGATGACACAAACAGGTTACAATGGAATAAGATGGCGTCCCCTAGGATGACGCAAGCTAAATTAAAAGGGACTGTGGCGTGTAAGCCTTCGACAAATCCAGTCCAAAAAACAATTCCCCTCTAGTTTATTACTTCAGCTCCTAAACCACGAGATAGTTCAAACCACTTACAGTGCCCGTGTGTGTAGACATGCATCAAGACTCTAGCAACTAGCATCTGGTTATCTGAAGATCTGAAATGCCAGTTTAGTTCCCTTTGTTTCGCCGATCTGTCACTGCTTTCGGTCTCGTCGTTGACTAAAGCGTGACGGTACATTCCACCGACAGAGTATCGTGATGCTGGTGTTAAGAAATCCCAGTCAAATGCGTCTGGTCTACAAGTCGTCTTCGTAGAGATTTGTCAACAGATATACAGTCAATCAAAACAAATGATTTTAAATATGTTCTCACCTGCTTCCATTTCTATGTAATGACGCTCCAACTTGGGCAGAAGTTGTTTCACTCTTTCTGGGTCCGCCTCCTGCTGTTCTCCCGTCTGCTGATGGTCAATGCGACCACACCTGTGAGATCCCTCCAGCACCTGTCATAGTCATCAACATGACCACACCTGTCAGATCACTCCAGCACCTGTCATTGTCATCAACATGACCACACTGTCAGATCCCTCCAGCACCTGTCATAGTCATCAACATGGCTACACCTGTCAGATCCTTCCAACACCCGTCACTGTCATCAACATGCCACCACCGGTCAGACCCCTCCAGCACCTGTGACTTTCATCAACATGACCACACCTGTCAGACCCCTCCAGCACCTGTGACTTTCATCAACATGACCACACCTGTCAGATCCCTCCAGCACCTGTCACTGTCATCAATAGAGCTACACCTGTCAGATCCCTCCAGCACCTGTCACTGTCATCAACAGGGCTACACCTGTCAGATCCCTCCAGCACCTGTCACTGTCATCAACAGGGCTACACCTGTCAGATCCCCCCAGCACCTGTCACTGTCATCAACATGACCACACCTGTCAGATCCTTCCAGCACCTGTCACTGTCATCAACATGACCACACCTGTCGCAGTCACTGTCACCAACATGACCACGCCTCTCAGATCCCTCCAGCAACTGGCACAGTCATAGTCACTGTCATCAACACGACCATACCTGTCACTGTCACCTGTCACTGTCATCAACATGACCACACCTGTCGCAGTCACTGTCACCAACATGACCACGCCTCTCAGATCCCTCCAGCAACTGGCACAGTCATAGTCACTGTCATCAACACGACCATACCTGTCACTGTCACCTGTCACTGTCATCAACATGACCACACCAGTGAAAACCCTGCAGCATCTGTAGACGTTGCCCTCTGTCTCTGTCTGTCTGTCTGTCTGTCTGGTCTGTGTCTGTTCTCTCTGTCTGTCTGTCTGTCTGTCTGTCTGTCTGTCTGTCTGTCTGTCTGTCTGTCTGTCTGTCTCTCTGCTCTCTCTCTCTCTCTCTCTCTCTCTCTCTCTCTCTCTCTCTCTCTCTCTCTCTCTCTCTCTCTCTCTCTCTCTCTCTCTCTCTCTCTCTCTCTCTCTCTCTCTCTCTCTCTCTCTCTCTCGCACGCACACACACACACACTTTCACATACACACAAGCACATGCATGCACACACGCAACTATATATGCACGCAGATACACGTACCGGTGTGCTTATGCACGCACATACATATGCGCGCGCGCAAACACACATATTCATACATGAGTGAGAATCCGCACACGACCATGGATAGTGTTGGTATGCTTTTTGAAAATAACCAATATATTTCCCCTTATTTTTTCTTTTCTTCTTTTTTTCTTTTTAAATCCAAATAGGCCTAGAGATGTTTGAACCCGAGAACGAAAAAGGAGAGAGAGAGCGACAGAGACAGAGACAGTGGAGAGACAGTAGAGACAGTGGATGAATATGCTGGCAACTAAGGAGTAACCAACCTGAAGGCAACCATTCTGTTTGGTACAAGGGTCAATAGCAGTGAAGACGGTCATCATATCCGGGTACAGATTGCCGCTCTTGTACCAGTACCTGCATAGCAATGTTTCCTAAACAAGGGAGTTTATTAGCGCTCGAAAGACGTCAAACGAACACGACAACAAAGACCTGAGTCGCCTACACCTGACATGCGAGTAAAGTACGGTACATCCTCAAAAGCAGATGCCCCCCCAGTGACAAATATACCCTTCATTTCAGGCACACTCGGTACAGGTGACACAGGTGTGTGTGTGTGTGTGTGTGTGTGTGTGTGTGTGTGTGCGTGCGTGCGTGCGTGCGTGCGTGCGTGCGTGCGTGCGTGCGTGCGTGCGTGCGTGTGTGCGTGTGTGTGTGTGTGTATGTGGTGTTGTGTGTGTGTGTGTGTGTGTGTGTGTGTGTGTGTGTGTGTGTGTGTGTGTGTGTGTGTGTGTGTGTGTCCATGTGTGTGTGTGTTGTGTGTGGTGTGTGTGTGTGTGTGTGTGTGTGTGTGTGTGTGTGTGTGTGTGTGTGTGTGTGTGTGTGTGTGTGTTGTGTCCCATGTGTGTGCGTGTGTCTGTGTGAGTGTTGTGTTTGTTGGTGGTGGGTTGTGTGGTGAATCTGTTGTGTGAATGTGTGGTGTGCTGTGTGTGTGTGTTTGGAATGGTAGAGGTACACTCGTTCCATCAATAACCACATAATCACTTTGAATGCAGAGGATCTTCCTCCACGACAGTGCCTCCTCATCACTAAAACATCACATCTTGGAATGGTAGAGGTACACCTCGCCTTCCATCAACTAAAAAACATCACAACATCACTTTGGAATGGCAGAGGTACACCTCACCTCCCATCAACTAAAACATCACAACATCACTTTGGAATGGTAGAGGTACACCTCGCCTTCCATCAACTAAAACGTCACAACATCACTTTGGAATGGCAGAGGTACACCTCACCTCCCATCAACTAAAACATCACAACATCACTTTGGAATGGTAGAGGTACACCTCACCTCCCATCAACTAAAACATCACAACGTCAGTTTGGAATGGTAGAAGTACACCTCACCTCCCATCAACTAAAACATCACAACATCACTTTGGAATGGTAGAGGTACACCTCGCCTCCCATCAACTAAAACATCACAACATCACTTTGGAATGGTAGAGGTACACCTCGCCTCCCATCAACTAAAACATCACAACATCACTTTGGAATGGTAGAGGTACACCTCGCCTCCCATCAACTAAAACATCACAACATCACTTTGGAATGGTAGAGGTACACCTCGCCTCCCATCAACTAAAACATCACAACATCACTTTGGAATGGTAGAGATACACGTTCGCCTCCCATCAAATAAAATATCACGTCATCGGCATCAGCATGTTATTCCAATTATTTGAATTTTCATCGCACTTACATTGACAGGCCTCTTTATCATCAGGTTCGTCGTCATTATCATCATTGTAAATTGTCATGCTTCGTTTGTTCCAGCTTCTGTCGATGGTTTAGGAGAGCTTTCTGTGCGCGGTAATTTAGACCCAAACATATTACGATGCAATGCACGCTGAAATGCTTCAGTATCGTCATTACCATCTCCAGGATTGCTAGTTTCAAATATCCAGCACCATTTTCAACGCTTAAGAGAACACACACACACACACACACACACACACACACACACACACACACACACACACACACACACACACACACACACACACACACACACACACACACACACTACATGTCTCACACTGAAACACACACCTACACACACCTACACACATACACTCAAACACGTTACACATCACACACAAACACACATATGCACATACATGCACGCATACAAACGCGCGCGCACACACACACACACACACACACACACACACACACACACACACACACACACACACACACACACACACACACACACACACACTCACACACACACACACGCACCGCACCACAGACCACACACACACACACACACACACACACACACACACACACACACACACACACACACACACACACACACACACACACACACACACACACACACACACACACAAGAGCTCGTGCGCACACACACGCACACACACACGCGCGCGCGCAAATGCACTCACACACAAATACAAGCACCTCCAAAACTCTACACACAAATATACTTACTCACGCACGCACACACGCACAAAGGCACGCACACGCACGCACACGCACACACACACATACGCACGCACGCACGCACGCACGCACGCACGCACGCACGCACGCACGCACACACACACACACACACACACACACACGTGACACTATACACATATACACGCGCACGCCCCCCCTCCACCATTCCCCCCCCCCCCCCCTCCCTCCCCCCCCCCCCCCCCCCCCCCCCCCCACACACACACTACAACGCACCCAAAAGGATTAATGTGTTTATGGATCAATATCTGTTGTTCAACCTTTTCACAAGTGCCTGCATACTTCTCACTGCGCACCACCATTCCGCTGACGTCATTTCCGGGATAGTTCCAGGCGCACAGTTTCATCTTTGAATGGTCACCGTCGGTTTGCTAAGGGGAAAAGAAATATATAAAACTGTATGTGCGATTCACAGACAAAAATACACTAATGAAATACTTATGTGTGCGATTCTCTCATTTTAAATAGGTGCCATTTTGATCCTTGCTAGTTCGAAATGGAACCTATTTAAAATGAATGACTTTGTTAGAATCAAAATGAAAACTTGAAATTTAAGATTTTGTCTTAAAATGCCCCATTGATTTTGCTACGCTACATCCCACATAAAAGAGTTAGACAGTTTGGCCTATGTTGTTGTGGTGGTTTGTGTGTGTGTGTGTGTGCGTGCGTGCGTGCTCGTCTGCGTCGCGTGCGTCGTGCGTGCTGCCGGCGTGCGCGGCCCCTGCGGCTGCGCGCGGCGTGCGGCGGCGTGCGCTGTTTGTGTTTGTGCGTGTTGTTGTTGTTTTAGTGAGTAGCCTAAATGAGGCATGTCGCCTATGCGATCGCTACGAACTTGCATCGTTCAGCGCAGGCGGCTCCTTCTGAGCGGTGGCAACACATAATAATTTAACCAGCAAGCACACCAAGGTACGTTAAACTGTTGTTATGCGCTGCATGGGCCTAGTACGGGGACTACCTTCAGCCACGAAAGTGTTGTACCCCAAAATCCATACAACACATTTACACACTAACAATCGAAAAGAAAGCTCAATAAAATATTTTAAAATACAAAACTTCCGCCCCCTTCATGCCAAATATTTAAAACAAGGGGAAATTACTGCGCTGAGTACACGTAAAAAAGGGACACAACCATGCACACACGCTGACATGCAAGTAACATACAAATTACACATACCGAAAAGATGTAGCTTTGGATTACTTTATTCCCTTCAAACAAGCTTCAGCTTGTTCACCTCTTCAGTATCTAGTAAGTTTCTGCGAAGTAAACAACAAAACAAAAAGGAAATACTAGCAGCATACATTCAGAAATACTATTTATTAGACAGAGATAAAAAGATCTAGACAGACAGACGGGGAAAGCTAGACAAGAGAGACAGAGACGGACAGAGATAGGGAGAGAGAAAGAGAGAAAGAGACAGACAAAGTCAGACGGACAGGCGCAGCAGGCATGGGGGGAAGTGGGGAAACACACACACACACACACACACACACACACACACACACACACACACACACACACACACACACACACACACACACACACACACACACACACACACACATCAAGGAAGTTTGTTCTCTGAATTAACATTGCATTATAATATGCTTACAGAGATCTGGCTACACACACACACACCACACACACACACACACACACACACACAACACACACACACACACACACACACACACACACACACACACACACACACACACACACACACACACACACACACACAGCGCGACGCGCCGACACCACCCCCAACAACACACACGCACAAACACACACACACATACCACTCCCCCCCACAATCACCCCACCCCCCCCCACCCCGCACACACACACACACATATACCCCCCCAACACACACACAAAACCCCACCCCCCGCACACACACAACACACACACCATGCACGCGGACAGAGGGAGACGAACCTGACGACAACGTAGCCAGCGTCATTGAAATCGTCTATCATACCCTGTGTCACCTCCAGGTCCTCTGCAGTGCGGCGGTATTCTGGTGGAATGAGTCAACCAGTCAACCAATCAACCAATCGATCAATCAGTCAAAAGCAGTCAGTTAATTAATCAATTATATCAGTCCATCATTTATTCAGTCATACCAGTTAATCCATCGGTCGGTCAATCAATCAGTCAGCCATATAAATCAACAAATCTTTCAGTCATATTAATCAGTCAGTCGATCGGTCAGTCAACCAATTAATGATGATGATGATCGCTTTTTATATAGTGCTGTTCTCCGCTTTCGAGCAGACTCACCGCGCTTTTATCGTACCTGATTCTAAGTAAGTAAACATGGTGCTTAACGTCCACAGAAACCGTACGGCTTATTAGGGACAGGGAGAAGGGGGGGGGAGGAGGTATGGAGGTGGGGGAAGAGGGAGATTATATACCTATCGCTACACGGTCGCCACCAGAATGACTTCTGCATTAAGATGGGCAGCGATGAGAGCCCTTTTAATGTTTCAGTAGGAAGTGATGGACAAAGTCACAAGACTGTCCACAAACCACAAACTTTTTGAAGAGAAAGGAGAGCCGAAGCGGTATCGAACCGAGGTCCTTCCGCTTACCAGCCTAACGCCTTACCGCTAGGCCAAACCGGCTCAAGGATTCTAAGTGAGTGACTGTCGCTTTTTATAGCGCGTTTGAAATGTCCACCGTGTGGTGTACTAACTGCGCTGTTTGGTTGTTGCATGGCTGGTGCTACCGGAAACTGCTGCCGTCTCGGCGCGTTCTGTGTACACCAAAACGCCATGCACCATGTCACGTCACTTCATGCAAAGCCACACACGTAGGGTGCTTGGGCACACGCACACTGACACAAATACGTGCACGCACGCACACACACACACACACACACACACACACACACACACACACACACACACACACACACACACACACACACACACAACACACACACACACACATTATACACGCACACACAGCTTACCTCTAAGCGGCATTGTGCCGATATCTTATTATGACCACGTCAGTGAGCCTGAAACAAAAGGTAAAGACGAATTACTTATCGACATAGGCTGCGCAAGCGTTTTCCGGAACTGTACTGTCAAACATGAGTGTGCAGCGTTATCTCTATTCAAGTTATTGTCAAAAGTAACACGCCCCCCCCCCCCAAAAAAAAAAAAAAACACACACACGGAGTGGGCCAGTGACAAAATCACAAAACACTCAGAGAAACTGACACAAACAACCAGTTCAGGTCCGAATACACAATGAAACATACCTGTAGTGCGCGCATCAGCCTCTTGAACTGATTGTCTCTGATAGCATTGAGATGACCCAACAACAGCCGATGTGCACTGCATAGGACTTGTCGCCAGGAGATGTGCTGTCGCGGTATTTTATCGCATAGGTTCAAGGCTGTGACTATCAGCTGCCAATGTCGTGAATATGACTAGCCTATAATGCACTTCCTCACTACACCGAAGCTCCGACTGAGGTGGAGAAATAACACAGAGATTAGATTAGCCTGGAAGCATTGTAAAAGTGCAAGTAATTCTATTTGAGCCGTGCAAGCAGTCTATAAGCAATCTTGCTTCTTGCGCGGCCCAGCTGGCCTGTTGTTAATGTATTGTCTATGAATCTGAAACAGTACGAGGCCCAGAGCGCTCGTGCAAATCAACTCACAGAGGAGTTAATTCAGTAGAGCTCGAAATACGTAACACAAGTGCAACAACAAAGAATTGAGTCGCCTACAGTAACATTCACCTGGCATGCGTGTAAACACAAGGTACATAAACTCCACCAGAGGTATATCCTCAGAAAATGGAGTAAGTAAACGTGGTGCTTAACGTCCACAGAAACCGTAAGGCTTATTAGGGACGGGGAGAAGGGGTGGGGGAAGGGGGTACGGAAGTGGGGTGAGAGGGAGATTATATACCTATCGCTACACTGTCACCACCAGAATGACCCCTGCATTCAGATGGGCAGTGATGAGAGCCATTTTAATGTTTCATTAATTGTAAGGGACAAGGTCACAAGACAGCTCGAACCGAGGTCCCTCTGCTTACCAGCCTAATGCCTTACCGCTAGGCCAAACCGGCTACCGGAGAGAAAGGTAAATAAGTGAACATGGTGCTTAACGTCCACAGAAACCATAAGGCTTATTAGGGACGGGGAGAAGTGGGGGAGGGGGTATGGAGGTGGAGGAAGAGGGAGATGATATACCTACCATTACACTGTCACAACCAGAATGACTCCTGCATTAAGATGGGCAGCGATGACAGCCATTTTAATGTTTCATTAATTGTGAGGGACAAAGTCACAAGACAGTGTCCACAGACCACAACTTTTGAAGAGAAAGGAGAGCCGAAGCAGATTCGAACCTTACCGCTAGGCCAAACCGGCTCACAAGAAGAGAGAAGGATGCCCCCCAGTGGCATATATACCCTACATTTCAGGCACATTCAGCAACACAGGTGTGCACAAGCATAAGACAAAAACAATTTTTATTCAAGACCGGACAGTCCTTTGATCTCGAAACTGGTTCAACATGTAGCCTAAACACACAAATGCAGACAGTTACATGTTAACCTCAATGTGAATTGTCACAAATCTGAAACAGTAGAATGCCCTGAGCACTCATGCAAATCAACACACAAGGGAGTTAATTAGTGCTGGAAATACGTAACACAAGTACAACAACAAAGAACTGGGTCGCCTACGGTAACTCTCACCTAACATGCGTGTAAATACAAGGTACATAAACTCCAATCAGTGAAGATGTGTAAAAAAAAAAAATTGCCAGACACAAAATGACGACTTTCAAGCATCGATTTTTTACAAGCTAGACAATAAAATCAATCGACTGAAAAATTGCTCTGGGTTAGTTGTTTGTTGTTGTTGGTGGTGGTGTTGTGTGTGTGTGTCTGTGTGTGTGTGTGTGTGTTTTCACCGTCCCAGGGCCAGTGATTCTTCATCGCTTGGTTCCCCATTAAGAAGCCGGCCAGAGTTACCGCAGTTACAACTAGAATGAATAAAGTATATTGTTATTGTTGTTGTTATTGTTAGGCCTGGAGCAAGTCAAGTTGTATTTTTCTCTGCTTCGCCTGCTGCTACGAATTCGGATTCCTAAACTGGTCTATTTTCGTTTCATTTTTCAGAGTCATTCCACTGACACTACATGGAAATAACCATCTGTCAGTGGTATTCAGCCTACAAAAACCAGCTAAGAAGCAAAACAGCAAGCCACATGAAAGGCATGAAAGGTCTGGATCAGACATTGTGTCAAAACTGCGCAAGCGGAAACCAAGAACGCAAAGCACGAAAGGCTCACGGAAAAGCAAGAAGCAGCCACCATGGTGGGAAAGTGAGACCGAGAAAGCTTGGACAGAAAAACGTGCCGCAGTGGAAAACTGGCAGAAAGGAAGAATTCGACCAACCAGACCCCCCCCCCCCACTCAAAGATGCAATGGATAGCAAAACTGAACAGTTCAAGCAAATAGCACAGGAGACACAAGAAGCTAGATGGATAAGCTTATCTGAAGAACTCAGTGCTGAAACAACGCTGGCACAGTTCTGGCAATTCTACCAACAAATGGAAGGGAATGATCGAACCAAAACAACCCCGGACACAGAAGACACCAACAGGGCAAGGCTAAAGACCAACGAAGAGAAAGGTCAAGCTTTACTTGGGCGATTCATACAATAGAGCAACCAAAACAACTTAGAGGAAAGGAAGCATGTACTGAGTGATCTCAACAGAACACTTGCACAAAGTGGCCCCGACGATGAACCCACAGATGAGGAATTCAACGAATCCCTTAGAAGAAGTGGGAATGATGCAGCACCTGGTCCGGATAGGATTCGACACTCGGATATCAAGAACCTAACAGAAGAGGACAGGGCTGAGCTGTATACTATTTACCATGAAAGCTTCGACAACGGCTATATTCCCGAAGACTGGACCGACAGCTTCTTGAGACCTATTCCCAAACCAGGGAAAGACCACCACAAGCTGAATGGACATCGCATCCTCACAATGCAGAACACCGTTGGGAAGTTCGTGGAACGCATTGTCGCTAGGAAACTCGCCAGAGACCTCGAGGAGAGGGGAAATACTCCCTACAAATCAGGGGGGTGGGGGGGTTCAGACCAAAAAAATATAAATGGGAAAATGCAGCTGCATTTGCATATGGCGTGTACAAAGGATTCCAGAGGAAAGAACAAACAGTGGCTGTGGCAATAGATCTCGAGGATGCTTACAACAGAGTCCAGTTCAAGCTGCTGATGGACCTGCTCATTCAATATGGAGTCTGCCTGACTATGTGGGTTGCAGGAGCGCTCCTGGAAAGAACAGTGGTTATGCAGCTTGGAAACTGGAGCTCTGCTCTTCATCAGATTACAGTGCGCCTACCACAAGGATCACCGCTCTAGCCGGTCCTCTTCGATGTCTACACCAAGGGCCTGCAGATCTGAACCAAAATGGACCCATCAAGATTCTCACACTGGCAGATGACGGGGTCATATACAAAACATCAAAGGGCTCCGAAGCAGTGCAACAACAACTGGATAGTGTATCCAAGTGGTGTCACGACACCGGGTGTCTCATAAATCCAGACAAGGCACAAACATTGTTGTGCACGCTTGACAACAGAGCAGCAGGCAAAGCAATGCCAGCAGTCACATTTGATGGAGCTGTGGTTGAACGAACAAGTCATTTGAGATACCTTGGGATCCACTTTGACACAATGCTGACCTACAGAAAATATGTGGAAACAACAGCACTGAAGTGCAAGAAAGGTCTGTCAGTCATGAAAGCTATGGCTGCAGAGGGTATTGAACAACGCCACCTCTCAGTGTCATTGACTACAGACTAGGCCTCACAAGGGTGGTACAGACAAATCTGCTAAAGCTGGACAGAGTGCAGAACGAGGCAATGCGAGTCATACTCGGAACCGTCAAGGACACACCTACTGAGACCATGATGTTCAATGCTAGACCTCCCACCAAAGCAAACCAGACAGAAAGCGGAGCAGGTCAAAGCGTACTTCGGTGCTGTCGAAAATCCCCACAACCCACTCCACGAAGGGATGCAGATTGGGAGGGGTCAAGTCTTGGATGGGTCAAGCAGAGGACTCAATACTGCAAGTATGCCAGCCGACAGAGCTCAAGCAAACCAAGGAATGGGAAAGGTACCCAAACCGATTCCGGCGTCTCTGTAAGATACTCCTGCCAGAAAACTTGGGAAAGACAGAAAGCACAGAAAGCACTGTCGGGAATGGCCGGCAGGCAAAACAGAGTTAGAGATCAAGCTTCTCATTCAAGAAAACAGCAAACCGCAAGACCTCATAATGTACACTGATGGCTCAGTCACCAAAGACCAGTCAGGGTGGGGCTTCACTGTCAAGCAAGGTGCGACTACCATCCATGAAGACAGTGCAGCCAATATGGTCCCAACCTCCAGTTTGACAATGGAGGTGGAAGCAGTCACCCATGCCCTCCGCTGGATTGCCTCAAGAGGTGACAATCAGACACCACATGCCATCCTCACAGATTCAGTGAGCTAGCTACAAAAAGTGAAGAGTGGATGGGAAGCCCAGACTGGAATGTCTCAATGGTCGACATCCACCTTCGAAAACTCCTGTGAGTGTACTGCCCTGGACATGCCGGAGTGAAGGGAAACGACCGAGCAGATAGACTGGTTGTCAGAGCAACCCTCTCAAGTGCTTTGCTTTTCGGAAGATCTGATGTGTTGAGAAGCTTAAGACACTACCTCCTGGCACAAAGCCAAGAACATACACCATGATCGCCTGGAGGAGAGAGGCTTTGAAAGAGGAAGCGCGAGACAATTTCTTTGAAAGGACAAGAGAGGGTCATCGTCAATCACACCATTGATCGCCTGGAGGAGAGAGGCTTTGAAAGAGGAAGCGCGAGACAATCTTCCTTGAAAGGACGAGAGAGGGTCATCGTCAATCAGACGAACATTGGAACCGTTTAAATGGCAACACTGGGGAAACTTCTGAGAGACGGGATAGAGCGCATATGGGCTTTTCGGAGCGCATCTTGAACTGAACTGATTCCAATTCATTTTCCCCACAGTCCTCTTCAAACATAAAAGTAACATGACGCTTAAGAAAAGTGACTCAGACTTTTTACTTGTGATTTGAAGAATTTGACGGATTGGGCGTTCTGTCATATAGTTATCCGGTAAGTAAGTAACTGTAATAACTGGACATGAACGCCTGGTCAGTATCTTAGCCAGTTTATATATATATATATATATATATATATATATATATATATATATATATATATATATATATATATATATATATCAAACACTGGTCTTTCCACGTTGCTGTTTCTAACAGGCCATTCAAGTTGGACCGAGTTTATGAAAGATTGGTTTAAGCAAAGTTTACTTACGTTCATGTAAATATGGAAAAACCAAATTATTGCATGAACATTAAACAAACTAAGTAAACGCTCACAAGCATAATTAACCAAATTCATTTTGCAGCCACGGGCATTTTTATATCAAATAACATGAAAACAAGAGAAAACCAGGCGAACATGAAAGATTCTTCTTCTTCTTCTTCGGTAGTTTAGGATTGTCCTCAGACAGCCATCTCTGTTGGTGGTATTGATGAGCTCGGTTGTCAGCAGCGGGTCGTCTTCGGAGTCCAAGACCTTTTCTTATAATAATAATGTACATTTATCATGCGCTCATCAACGCCCTGAGCGCTCACATGATACATATGAACCTAAATACAATATTCTCTACACAAGTAGAGCACCTACATAAGGTATTATATGGAAACACACACACACACACACACACACACACACACACACACACACACACACACTCACAATGACTAGCAGAAACTGGGTATTGATATATGAGTTGCGGTGGAAATACTGTGAGAAGAGGAAGGTGTGTGTTTTCTTCCAGTGACGGTATAGCTCTGTGAGGCCCGGAGTGCCATATCCGCACTTCCTGGTATAGGGGACAGAACTGCATTACATGTAGTGGGGTTTGTGGGCCAGATTCACGTGGGCAGTCCACTGTGGGTGGCAGAACAATGACGGCCATCGCGAACATCGGAATGGGTAGCGGGGATGGCTCAGTGGTTAGAGAGCCGGACTCTTGATCGAAAGGTCGCGCGTTCGAATCCCTGCAGGAGCGGCGGGAGAATTTTCTTCTCCAGGGATAATCCCACACTCCGAGCACCGCTTTCCGGCACCTTCCTCCAAACTCTGCCAGATTTAGTTACGCCACTGAAGAGGCACTCTTTATCTCCGCGCAGCTGTCCAGCGCCGTGGTCAGCGCCCTCCGAAAGGTTCGGGTACTGATAAGACTGTGGAAGCAACCTAATGCCCTACCCGTCCCTAATAAGCCGTATGGTTTCTGTGGACGTTAAGCACCATGTTTACTTACTTACCTAATGCCCAAGCACGCACGTAAACATGAGGCGCATCCACCCCCGGTAAAAAAATTTAAAAAAAGAGTTCCGTCTCGATTCAAACGTGATTTTGGTTTTATTTGAGCTGGCGTACGCAACATGGTCAGTTATATGTGAGCAAGTGCTCTTTGTACGTTTTTACAATAATCCCGCCCCGGTTATCAGATCCATGCAATTTCATTACTGTACTGTTAGTAACCCGGGAACCGGAGCAGACGACGCTTTTGTTTTGAAGCGCTGCGTGTTTCGTAACGCCACATGGCCTTCACACAGCCGACCGGCGATAGCCGCTGGTGCGCGCCATTTTCAAATCTGTTTACTCCCTTAATATTTTGACCGCTTGTTTGTTTACCTACTCTTTGTTCACCTAGTCCTTTTTATGCACTAAGTCATGTGGAATATAATTTGGCATCTTAGAATGTTTATTTAGATCTTATAGTTTAGACGCAGGGTCGAGCTTAATCAGTAGCCGATGCCTCTCTAGGTCCATTCTTTTCATAGCCGTCGTCTGCATGGCGCGTTCTCTGTTTAGTACTAGTGAATAGTAGTGAATCGTTGTTTTGACTCGATGAAAGTAATTCTGTGTCGATCAATGCTTTGTCGTATAGTATTTTGTTTAGCTGACTTCATGTTTAGTGTTTATTTTGGGTTGAAATTAACTTATTGAGTATTGTGTACTGTAGAAGCTAAGTTATATTCATAGTCTACTTGATATCACTATCAGCGCTGTTGCGACTAAGATAACGCGCCCCAGGCGAAAGTTCGCACCGATTGTTTTAGTGCTAGTCTTTGAGTGTGTCTTGCTTCTCTTACAGAGCGTTGTATTGTAATTGTTATGTACCATTTTAACCGTGGGAGCGTGCTCTTTATTCTGATATAAGTTTTAGCGACAGTTATGTTTTGTACATTGTGTTAGTTGTGATTTAGTTGTACGAATCTGCTTATAGACAGGTGCAAGCCACGCTTCCCACTCTTGTTGTGAATTAAATAAGTCATGTGTGTACATTTTGTTTATACGGTTTAAAAGGTTGTAACTGTAGCTTTTCAGTATTTGATGTATTTCATGTTTTAATTAGTTTAGTTATTGTTGAGGAAACTGTATTTGTGCGGGCCAAGGAAACACAATAGTCAGCCATTTTGTGGTCCAGAGGGCCGATTTCATTGTAGCGATAGCGTGTGTTCCTTGCGGCCCGCGCAGTTCTCTTATCTATGCGTGCGCGTGAGGATTTTGGGTGTGCTGAGAAAGTTGTCTGCTGCTGTAGAATAAAGCCTGTTTGCCGTCGCCGCCTGCTGTGGTCTCCATTTTGACTGACTCCGCTGCCTGTGTCCTGTCCTTCTACCGCTCCACACCATTACATATAAAACAAACGTCTGATACATAATTTGAGCTGTATGTAACAAACTTACTACTGTTTGAGCACCAACAACAAAACTGCACGTTGGCTGACAGTTTTCTGGACCCTGTGGCGTAACTAAATACGGCAGTGGTTGAAGGAAGGATGTCGTAAACCAGTGCTGGGAGTTTGGGGCAAAAGTGCAGGTGGCAGGTTACACTGCTAAATATGCATACATTTTACGTATGTGGTTTTGCATGAAGTGACATGGTGCATGGTTGTATGGTGTACACAGAACGTGCCCAGATAGTGGCAGCAGTTTCGTGTGGTACCAGCTATGCCAGCGCTGTAAGTACAGGGCCACTTCGGTGGATATTCCAAAACGCGCTATAAAAAGCTATTCACTCATCTAGAATCACATGCGCCGGAGAGCAGGGAGGCTGCTCAAGAGTGGAGAATAGCGCGAATGATATAAAAGCGATACAACAACAACAAAATAAAGTACCGTATTACTTAGGCCTGCAACAACTGACAACTAAAAGCACATACAGCCTGTGTGTGTGTGTGTGTGTGTGTGTGTTGGGGTGTGTGTGTGTGTGTGTGTGTGTGTGTGTGTGTGTGTGTGTGTGTGAGCGCGCGTGTGTGCAACGGTTGTGGTGGTGGTGGTGGGTAGGTGGTTTTGTTTGTTTGTTGCTGTTATTGTTTTCAACCTAACCAGAGATACTTTTAACATTGGTAACTGTACCGCCTGCCTAACCCTGAGAGGAACAGCAGCACGATAAACCAGAGTAATCGAGCTGAATTGTCAATAAAAAGCGGCAGACGCCGTCCACGCTTTCACTGCCGGTATTTTCATAGGTCTGTGGTGACAGAGGGATGTACAGCTTGATGTATCATACAGTTCCGATAAGAAAGGAAAAGAAAAGGGGGGAGGGGGAACTGAAATAACCCAGAACACCATGCCGGGTTACCAATGACACTGACTCGACTCGACTGATCTGGTTGCTGATAACACAATTCCGGCAGACGGTGCTCACGTTTCGAATCAAATGCGCATGCGCCGGCTGAGTGTGTGTGTGTGTGTGTGTGTGTGTGTGTGTGTGTGTGTGTGTGTGTGTGTGTGTGTGTGTGTGTGCCGCGTGTCACTGTGTTGTGTGTTGTGTGTGTGTGTGTGTGTGTTGTGTGATGTGGGTGGGTGGGTGTGTGTGTGCGCAGTGTGGTGTGGTCTCTCTCTCTCTCTCTCTCTCTCTCTCTCTCTCTCTCTCTCTCTCTCTCTCTCTCTCTCTCTCTCTCTCTCTCTCTCTCTCTCTCTCTCTCTCTCTCTCTCTCATTACTGAGTGTGCATTGTCAGCGTATACAGTGTTGGTGTGCCTGCCTGAACTGAAGCGCGCGCGCCGGCAACTGACATGGTAGTCCGGTTTCCGGCTTTACTTCTGAGGATTGCGTTACTGACTGATCGTTTATTACCGATGCTGTACTATCCGTCCGTTATCTGGCACTACCGCTGCGGCTCATATGTAGCCGGCTGTAAAACGTGACCTGCACTAGGGGTGACGCGGGGTGAGGGTGGGATATATAATATATAGGCCTACCATAGAGTCACTATTAACACTAGTGGGGCCGCGGTGAGGTTGGAATAGTGAGGTGAGGGTCGGCCAGTATTGACCCGGCATAACACGTGACACACACAGACACACGGACACAACACACACACACTACACACTAACACACACACACAGCACGCGTCACGGCACACCACGACAGCGAGCACGTACACGCACGATAACACATGAGCACACACACACACACAACACATCACACCACGCACCACCACGCACGCACGCCACGCACGCACGCACGCACGCACCACCACACACACACACGACGATAAAACAGAATGAGACTGAGTGTTAATTAACGGCTGTTTGCATTGCCTGCAACCCCTAGTCAGCTTTTAGTAAGTGTGCTGCTTGCCTGCGTTCCAACTTCCTCTCGATCACAAGAGCTAGACTACAGACGGTATCAAAGAATGTGAGACAACGGAAGTGCCACTAGCGCCGGCCTTTCACCACCATCCCCCACCCTCCTTCTAGGAAAGCCTCAGAGCTCAAAAGCTGTGTGAAAAGTCAGGCGGCCGACCTGGGCCTAAAGTAGTCCGTGCGGTCTCCGTAGACGTAATAGTCAGTAAAGCAACATTGATTTAAATATAAGGGGGCACTATCACCCAGAGGACGGTACAATTTCTCTTTGAGTTAAGTAAGTAAATAAACATGGTGCTTAACGTCCACAGAAACCATAAGGCTTATTAGGGACAGGGAGAAAGGGAGGAATGGGGTATGGAGGTGGAGGGAGAGAGATTATATACCTATCGCTCCAGTCACTGTCACCACCAGAATGACTTCTGCATTAAGGTGGGGAGTGATGAGAGCCATTTTAGTGTTTCATAATACATTTTGTGAGGGACAAAGTCACAAGACAGTGTCCACAGACCACAACATTTGAAGAGAAAGGAGAGCCAAACGGATTCGAACCGAGGTCCCTCTCAGTGCTTACTAGCCTAACGCCTTACCGCTAGGCCAAACCGGCTCACAAACGTTCTCTTTGAATCATTTTCTACCACCATGTTGACGCACACCAGTACAAATTTGGCAGGTGGGTCAGATAACATTGTATGTTAATACTATATCAATATATATATCATAGTTCAGGAGCTGTGTGAGAGTCGAGGTGGCCGTCCTGGGCTGTCCGTCCTAACGAGCCTTCTGGTTTCCGTGGACGTAAAGCTATATTGAACCATGCTTCGGCATTGGTCTCAGCTTGTCCCTAATATGTCAACTGACATCTGAGGACATTAAGCAACACTACCTAACTACCTACCTATATCAATATTATATATAATCTCCCCCTCCCCCCCCCCCCCCCCCTTCTCCCCGTTCCTAATAAGACTCATGGTTTCTGTGGACGTTAAGCACCATGTTTACTTACTATATCAATATTAGTACTTTTCGGGGTTTTTTTTTTTTTTTTTTTTTTTTTGAAGCAGAAATTGTTTAATCAAACATATAAAAAATGGTGTCTGAAAATATTTTCATATTTTATACAATACAATTCAATAAAACTTTATTGTCTCTGTGTAGAGAAATTTGCTTTCTGTCTCGTCATTTACATAAAAACATTCAATACAGTTAACAATAAAACATCAACAACTCAATGAAACACGGAGCCAAAAACCGCTCAAATTCAAGGAAAATACTTAACAATAACAATGTACACACACACACACACACACACATGCACGCACGCACGCATGCACGCACCCCCCCCCCCCCCCCCCACACACACACACACACCCACACACCCACACACACATTATTCTTCTGGCTCACCAATATCTTAAAACATTCAATAAATTACAATAAAACTAAATTCCTTAAACAACAAAACACTAAAATCGAAACACTCAATCGACCACAACGTATAAATTATAGGCAGCATTTATGAAGTAACATATTAAATCCAGGCAGTATATAATTCCTCACACACACACGCACGCACGCACGCACGTATGCCCTTTTAACTTGCAAACAATCTCACTCAAAACTCTATATTTTGCAGATAATTACTCTAGTATGTTCTAGGCTTTAAGCATAAAACATTTTGATAAATAGTGTAGAGCAAAAAATGAATTTATACTCATGAAATGTGGGTTTTAATATCACTGCAACTTCTGCATATATATGAAGATAGCTGCTATTTTGTAGAAAACATTAGGGCCACTG
>JABMCL010001457.1:537500-597500 GCA_018857735.1 Alviniconcha marisindica | reverse complement strand
TGATGAACACGTCAGGTTAGTGAATCTCCATACACTGACTCGCTCACTCTACCGGTTAGTCATTGAGACAAACAATACTACCTCAAATCAGTTCATCCAGCATTCACATCTACCTTTTATGCTGGCTGAGTGTCGCCCTAAGGCTGTCACCCCCACATTCATTACACTAACTCAAACACATATATCGCAGTTGCCGCTCATAAAAAAAAAAGTGTAGGCCACTAGTTGTGACATTTATTTATTATGAATTTGGCACACCAAGCTGTGCAACCAAATTACTATAAAAAATTAAAATAAAAATAAAAGCCACACTTTTGTACCAAATATTCCAGAGACTGAAAATGAATATGAAAATGAAAATTCTTTTTCTGATGTATGTGATTCGGGGGAATTTCGGACCACGTTGGGGGAACTTCGTCCAAACTTATATAAACAGAACACACGCAACGAAAGGGAAAGGCTAAGAGAGACGCCTGTGGTGTTGTTTGTTGACACTGTCTTGCAGCGGGAGACACTGTCTTGCAGTCGCACAGGGGGGATTACGACAGCAAACAAAAGGAAGGCCTTGAGCTCTCGAACGAGGCGCGCATGCAGAGTAGCTTCCCTTGAGTCGTCTGCTACTAGTGCGTGGATAGACTTGCATTGCGATAATACCACAACGTCCAAACTAGTAGGAAGTTCAGTGTTTTCTGAAAGACTGAAAGTGAACCCTTTCAGCATAAACGTGGAACACCTGGAGTAAACTCACCAGCGTAAACCCGACCAACACATGCTTTATTTCCGAAAGCCTAACTATGGTCCCTCACGGCTGAGTGGACAAAGCCGCGTTCTTTGGCATTTCATAGTTTATCTGTAATAATATTACTAATATCCAAGGAGACGGTCGGACATTTTATATGCCATACTGGTTAGAGTGAATATATATATATATATATATATATATATATATATATATATAATATATATATATATATATATATATATATATAAACACGTTCTAGTGGGGTGAGGGTGGGGTATATAGTTATAGTGTGTCACCGTGACAATAACGGCTGCCTGGGGCTTGCCTTGGCCGGGCGGTGCCGCCACCGACTAGCAGGCCGCGTTACGCGTATCACGATGCTGTGAACAACAATAACAACAGAAAAACAAGTGTGTGTGTGTGTGTGTGTGGGTGTGTGTGTGTTGTATAGACACGGTTTAACTCGAGAATGACCGCTGAACACTCGCGGCCGAGACGGGGGAGCGGGCCAGGGCATGGGAAACAACTCCCATAGGCTTCGTGGCCATCTGAGAGAAAACGAAAAAAAGGCTTTCAAAATTATTTCTGGAATAACATAAGAACATTAAAACATTTCTTTTTCTAAACATACTCTTTGCTAGTATGTTGACAGCGACGTATATTTTAAAATTGCTGCGGTTCTTCTGATAACAGTGGTGTTCGCACGTTTCAAATCTAGCGCAAACTACTATCCACAAATTAACCAATCACAGAGCAAGATGGAAGCCGAATGGCGGCGAGGAAAAGGTGATTCAAAATGAACTCACTTGTGTTATGAGGATTAGACACGCTACATTTGGCATAATCCAGCGAGAAAGACCCCGGAAAGGCGGCAGCAGGTTGTGTTCTACAAGCGACTGGTGTACATAGTGTTGAGATATGTATGACTGCGACTCATAATAACTTCAATTTGACTTAAGTAA
Source organism: Alviniconcha marisindica (assembly GCA_018857735.1). NCBI lineage: Eukaryota > Metazoa > Mollusca > Gastropoda > Provannidae > Alviniconcha > Alviniconcha marisindica. The sequence continues at coordinate 595,796 of JABMCL010001457.1, read as the reverse complement.
GTCTTCGGTATTGTGTGAATTTGAGCAGAAACTTTAGTCTGTATTATTTTCGAATGACGGCTACAGGTTCTCCTTTGGAGGCATCCGTGACTGCCAATGATTTGGAGCAGATGAATAAGTTTTACTTGTTCCACTTTGGATGGATACTTTTCGTTTGTAATACTTGTAAAGACCCAACAGCCTACAAAATACTCGATGCTGACGATACCGCGAAGCGTGATTCAGTGACTAATCAATTATGGCGTATACGTCGCCCAGGAAACAAGCTCGGGGCAGACGACACTTGCCCGATGTACCACTGGACAGTCCGCGCATGAAAGCGGTCAGTTTCAGTAACGACGTGGTTGAGACTTCCATTGGTGGCACGCACACTGTGGCCAAAATCAAAATGAAAGGCGAGCCGCTGGTGCCAGTCTCAGACAGCAGAAACATGGACGCTCGATCAGGTTCGTCATTACAGAGCCAGGACAGCAACTTTACCGCAGCCAAGTCATTGGCTCAAGGCAGTGTGTCTCGTGTGTCGAAGGTCCAAGGCTCAGGAGCAGAAACAGAGAATAAGGAAAATGTGGAGAAAACGGAGGAAGCAAAAATTTCCAAGAACAAAACACAACTAAAACCAAGTACAAGTAGCAGTGGTTCTGCTAGCAATGATGATGAGGATGCATTCACATCACCCATCGGGCGCCCTGCAAAAGCAGCACTGTTGGTAAAAGAGTTTGAAAAGATTACCTCATCCAGTTCCTACCCTGATCCAGTCCGAAGAACAACTCAGGAATATTTAGACCAAGTTGCTGACACATTTCGGACACCACCTCCGCATCAAATGAGACGGCATACCCTTGAGACAAAAATGTTTGAAACTCCCGACTGCTACCGTAGTGTGCAGATGGAGACACCATGTAAATCATTGCTTGAAATGGTGCCAGGAACGGATGATTCCCTTACAGAGGCTGATGGCGGAGATGGAGAAGACAGCTGTAGCATCACAGTTGCAGTCAGAGTGAGACCATATAGTCAGAGGTAATTTTGTAGAAATTGTACCAGACTGTATCCTTGCCTTTGTTTGTTGTTGTTGTTTTTTTGTTTGTTTTGTTGCTGTTTATTTTTGTTGGTTTTTCTCTTTTGATTAATTATTTAATGTTCTTTATTGATTTATTGAGGGCTGAAGAAGTGTGTCTTGTGACTGGATTGAAACTGCAACCATGATGAGCTTAATAGGTATCGATTTAGGGACTTGGCAGTAGGCCTCACAGCCTTCTTACATCCCTTCTTATTGTTGTAATTTTGGTCTGCTTAAATACATGCTAATGAGTGATTTTTTGTTAACATTGCTGTTTTCTTAAGAAAATAATGTTTATAAACTATAAAAAAGACAGTTTGACTTTGAGTGGGGTTTTGGTTGGTTGTTTGTTGTTTTTAACTTGGCATTCATTTTTTAAATATTTTCTATTTTTTATTTGGTTGACTGGAGAACTTTACTAACTCAGTAACTAAGTTTATCATTTTTGTTTTTAATTCATTTGACGAAACATTTTCTGTAGCACTTGATTCAATGATTGGTCACAATAAGTGAATAACTCGTTGTGAGTCTGTGAGTGAGTGTGACTGTGCATTTGTGTGTGTGTGTATATATATTATTTTATATATATATATATATATATATATTTATACTGACAGTGACACTAAGTAACACTGACAATGAGTGTGAAGTTGTTATTATAATGTTAAGCAAGATCCTTTTGGCTGGCTGGCCTCTAGAGTAGAGGCACATATCTAATGTTCATCTTGTCATATTTATATTTTATAAACATAATATAAATTTACATACTGTACACAAACTGCAGTTTTCTTCAGTCAGAGTCCTAGACATAGTCCAGGGGGAAAGGTGTAGATGTAGAGGGACTAGAGCTATGGTTGCACTTTTTTTTTTTTTAAGGGCGTGTCATTGTCAGTCTTTTTAACCAAGAGGGGAGAAGATCTGGTTAGGTAAATGTGCTATTTAACCACTGACTGACTTAGGCATAGGATTTAACAAATGAAATGGTTGACTGTGAAGTGTAAGTTTTTAAAACTAGTTTAAAAGTAACCTCTTCACTGCTCCTGGGCTGAAACAGTGAAAGATGCACGGACATGCCTGCGAACAGTAATTTTCTGGTCCTATCACATCTACTTTCAATTCTATGCATTTTGATAAAAATCCTTCCACATGCCAATGTGAAAAAAAAAGAAAAAAGGTTTATGGATTTCAAATTTCGCATTTTATTGGTTGTTTTCAAGTGACATCATGGCAGTGAAGGGATTAACTCTCGGTCTGGACTGCCAGGATTTCAGTTTCTTTGTTTTATATTTTTTCAATTTTAAAATTGGGCCGAGCTATTGTACTACTGAGTCAGTGAGTGTGCTTCTCATTTGTGTGTGCTCTACCTCTGCTTAGCTAGTAATAATACTAGTAGTAATACATTATTCATTAAATAATAAATACACAGTACTAAACTAATAGAACTTATTAGTACTTTAGTAGTAATAGTGACTAATAGTAATACTACTAGCACTACTTAACTCTTAAGGTACTTGTAGTAAAGTGCTACTTGTAGTAAAGTGCTACTAAAGTGCTACCAGTAGTTTTCAATGTTTTACTGTATGATCAGCATTATTGGGGGTTGATGGGGGGGGGGGGGGGGGGTAGTCATAGTAACTTGGTGTTTTATGCCCAGCCAACCATTATGGTTATATCAGAGCGATGTGGGGGTGGGGGGATCAGCAATCAGACTACTGGCTTAGTTTTTCATTAGGCCGGTTAATGGCACTGTTGGCAGTCAAGCCAATCACCCCCATCCCCCACCCACCACCCATTTATCCTCAGGAGGTTTGATCAGGCAGGTTTTGAGGCTCATGTGGAGACCTGCAGTTGCAATTAAGTACTTCTTACAGTGTGATCTATCATATCAGTCTAGGTCCATTGACTGAGTTTTATTTTTAAGGTCCATCTTTTCCAGCTTCAGCTCTGGCTACACTTTTAATGTTTTATTAGTTTTAGCACAGGTGTCTTCCAGTTACAGCTCAGCACTCTGCTTTTCTCTCTTACATTTACATTAACAGCAACTTACTGTTACATAAATCTTACATAATTTGCAACTCATACTCTCTTACATTTACATCAACTACAACTTACTGTTACGTAAATCTTACATAATTTACAACTCATAGTCATACTACTACTAAAGTACAAGTGCTAGTGCAAGCTCATCACATCGACATGTGCAAATGTTATAAATGATTACTATATTATTATATAATTAATAATATGATTGTGACTGAGCTAACATTACAAGGGCTGATGCTCTTCATTGGTTCAGAGAGTGATTGTCAATCTGTAATGACCAGCTTGTTATCTTCTGCAATCTGTTACAGTCACAGTGTTACTGTGTTAGTCCCTACCCTCAGGGCTGCCATGTAGAATTTTATTCCTTATCTCTTTTTACACAAGTTACACTTACAGTGTTAGATTTTACTGTTGGTATTAGTACTGTTAGTGTTACACTTTTTTTTTACAGTAAAACATTACTAATACTATTACAGTATTAGGGAATATTCCTAATTTTACAATTCCGCATTGTTGCCACTGATAGTAATACTGATAGTGATACTGTGTGATAATGACATTGATCAACGACAACGGTTTTGCAATTCAGTGATAATATTTCATAATTGCAATCATTCATACATTAACTGATTAAGTTTTAATCAATTAATGTGATGGTATAATTTTTACTAACACACAAGTAACACTAACAGTAAATGAGTAATGCAACTGAACTAGCAAGTGCCAAGTAACTCACAGTAAGAGTAGACTAATACAGTAATAGTGTATAGTGATTGTGAAACACATTTATGGTGGGCTGATTAAAAAACGAAGGATGGAAGGAAAATATTTTACCTGTAAGTGTAATACTAACAGTGTAAATGAAATTTAAAGACAGGAGGTTGACATTTTTGTTCCTTCACTAGAGCTCTTCACACTCAGACTCGGAGCCTAACTTCAGTTTAAGCCAGGATCATATACATAGTGTGTCTGTTTTCAGATTACTTGTCATGATGATCAAGTCAGTGTGTTTCTTTTGAAAGTCAAAGTATCCATTCTTTCTTCATCTGCAGAGAATTGTCAGATGTCAACGTGAAGCGGGTTGTCTCAATGAGAGGCAATGAAACAACAGTGACAACAGACAACGGCAGTGTTCATCGATTTGCCTTCGACTTTTCTTTCTGGTCATTTGATCAGGATAATGGGGCTTTTGCTGACCAGGGTCAGATTTATGTCAGCCTTGCACAGCCCCTCCTGGGAAAAGCCTTTGAAGGCTACAATACCTGCCTCTTTGCTTATGGACAGACAGGAAGCGGGAAAAGTTACAGGTGCGTTTACTGGTGGATGGTTTGAGTTTATTGGAGTATATTTATAATTATATAATAATGATTACTAACAATATGCCATGGAAAATGATTCATTGTTATATAATATATATATACATACATGTGCCCTTGCCGTACAGATCTGTATAAAAACTACATACATGTATACAGTGCTACAAAAATTAAAGCAATAAACTGAATAACACTTTTTCAAGCTTTTGTAAATTTTGAACCTGACAGGATTTTGCACACTGCAGATACAGAAACATCTGCATGTACACTTGTGCATGCGTGCGCACACACACACACACACACACACTGATACATGGGTGACATGCAGTGATGCACACACCCATGTACAGTACATACATAAACACACACACACACACACACATACACATTTAACTTGTTAATGCCAGTAGAACTAGTACTAGTGTCTAGTAGTAGTAATACTAGTACTTAGTAAAGTGTGTACTAGTATTACTACCTCTAAATTTAGGTTCTTATTTTCCTCTCAAATCTAGACAATCTTGCTATACATGTCCCTCTCAGTGCCACTGAAACCAGGATCTGATCTTGTTGCGAGGGCAAATCTGGGACAGACAATAGACAAACACCCTGTCAAGATGGAGCGTTGATAAAATTTCCACATGACTGGTGAACGTGTAACTCAGGGGGAAATGGTCTGCCACTGCTAGTGCCACAGTGGCAGCAGAATAGGTCTTAAGTACTCTAAATTCTCCCTTTACCGTATAAGTTTACTTTCATGCCTACCTCTGTCATTAAGAGTACTTAGTGAAACTGAGTCACGGCAAATATGCTGCAGTACTTAAGCCTTCTAAAGGCTGTTCACTAATGCCTTTTCATATTTGTATTGTGAAGATGGTAGTAGAGGTGGAGAACTGATGAATACAGAGCATGAATAGAGTGAGAGACCGTGTGACTGTGAGACAGCTGAGATCTCCCAAAGGTTAAGAAAAAAACAGTCCAGTTCCATATTTCTCAACCAGTCATATAACGAATTCAAAGTCATGAAACTGATCTTCTCTTCCACATTGTAAACATTGGTAGCATCAAAGTTCAAGTGTTGGGTGTATAGATTTACCCACCACATAGACCTGTGACAGTATCAGTGTGACCTGATCTGGAAGGAGAACCCAGACAGGTAGCCTGTCAAAGTGGCTGCCACTGGCCTGTGGCAGTGAGCCTTTTGAGGGAATCTGAGCTAAGCTGCTTTAGTGCCAGCCTTCCCAGGTATCACTACACAGGTCTGTGTTACTGTGTGTTGACAGCCATGCCCACAGTGCCTCTGGCTGTCCTCTCTCAGCCTTTGTTTGACATACTTAACACCTAGGTGTACCTGGTGTACTTGCGGGGTCATTGTTGTAATGTTAATGTTATCCGGGGGGGATGATTGACGTGGAATGGAAATGTTTTTGGTTGTATTCTCTGTGTGTGTGCCCCCCCCCCCTCTCTCTCTCTCTATGCATTAACTGCATTAATCAGTTGCTTATTCATACTTATGATATCTGTTTGTGGTATAGTTGTGTTTGTAGTATAACAAGGACTGGCTGTTAGTGTTAGGTAGGTCTGATATGGACCTAACATTACTATCCTTGAGAGAGAGACAGAGAGAGAGAGAGAGAGAGAGCTTGAACACTTTATGTTCAAGCTCTCTCTCTCTCTCTCTCTCTCTCTCTCTCTCTCTCTCTCTCTCTCTCTCTCTCTCTCTCTCTGTGTTACTGCAGTGTTCTGTTAGTGTGCATTACACCTCATATTGTCATAATATATATTTTAATATGCTATTAACCCCTTCACTGCCCCAGCCTGTAAAATTTCCGGGCTGAAAGATACATGGACGCTCCTGCAAACAGTATATTTTCCAGTCCTATAACGCATCTGTTTTCAGTGAAAATCTTTTCACATGCCAATGCGAAAAAGAAGACAGAAACAGTTACGGGTTTCAAATTTAGCACTTTTATTGGTCGTTTTGAAGTGTCATTATGGCAGTAAAGGGGTTAAAGTATTATTAATATAAATTATATAACTCAGTTATATAAATTAATATTGTAATAAACTTGATATTTTCTTGGGATTGTTTACTGTAATATTTCTGCTTTGGTGGTGGCAGTTATGATAAAAATTACAATGATATAATGATGCTTAGTAAGAGTATAATGTATTTGCTGTTCTGCTATTCAGTGTTGATTCAGTCTCCAGCTCAGAACTACTACCAACCTAGGAAATGGGTCATTTTTGGAGTTAAAAGTTTAGATGGAAATTTGTGGGTGAACCACATGAAAGTCTGTCCGTCTGGAAATCTGTTTCATGCAGCCTGCAATGCGTGTTGCTGCCTACTCAAAAAGGTGGCTGGTGCATGACATTTCACACGTTCAGCATCAGCATCACTATACGCAGGGCCTGGACATGACATGGGCATCAGGCCCAGGTTATACATGGAGCTCTTTGAACACCAGTATCATCACTGTAGCTCAATACATGGTCAATGCATTTAGCTTGATTGTTTTTGTATAGTTGCTGTTTCTTGTTTCAGTATCGTGAAGCATTGACAAGACACTGGCATCATTTATTCATTATAAGTTAAAATGTGACGTAAAAAAAATCTAGATCTGTGAGAATCTCCTCAAAACTATTGCTGCTGCTAGTGTTGTTTCATTTGCTGCCATGACTGTTGTTTCAGCATCATGGGCCATGGGCAAGACACAGGCATCATACCCAGGTTTTGCGAAGAGCTCTTCAACAGAGCTGTGAAAGCCAGCAATAAGGACAAGGTCAGTTCAGTTGTATGCTTGTAGTTGTACTTGTAGTGTAGAGCATAGAAGCACTGAAAACAAGAACACAATTTAGTCCTGTACTGGGAAGTAAGGGACAGGTCAGCATCTCTCTCATGTAATCTTTGTGTTAGCTCTTTTAAATGGAACACATTTAAATGACCACTTTGTATTATATGTAGTTGTAGCACTAACTTAGTAACTAGTAACAGTGGTAACTGAACAGAAGAAGAATATGATGAAACTGTGAACAAGGGTTGGATTCAGTGGGATTATGGGTTGACAAATATTTTGTTTGCTCTCAGTGAGTCTCATTGTCTGTCTTTCTTCTGTTTATCCACATTGTTTCACCTCCAGCAGTCCAGGTGGACTTAGCCTTTAGAACTCAGCATAGCATATGATGTTTTAAGTGGTGTTAGTGTTTGCCTAATGGATCTTCCTGTTTGAGTAAAATCCTTAATGCTGGCACTTTTTCAGATCTATACAAGATCTGTGAAATTCTGCATAATAATAATAAACAATGTTGAGCTTTACACATTCATAACAGTTTTGGTGATCTTGAATTATTGCATTCAGGAATACAGAAGAATTTGAAGAAGAATCTCTTCTTTTTTAAAGCATGTTTGTGACTGCATCATGATTAGTATAAATTTATAATTGTATTGCACTTCTTGTTAGTTCTTTCTTTGGTGCTTTCTCCATCCTGTGCCATTCTGTGAATGTGACTTTTACTGGTGTTAGTTTAACTGTGCTAGCAACTGTTTGAAGTTGATAATTATTGTAGACTGCCACCTCTTGTGACCTCTGTTGAAAATTGACGCCCATTGGTGCTAATGCACTGGCCACAATATTGATTTCATCTGACATACCATAAACACTGTCCTTGGCTCTGGAATAGCATGCAGCCCATTGTTATTCTGACTGCAGGCCATTTCACCTCCGGCCAATGAGTGATTATGTGAGTGACTAAGTGGGCTAAAGGGATTACCCCTGGCTGCAGACAGGTTGACCAGTTGTCAGCATTTGTTACCACCTTTGTCATTGGTCAGTAGGGGTGTGATGAGTTCAGTGATTGGGCCTTTGTTGGTGCTGGCCTGGCATGAAGTGGAATGGGTCAGGCAGAGTTGTTTGGAGACAGCATTAGCTGTGGGCCATTGCCTGCCAGTTCCCCTCAGCTTTTTGTGGTATTGATCCTAGGGAATGGGCTGTTTGACGCTCCATTTCCTGGGCTAACAGTAACACCCACAGTGGTGTGGCTCATTGAAGAGAACGAGTTAGTCCCTTCAACTTGGGACAAAGTGGCTTGGGCCCCTAGAACTGAATGACTGCTTTTAACAGCAAAAAATAGCAGAGGTTTATAGAAAAAATCCTAAAATCTCCTCTAGGTCCAGTAGGAATTAGCCCTATGTGGTGCTGGTAAACTCACAAGTTGTGGTCTCCCTGTAGAGTCTGAGTGTATTACACTGTAGATGAAAACGTAAGGCAGAAAATGTTGTTAGTACACTGCTAGTGGGCAGTACTTAATGTGTAAACTATATCTATCAGAACACAAAAGGTTAAAAACACAAGAACAAACAAAAAATGATTATTTTAGTTTTGCTTTATTCTTATTGTTTTCAGATGTTTTGTTGTTATTGGCTTTTGTTTTTTTGGTTCATAACTAGAATTTGTTTCCATTCTCTGACATTGACCAATATTATAATGTGTCCGTTGTTGTTGTTTTTAGTACACATTGTATTATGAGAGATTCAGACCACTGTCACATAAGCTTGTGTTCTGCTTCTATGTATTTTTGAATAAATCCTGTTAATGGCTGCCTTTCTTAGCCTTTTACTTTAATCTTTATTTTTGCTACTACTACCACCTCTACTCATTTCAACTAGCCATAACTTCACATTTGTGCTGTACATCATCTGAAACAAGTTAAAGCCTTGGTTCTCGAAGGTTTACCTTCAGGCTGTGAAAATTTGCGCATGCGCCCTCACGTAAATCTCAGTTTGGGCAAAGGGGTGGGGCTTTGAGGGGCATAAATCATTAATAGAAAGATGCTGTTCAGCAACTCTTTGAAAGTAACAGCTGGTCTTGGAATGTTGAAGTGACCAAATAACTGAAAGAACAGCACTGTCCATGTCACTAGATAAATCCCGCCCATTTCTGTCAAATTGTCCTTGCTTCAAAGCTTTTGAGTCTTGAAATAAGACAGATTTCACTTTCATCAACACAATGATTTAACAGATAGAAAGCTGAGCCAAGTGTCATATTCAAGTGCTGGTCTGATTTCCAGATATTTGTGAAAACCAGCAGCAATGTGACTGTGTCATACTTTAAAGGGGAATTTGTTTCAAATTTCCTGGCCCACTATTTATAGGCAGGCTGACCCTTCAAAGTGCTTACTGATTTCACTTTGTGTTTGTGACAGTAACTCAGAATGTCCAACTTGACACTTTGTGCTTATGCACACCCACACACACTATTCAGATTGGACTGCCTGCCTCTGCCTTTTTTTCTTTTCTTTTTTAAATGTGAAATGCAATGTGTATTTCGGTTGAACTGTAAATAGTGTAATGTGGACAAGGAATGTTTGCTTGTTTCAGGTGAAGATAAGTGTGGAAATCAGCTTCTTTGAGATCTACAATGAGAAGATCCATGATCTACTAGCATCCTCCAAAGAAAAAAATGGCAAGAAAGCGACTGTGAGTTCCATGATCATACTGTGTTTCTTTCAGTCCACCCAACCCTTGTCAAAGCACAACTCACACAGGTTCACAGACTGCATGCTGAACCACACACATGGCTGGAAAAAAACATTTTGCACATGCGCAGAAAACATTCAGTGCACATGTTGGATAGACTCAACTGGCTTTGCTCTACATTGATGGCCCCGGGCCTCAATTGTACTTTTCAGGAAAAACAGTGTTTTGGTCACTACCATGCTGTGTATTTGTTCCAGACCATCTGAATGTATGTCAGAATACTGAAAGCAGTTTCTTTTACTCGTGTCTTTTAAATGTTTGTTTTGTCTACAGCTGAAAGTTCGTGAGCATCCTGTCCTTGGGCCCTATGTTGAAGGTCTCTCCACCTTTGTCGTCAACTCATTTGATGATGTTGAGGTAAGGAGGCATTGTCTTTGCTGCATGATCTGCTGAGCTAAAAGGATGCTAGCATTACCACTATACCAGATTTACTCTGCTCAGGTACGAGGACACAGGCTTTACTTAAGACATGGTTGTTCAAGTAAAAGGACACTGGTTTTACTCTATGATTAATAGATCACACTGCATTGCTGAGATAAGAAAATACTGGCTTTGCTCAGTTGGAAGGTATAGACTTTATTCTGTGAGGTAAGAGGGCGCTGGTTTTACACTGTGGTAGATCTCTAGAGGCTTTATTCTGTGAGGTAAGAGGGCGCTGGTTTTACACTGTGGTAGATCTCTAGAGGCTTTATTCTGTGAGGTAAGAGGGCGCTGGTTTTACACTGTGGTAGATCTCTAGAGGCTTTATTCTGTGAGGTAAGAGGGCGCTGGTTTTACACTGTGGTAGATCTCTAGAGGCTTTATTCTGTGAGGTTAGAGGATACTGATTTTGTTCTGGTAAACAGCACTGCAGAAATAAGAAAATGCTGGTTTTGCTCCATTAGCCACTCTTGAGATAGGCTAACATGGGGTTTATTCCATGAGGTAAGAGGACACTGGCTGTGGCAGTCAATTGCAGTGATGCTGTTAACTGTGGCAGAGGCCAATGGACAGCATGTCAGTAGTCACTGGAATTTGCTGTCTGTGTTACACTTACAGACTGTTGATGGGTTTGTAATTTGACCAAAAATAAAAGTCAACAAGAGAGTCTTCTAGCAGTTTTACTGACAGTGTCACATCAATTAAGCAAGAGCTGTTCATTTTTAAAGACTGATACACAAGTCAGAGGAATGTTGCAGACCTGAATGGATAATGTTTTTCAGGGGTGGATAACTCTGGGCACCAAGAATCGTGCCACAGCAGCCACAGGGATGAACGACAAAAGCAGCCGATCTCACTCCGTCTTTACCATCGTGCTCACACAGACCAAGGTGAGGGTCACATGTGGTGCTGTCCCACGAACAGGGATCAGCTGTGTTGTTTATTCACCCTGATGTGACCATTGCAGTTTGCTGAGCATTAGAATAAATAACCCATATTCTTTTATTGCTAGATACAGTCACTTTAATCTTACTCAGCTATTGTTTTTGCGCCTGAGTGCAAGCTGCCTGCACAAAGTCCATGTGGTGTTGTTCGTTTGGTATATACTACAGACAGACAGGTGGAGACTAGACAATAATCACTCCATCACCATAAGATGAACCTGGAGGATGTAGCTGACTGAATGACAGTCTCTTTGATCTTATGGTGTTAGGTGTTTCTTGTCCCTTCACACTGTCCACATTATGGGGTTTGCTTGGTGTGCAGACAGAGAGGGTGGAGAATCAAGACCATGACCACTCCATCACCAGCAAGATCAACCTGGTGGACCTAGCGGGCAGTGAGCGACAGTCCCAGGCACAGACCTCTGGAGAGAGACTCAGGGTAAAAACATTGACAGCACTGCATTGGTGAATGTCTGTATGCTGTAGCCTGTATTGAGTTAGACCTGGTCATGTTATCATTGATAGTCTTGGCCAGAATTCAGTATGAGATAACCGTTGAAACGGGACAACAATCTGTGTTGTCTTGATTTTGAGGGTGTCGGTGGGTGCTTGCAGTTGAAACTTTTGCCGGTTTGTTACATATTATTTAGCCACATTGACATTGCCTCAGTTTGTGTTTATTTACAGGTTTTCAGCTACAGACATGCATGATTTTATTTATTTTTTGGTAAATATTGTGAGGTCAGAATTACAAATATTTTTTAAGATAGTTTGGTATAGCTATTACTGCTGTACAGTTTATGTTTGTATGTTGCACTTATTTTGAATTTGAAAGAATGTAGCGTGTTTTGATCAATGTCTAATAAACTTTATAAAGAGGAAGCACTCAACAATCTTCCTTGAAAGGACAAGAGAGGGCCATGGTCAGTTAGATGAACATTGGAACTGTGTCAAATGCAACATTGGGGAAACTTCTGAGAGATAGGGTAGAGTGGAGGGTAGAGTGCACGTGGGCGTTTTGGAGTGCACTGATACCATCCTCAGCTGAACTGAACAATGTCTGAAGTATGTTTCGCTACTAAAAATTTGACTTCCGAAAACAAACAGAAGTTAGACGTTTTGTCACAAGATAGCAATGTTGATAGTTGTTCTGACGTACAAGTGGTGTTTTCTGCTACCAGGAAGGAGTGTTGTTTTGTTCTGACATATCAGCGATGTTTTGTGCTACCAGGAAGGAGCCAATATCAACAAGTCACTACTGACTCTGGGCAAGGTGATCTCTCTGCTGGCTGAACGCTCCATGGCCAGCAAGAAGCGCAAACTCTTCATACCTTACAGAGACTCCGTTCTTACATGGTATGCAGGCACCTCCCACCTCTCTCTGTGCCTCATGCCTTGCACACACATAACACCCATCTTCCATCCAACAGAGACATCCTCCTTTACCCCCAGTTTTTCATGTGCAAGAAACAATTATGAAACTTTCTGTAATACCAGTGTTTATCCGCCCATCTGCCTATGGCCAAAAAGTGATTTGTTGAGGATTTTTTTCATTCATGTTTGATCAGCTAGCATTCAGGCTTAGCACAATGGTAAACTCTATCATGTTTTACCCCTCTACCTGCTTTAATGATGTTGACCTATTTTTAAGGGCACAGCTTCAATGATAAACTATTGTTTTACCCCTTTAGACCTTCAGTGGCCTTGACCTATTTTTAAGGTCACAGAGAGGTTGAGTGGTTGGTTGGTTGATGTGTTCACACTCCCCTTTTGTCTGTTTCCTCATCCATCTTTGTTTTTCGTTCTTGTCATCCTTTGTTAGGCTGCTGAAGGAGAGTCTGGGGGGCAACTCCAAGACGGCCATGATTGCCACCATCAGCCCCTCCCACCACCACATGGAGGAGACGCTCAGCACCCTCAGATATCCTTCCTGCTCACCTGGTGCTTTTTGCCACGTTTTGCAAGTGTGTGTGGTCCTGTCCTCCAGATGTTTGTGTGAGTCTGTGTGATTCTGTCTTCCCAGTGTGTGTGATTCTGTCTTCCAGATCTTCACATGAGTGTGTGTGATTTTATCTTTCAGATCTTCACATGAATCTTTGTGATTTTGTCTTCCAGATCTCCACATGAGTCTGTTTTTCTGTCTTCTAGATCTTCATGTGAGTGTGTGATTCTGTCTTCCAGATCTTCATGTGAGTCTGTGTGATTCTGTCTTCCAGATCTTCATGTGAGTGTGTGATTTTGTCTTCCAGATCTTTACATGAATCTGTGTGATTCTGTCTTCCACATCTTTATGTGAGTCTGTGTGATTCTGTCTTCCAGATCTTTACATGACTCTGTGTGATTCTGTCTTATGTTTATGCTGAATGTTAACATTTCCTGTAAATACAAGGATTGCTTTTTCTCTGATGATGGAAAGGTTTCAGTCGGAAAGATAAGATGTTTGGCATGTGGATTTTGTGTGTCATTGCAATCTTTAACTGTCAGTCACATATGCACGGCAGACACGATCCATCGTGAATGTTGTGAGAGTCAATGAGGATCCCAAGGCAAAGATTATCAGAGGTATGTGCTTCATATTTGTGTTGTGTGGGAAAGAGATCATGCAGATGTGAGCATGCTCTGTGTGTGTATGCGTGTATGTGCTGATTGTATGTCACGTAGTACAGATACATGGTGTGCAGTTCTGTGTGTATGAGTGTAGAATATCCACTGCTTTACTCGCCCTGATATAACCGCACTGGTTGACTGGGCGTAAAACACCAGTTTACTACTACTACTACCACTGCTATACTGTCTGCATCTGCAGAAAAGGATGAATTGAGTGGATATGAAGTGGACATTTTGTGTTGTTGACCAGAGCTGCGTGCAGAGATTGACAAGCTTCGCAGGCAGTCTGGCACAATGAATGAGGACAGTCACATGACAGGTCTGGCAGAGATAGCCATGCTGAGGGAAAGACTCATGTCCAAGGAAAAAGAAATGGATGAACTCTCCAGGTACCCTGGTTAACATTGTATTTGGCCTATCTCTGATTCTCCAGCTCTGTTTCTGTCTGTCACTCTCTCTCTTTCACTCTCTCTCTCTCTCTCGCTCTCTCATACACACACATTCACACACTCTCTCTCTCTCTCTCTCCCCCCTCTCTTTTCTTTTTCTCTCTGGATGCCAGAAAAGGCTTTGAATTCATACTGTTTATGCTAAAGATACCCTGTTGTGGCATGTTTGTCATGTGTGTTTGTGGGGATGTGCATGCTGTTGTTAATACTATCTGGGGGGTGGAATTGTACCTGATTCATTTGTTCAGCAAACAGGGCCAAAAAATGCCTGTGCATTCTCTGGCAAACAGCAGTGTTGTCCAGCATCATAAAGTGATGCAGGGTTTCATCCTGCACCGCTTTGATTCCTGTCCTACCCTCTAATCCTCTGACCCACAGGTCTTGGCAGGAGAGACTGCGGCAGGCAGAGGCCAGGAAACAGGAGGAATCCAAGCAGCTGGAGAAGTCCGGTGTGGCAGCCGTCAAGGTGGACAACCAGCTGCCCAACTTTGTCAACCTGAACGAGGATCCGCAGCTGTCGGAACTGCTGCTGTACGTCATCAAAACAGGGCAGACCCGGGTGGGGCGAAAGCGGCAGAGCTCCACCCACGACATTCAGCTCAGCGGGGCACTCATTGCTGACAACCACTGGTAAGTGCTGACCGCCGCTGGCACAGCTGTCTGTGTGCTTTGTTGGCTCTACAGAATGGGGCTGTTGTTGCTGACCGCCACTGGTTAGGTTGCTAGTATTATTTTTTTGGCAGCTCTGAATTGGACTTACTAGTGTTGGCAACCATTTGTAAGGCCATCGCTGTGCTAGATTTCATTGTTTGCAGCTCCAAAATAGGGCAGTTATTGCTGACGACCATAAGTAAGTCTAATAGTTGGTGGTTTAACTCTTCAGAATAGGACTTGGTAAGGCTGTTAGTTTTCCTCGCAGGTTCCTACAAGGCTGTTACTGGTGACAGCCTGTGCTAACACTTTCAGGAGCGGCAGGAGAATTTTCTTCTCCAGGGTCAGCATTCTGGCTGACTCTTATTTTGGTATCCGTTCCACCCCTGTGTTACCGCAGTAGCACATAAAAGATCCCTGTCATTCAGCCAAAAATGCAAATGGCAGGTTACAGCTAAGTACTCATGCACCCTACGTACATGGCTTTGCATGAAGTGACATGGTGCATGGTTGTATGGTGTACACAAAACACACCGAGACAGCAGTTTCATGTGGCACCAGCCATGTCAGCACTGTAAGTACACCACTGGTGGATATTCAAAAATGCGCTATAAGAAGCTAGTCATTCATGTAGAATCACATGCAAGCGCAGTGAGTCTGCTCGAGAGCGGAGAATAGCACTATATAAAAGTGATCAACAACAAAAAGTTTTCTTTGACAGTAGTTCCCAAATGGGGCTGGTATTGGTGACAACCATTCAGCAAGGCAGTCGGTTCCCTTCTGTTGGTGACATTCTGTCAGTTCTCTTTAATGGTGGCTTCAACATGGGGCTGCTGTAGCTGACAAGCATTGGCAAGCTGCCATTTCCTTGGCAGCTCCAAAACAGGACTCTTAGTGCCTGCAGGTTTTAACAGGGCTGCAAGCTTTCTTTAAGGAAGGATCCCTCCAAAAAATATTCTGAAGTTTAAAAAATGATTTGGCTGAGCATTTTTACACTTCCAGTTCAAGGAATGAGTGAGCAACTGCTGGTGAGGTTGACAAAATAGAACAAATCTAGGGAAATGTACTCACCAATGCGATGAAACACAAGGAAACAACTAAGGCAGTTGTGTATCTTGTCATTGTTTTTTCTGGTGCTGTATGTGCAGATCAACATGAAAAGTTCCCAGGGCAATTACAGCATGGTCAGTTGTAAAACAGAATGACAACTAAAGTCTGAAGGACACTGACAATGGGAAAATGCAGATAGTGTCAGGATTAAAATTGTTAAGTTAATTGCGGAGTACATGTTATATTTCATTCCTCTACCACAAATTGTGTGTGTGTTGAAATGGACAGCATCATTAACAACGTGGAAGGCATTGTCAACATCACCCCCATTGGCGATGCTCCAACCTATGTCAATGGAAACCTCATCACAGAGCCCACCATTCTCCATCATGTGAGTACAGTCTTCCCTGCCCCCTCCCCACCCCCACCCCCCATCCCCAGGGTCTCACCCCCTTCCTAAACAAATTAATGCTACTGTTGTTGTGACCCATCTTCAAGGGCTGTGCTTGGGGGGGAGGGGGGGGGTGTACAACTCGGCCAGGTTTTCAATAGAATTAAATCAGCAGTGGATTTCTTCCACTCAGTCAGCCAGCACTGTCTTCACATGCTAGAGGTAGTGTGCATACAGATGCTGACTGAAAACCACACCTGCTGCTGAGGTTTCTTTCTCTCATCTGAGTACATGTGTTTGCTAACTTCTTCATGTGTAGGTGGTGAGTGTAGGTGGATCTTAGAACTGCAAGTGACTGTGCGTTTTATGATTCTGTCTGCAGGCTGATCGAGTGATTCTGGGAGGAGACCATTACTTCAGGTAGAGATCTTTTGTTACTGCATGTTCGGTGTTTGATTGGATGGTTGAATTGGTTCGGGGCTAGATTGTTGACTGTTTCGTTAAGCACTGCACTGGTTTGTTATACATGTTTGTTTGGCAGTGGTTTGTTATGCATGTAGCTGTGCATAAACAGATAAAGGGAGAGACTTTCTGCCAGTGCCTCCTGCTGATCAGTAGAACATGTGAAGAGCAGCCAATGATAATACCTGTTGCCAACTACTTTTACTGTTCTACTTATTTGTTTGTTAAACATTACTTCATCCAAAAAAACTGCTTTGAAAAGACAGCTTCTTCTTTTTTATGCTCATAGCAGATTCTGATGTGTCAGTTTAGTTTGTTTTATTTAGCTGGAGTGAAACATTTTACCATCCTATAGCTATGATTGGGTTCTGTTGGTATTTTTGGGTGGTGTGTTTTTTTTGGTTGGGGGGGGGGGGGTTGCTTTGTTATTTGGTTTTTCTACTGGCATTTAAAAATAATAAAGGTGCCTTCATTCCCATTGCTTGACCTTGGATGTGTTGGCCATTTCAGATTCAATCATCCCATGGAGGTGAAGAAGAACAGGAAGCACAATGGTTCAGCGTCCACCGAAGTCAAAGATTTTGAGTTTGCCAAACAGGAGTTGCTGCAAGTGCAGGAGGCCAAGTAAGAACCTCCATCTGCTTCAGCTTTTTTCTCGAGCAGAAACAGGTGGATCAGTGAGGGTGATAACTGATGGGCACATCGCATCAGAAAGACTGTCACTCCAAAAATGATTTTCCACATATGTTACATCAGCCAGGAAAATTGTTACACCAGAAATGATTCTCCACATATGTTGCATCAGGAAGCCAGGAAGATTGTTTCACCAGAAATGATTCTCCACATACATTAAATCAGAAAGCCAGGAAGATTGTTACACAAGAAATGATTCTCCACAAACATTAAATCAGAAAGCCAGGCCGATCATTACACAAGAAATGATGGCTTTCTGCCATATGTGATTTGCTGAAGAAAAGCCTGCCTTTGTATGACAAGGTGTCCCTGTTGTTCAGGACATGATGGTAATGAGAAGCAGAAAAAGGCTACAAAATGAATTCAAACTTGTCTGTACATATATTTTACAGTCTATTCCACTGCCAGTGCTGTTATTTTGTTGTTGTGGTACTTAATAATAATGAAATATTTCTAAAGCACCAGTGTCTAACATAAAACTAGTTTGGCATGCTGTACAATATGAAAATATAAACTGCAACCATGTTGAGACATCTCAAGTGGAAAATAAGAATAACATTAATTTTTGATTGATGGCATTGCAAGGTCACAACTTGACATTGATTGTTGATTGGTGGTGTTGCCAGGTCACAACTTGACATTGATTGGTGGTATTGCCAAGTCACGTCAGTGGTTGATTGGTGGTGTTGCCAGGTCACTGGTGTTGCCAGATCACAACGTGACATTGGTTGATTGGTGGTGTTGCCAGGTCACAACATGACGTTGGTTGTTGATTGGTGGTGTTGCCCGGTCACAACATGACGTTGGTTGTTGATTGATGGTGTTGCCAGGTTACAGGCAGAGCTGGAGGAAGCGCAGCGAGCGGCGCAGGCCCGGATGGAAGAAGAGCTGGAGCGAGCACGACGCGAGGCAGAGCTGGAGCTCAACCAGCAGCGCTCAGGATATGAAGACAAGCTGGCCAACCTGGAGAAAACTCTGGTAGCGTAACCAATTACGGCAGAGAGGGGGAAGGGTGCCAAAAAGCAGGGCTTGTGGGGGTATTTGTGCATAATTTTATGGGTATGTTTGTGTGGATGTGTATTTGTGTATGATTTATTTGGGTGTGGTGTGTGTATTTGTGTATGATTTTATGTGGTATGTGTGGTGTGGATGTGTATTTGTGTATGATTTTATCTGTGTGTGGTGTGTAAGTGTGATTGTCTGTGTATGATGTTATGTGTCAGTTTGTGTGGTGTGTGTGTGTGCAGAAAGAGCAGAGTCTGGAGGTGCAGAAGGCTGTGCAGTCCAAGCAAGAAGCCCACAGTCTCATTGAAGACCTGCGCAAGCAAAAAATGGTGAGTGCTTCCCTTGTCCTTCTTTAGTTAGCCTGCTGTTGTTTGTTTCCACTCCTCCGCTGCAACAAGAAAGCTTACCCACATCTGGAGGAGATTTTGCATGTGCAGTGGTTTTCCTGCACATGCACATACTGCTTCTTCCACCCTACATGCAGTGCACGCTGACTTCAGGGATTTGATCTTGTCTCCTCACATAGGTTGCTGTTGGTCAGAGTAACCCCAGTGTTGGCAGATGAATGCAACAAAACTCAACTGTGCTGTGGTCAATATGGCTGTTTGCCTTGGGTTGGGTGGTGGTTTCTTATATGGCGGGAGGGGGGGGGGGGGCATGTTTTAGAGAATGCGCTTTAGAGAATTCATGTCATTTTGCTAAAGGAGGTTAAAGCTGCCTCAGGCTGTTTGATGATGTGATGTACCAGTACAAGTCCAGGGCAGAGTGAGTTAACCCTGAGTTGACTGCTTCTCTGTATTGATGCTCAATCAGGTTTTAACAGACATAAAGGGTACAGCAGTTGCCTCATGACCACAGGTCTGAGGCAGAATGAGCTAACCCTGGGTGACTGTGTTGTTCAGATGTTGGGGCAGACTTTGGCAGGCATAAGAAGGTGCAGCAACTGCTTGGTGGCTACAGGTCTGCGGGAGAATGACCTAACCCTGGGTGACTGTGTTGTTCTGATGTTGAGGCAGACTTTGGCAGGCATAAAGAGCACAGGGCAGATTGAGCTACCTGGAATGACTTTGTGTTGTTCAGATGTTGTAGCAGACTGGCAGGCATAACGATACAGCAGTTGCTTGGCGACCACAGGTCCAGGGCAGAATGAGCTAACTGTGAGTTGCTTTGTGTTGTTCAGATGCTAGAGCAGGAAGTCCTGGTGGGCAGGAAGAGGCAGCAGCTGGAAGCAGAGGCAGCCAAGAAGGTGAGCTGTTGTCTCTGGACAAGCCCCACAGCAGAGCTATTGCTCTCTTCTAGCTTTAAAATAAGTTTGAACTGGTGGGCTGGTGCTTTCACTTCTGTCCTGTCAATCAAAGTTCACAGTCTTTCATTCATTCATTCACCCATCCATTAATCCATCCATTCAAAAATCTAAAACAGAATCGACACACAAGGGAGTTAATTAGCACTCGAAATATGTAACACAAGTACAACAACAAAGACCTAAGTCACCAATGGAAACTCAGCAAGGATGTACCTCTGGTGGAGTTTATGTACCTTTGTATTTAGGTCTTTGTTGTTGTACTTGTGGTATGTATTTTGAGCGCTGATTAAGTCCCTTGTGTGTTGATTCAATCCATGCATTCATTCATTCATCAGTTGGGTGACTTGTTTAAGAACCAGTAGGACAAGCCACGCTCCGCAGAAAAAGCATTGTAATTAGCATGATGTAAATGCATTGATTTCCATGTTCTTGCTAGGTAATTGGTTATCTCTTCACCTTGTAGTTAAAAATTGTTTTGCTGTTGGTAGAATGTTTTACCTTTGGCCACAGGTAATGAAGTTTGATCAACTGATGCCTTTTCTTTTATTCTGTTTTGTTTTCTTTCTTCTTGTTTATTCATTCATTGACTGACATGCACAGATATCATAACAAGACAGAGATATGTCAGTTTTGGCTGTTTGCAAAGCTGTCCTCACAAGAGAGGGAAATGCGATGTGTGTTTTTGAGTGAAAGCTTAGAGCTACATTTTATCTCTTCCCACATGCATTCAACTTGTTGATTTATTATGTATTTGTGTATTTTCTTGTTTATTCCTTGTTCATTTTTTTCTCATAACAATGTGGTGTTACTGTTGTTTTTATTTACACTAGATTCCATTTTGATTTATTCATTGACTCAGATTATCATTCTTCCCACCTGAACCATGAATTGAAGACTTTAAAAAAAAAACTAGTTATCATCTACATCCACAGGTGACTTCTGAGTTTGTCAGCAACAAGTCCAGAATTCTTGAACTGCTTGAAGCAGAGCGAGCAAAAGCCGCCATGCGATTGGATGAAGTTCGACAGCGCCGTGCTGAGATGACCACACCCACCAAAAAGCGACGGGAAGGATCATCGGGCGTAGGAATACGTAAAGACCTGTACAAGGTGGCACTTCTGTTGAGAGAGGCAAACAAGATCAGTCAGTATCTGAAAAAGAACCTGGTAAGCTTCCCCACCTTCTTTTGTGTAAACCACACGGTTTTGGGGTTGTTGTGGGGGGTTTTGCCAAGCAGATCATTGTGGGTTGTTTATTCATATAACATGCAATAATATACAATAATGTTCACACACTCATTCATACTTCATTCTAGAAAGAGAAAGACAGAAAATCATGCATACAGATACTGAATCATCCATTACAGTTTGACGTGTTTATGAATGCAGAACAATCATTATGGATTGTGTGTGTGTGTATGGAAACTACAGGTTAATGTTAATTGTTGGGTACATTTTTGTTGTATAAATTTGCATTAATTGCTGTTTAACATGATCAGGTGTATTTTTTAAGTAAATGCTTCATTGAAAAATACTTTGTGCATTTGTATTAACACCAGTTTTACTATAGTTGGATGATACAGAACCAGGTGTACAAACACTCGGATCAGGGTGCTGTCTCACCACTTGGTGTTCATTGAACCATTGTGTGTAGGTGTTCAGCAGAGAAGACCTGGATAATAACAGCAGTGATACAGACCCAGGTGGTACAGATACACTGACCAGGGTGCTGTCATACTGCTTGGTGTTCATTGAACTATTGTGTGCAGGTGTTCAGCAGAGAAGACCTGGATGATGATGGCAGTGATACAGAACCAGGTGGTACACACACACTGATCAAAGTGACCAACACACACCACCGCATCTTTACCCACTGGACTGTGGCCAAACTGGAGGAGAAAGTGGTTCAGATGAGAGATCTTTACCAGGTAACTGTTTGCTGATGAATTGGAGAGAAGTGACAGTGTTGATGCCAGCAACATTGACTGTCTGTAATTATGACAACATTGCATCTCCTCAAACAAGCATAGAAGACAGCTGATTAAAGCATCCAGCTTCCTGTCCTCCATACTACTTTTATTTTCCTTTTTATTCTTTTTTTTTTTTTTTTTTTTTTAAAGGGGGTAGGGGTTCTGTCTTTAACAACCAGATTTGCTTTTGTGTTGTTAGTAGTCTGGTACAGGTAATCAGTGTGATAACAGTGATGTGAATATTTACATTGTCAAGTAAAGGTGGATGGCAGAGGTAAAGAACACCCAGTGTCATGCCACCAAAGTTCACCTGTCGCACACCTGGCTGCAAGGGACCATAAGAAGATGTGTGCACTGGGTTTCTGGAGCATCATGTGTTCATCATAAAGATTAAGGAGAACTCCTGTGACAGTCATTTTAAAAAGTGTGTTTGAAAGAATGCCACATTTCTCTTTCCATACAAGCTTCAGAATAATGCACAAACTGAAAGGCACATTGCACAGGTAGGAAGAGTGGGAAAAACAGGCCCCAGTGATCTTTTACAAAACTAACACTGTGACCGGGATTTATTAAGTCTTCTCCTGAGGCTGACATGCTGACCCTTCTCCCTATAACCGTTTAGAAAGCATCTGGGGTGGTCACACTATTTTTACCTTGTGCTGGGATTGACAAGCATGTTGAATCGACACTCAAAAGGCCAGCACTCAAAACTCAGCTTTTTCCAACATGACACTGATTGGTGTGACGAGCAGGTTATATATAATTATATGCTTAACTATTTGTATCTGTGGCACTTGTGTATTTTATAGTACAGGTAATAATAATGAAATTTGTAAAGCACCTACCCTGCAGCTCAAAGCACCAAACAAGCATAGGATAACATACATAATGTAGTTGTAAATGATGTCAGTAATTGTAAAGAGCTATCAGCTCTTGCGAGAAAGGGTGCTTGATAAATCTATTTTATTATTACAGCATTAATCACCTTGAGAATGTTGGGCATTTATGTCAGCTTCATCAGTGAGCACTACGATGTCTGTCGACTTTGTTTTCAGACTGACGGAGATAGCTCTGCAGATGACGAGGAGGTTTTCAATGACCCTGATGACACCTGGGAGAAGGAAATTCCCTCACCAAGCAACTCACCTGTAGCGTAAGTCGCTAACCACCTTTCATAGTCTGTCAGTCAAATGAAGCTACGCATACCTGTATCCGTTTTAAAATTCTCATGCACTTCCTGTTCACTTGGCTGATACTGACTACTGCTTTTGCTGTGTAAACTCAGCCATGTTCAGGTAAAAAGGGGGGGTGGAAAAAGAGTAAGTCAGCAGTAAGTAACTTGGTGTTTTATGCCCAGTCAACCATTAGAGTTATATCAGGGTGAGGGAGAAAAAAGAGACTTTATGCATTTGGCCAAAGTTGCAGCGATGCTTTGGGGCAGTTGCGATCTCCATCCTCATTCTCTTCCCAAACTAAAAAAAAAATTGACAGGAAGGTAAAAAGGGTGCGTATTTTTTATGTGATTTCTGTGCACTTTCAGCAGCAATGGCTTCCACAAGAGCCCCATGTCCAGCACCGGTTCCCGCAACTCGCATCTCAGTTCCTCAGCTTTGGCTTCACCTGCCTTCAAGAGAGGTACCGCTTTTCTTTGCATTCCTTGAGGTTCACCCAGTGGTGGGTGAGGAATGGCTTGTTACTCTTTGGTTAACTCTGAATCAACCATGTAGGTAAGGTAGACAGTATGAACATGAAATTAGAAGGCAGAAATTTCAAAGGCAGAACTGGTGTCAACAGGCAACTCCTGTAAAACTGTATTGTGACCTACTCCAGGAGGTTCAGTGATCAGTCTGAATTCTCTGTGGAGGCACATTAATTTCTGCAACCACAGTACCTCTCCCAAGGGGCTTGGAGTTGTATGTAGCCTTTGTAGTGCTGATGTACACAGTTACAAATATTTTTTATATGTATATGGTACTAATACAAAAAGGGTATATTTGTGTTACAGCATCATTTGGGTTGTCATCTTCTGCGGCTGATGCGGATGTCTCAGTGTACAGGGCATGTCGCAAAATGGTGACATCAGTGGTGGACCAACTTAATGGTAAGTCCTGTTCATTTGTGGCCCACAGAATCTGCACTCCTTGCCTTGGTCAAGCCAGTATTTTGAGGTGCTGAGAGAAAATGCACAGACTAGACACTGGGCAACAAGGTGCTTTACAGATGCGGATGAATAAGACATAAACGGATGGCTAGAATACACAAAAGTTACGCAATATCTCTATATAAATACGGAGAATGACACACAGACCCATAACTTACTCTCACCCCAAAGTCAGAATCACTTTCTGATCTGTCTACCTGTCTGGTAGACCGATCAGAGTGTGTGACTTTGGTTTGGAAGAGTTGCATGATGTAGACCTGTAGTCATGTTTTGGTTTTCGCAGCACTGAGTTTTGAAGAGACTGTGGCTGACAAGATTTTGTGGGATTGTCACGTGCTGAAGTCCTGCGTGTCTTTCGTCCTGGATGGACCAGAACATCACAGCTCCACCACTGGTGCAGGTAGAAATACATGTGTATGTGTGTGTGCTTGTGTGTGTATGTACATTTCTCTGTGTGTGTATGTGTTTTCAGCAGTAACAGCCATACATGTTAGCTGATTTGAAGTAACATTTTTGATGCTGCATTGTGTTTGTGCATTGCCACCTAAAGAGAAGTAACCAAGCAAAAATGCAATTAACAAAGAAATTTGAGCAGGATATATTGGTGGAAAAGGCATAGATGAAAAACATGCAAGTTGTACTTCGTTATGGGTTCATCTTTCTGTCAGGAAGCTCTGCTTTTGGGTGGGGGTGGGGGATAGAGAAAATAATTCAAATGCAGCATGTATTGTTGATGCCTTGCCCTGTGCAGTTACAAAACTTCCACTGTCATCTTTGCTTGTTGAGGTTCTGAGACAGACTGTCAAACGTGCAGCTGGAACTATTGCTCTGATAGCTTTCTGAAAATGTTCGGCAATGATCCCTGGATTTATGACCCCCCTCCCCTGAGATTTGCCTGTATGTTTTCCTTCTGTTCAAATCACAGTTGGCAACATTGCAGTACTTTCGTTGCAGATATTCAGCAGCCAGCTTGCCCTCCAATACAGCTGGTGAGCGGACTGCAGCTGCTGGCAACTCACTGCTCACTGTGGGCAGCCACCTTTGACCGTGACGCTCCACTGGTGCGCGACCTCCTGTCCCAGCTCACAGAGCATGTGCGCACCATTGGGGTTCATGTTTCTCATCTGCTGCAGGTATGTGAAGTCAGTGCTAAAAAAAGTCCCTTTAGAATGCCTGGCCCACCTGCTGCAGGTGTGTGAAGCCAGTGTCACAAAGTCCCCTCAGAGTGCCTGGCCCACCTGCTGCAAGTATGTGAAGGCAGAGTCACAAAGTCCCTTCAGAGTGCCTGGCCCACCTGCTGCAGGTATGTGAAGGCAGAGTCACAAAGTCCCTTCAGAGTGCCTGAGCCACCTGTTGCAAGTGTGTGGAGCCAGTGTCACAAAGTCCATTCAGAGTGCCTGGCCCACCAGTGTTGATGTCTGACCACTGCCTGCTGCAGATGTGTGCCTTCAGGTGTTAGAGGGCTATTCAGGGTGCCTACCTATTGCACTTTGGGTGTCCAGCAACCGCCTGCAGGTTCTTTTGGGTGAGACAAAAATCACCAAGATCCCTTGTGCCCCAGGCTTTTGCATGTTAAAGATCCTTTGGCAGTAGAACAAACATTGCCCACAGGAATTCTGCCTGCATTAGGATTTAGCAGGCTAGGTAGCATGACCATGGCTGCTGGTCTGCCTGGGCAAAACTGCCTAAATTTCCCATTCTCAGACTGGGCAATAAAGTGTACAAATTCCAGCCCCCTTCCCCCTGCCCCAATTACATGATGTTATGTCAAAGTTGTAACAGACAAATTTAGAGTTGATGCAGTGTTAAAACAGGTAACTTGGACAAAAAGTATCATGCACAATATTTGCTTCAAAACAGTCCTCAAACAGTAAACTGGGATGTAATTGTGTCAAGACAAAGAAGACACTTTTGAATTGTACAATCCCTGCAGTATTTTCTGTGTGTTGCATGATCTCTGCAGGGCTATGAGACAGACTTGACCAGCCTGGTGCACGAGTCAGCGGCCAAGCTGTCAGAGGAGGTTCTATGCGTGTGTCGTACATGCGGTCAGCTGGCCCTGGCCACCAAAACCCGCATCGTGCGCCTGGAGCAGTTCACCCATGACTCTGCTTCCTCCCAGGTGAGGCTAGTGTGGGTGCAGTTGGACCACGCAGTGTAGGGGTCTTTACACAGATTAAACCTAAAGCCTTTGTATCATTTGGAACTTGAAAATTCCCCATTTTGACTGATGGCTGGTGCTTCCTTTTTTATATATTTTTTAACATATAATGGATACTTTATTGTTGATCTTGTAAAGCGCGGCATACTCACCCTTGTCAGTGAAAAATGATGCTATGGAAATGACAGTTAAGGAGGGGGGGGGGGGGGGAGGGGGCAAATGACATTACTGTTTAGTATTATGTATCTGCTGTAATGCTTGGTGTGATGTTTTCACTTTCAGAGTTTTCAGGAATTGCTCTAATTTAGTTGTAGAAACTCAAGATTGGTTTTCTAGGCTCTCTCCCCACAGTTGATTATGCGGACAGCTGAACTTGGAGGTGTCTCAGGCATTTCTCTGTGCTGATGATTCAAAATAATGGTGACTGGACTGTATTAAAGATGAAAGGGGTGAAAAATAAGCATCCTGGTTGTGTTGACAGCTGAACTCGGAGGTGTGCCAAGCCTTTCTGAGCGGCTGCGACAAGCTGCTGGACCGTACACTGCAAGGCGGGCTGAAAACACTGGAGCATTGTGAGCAGCAAGCGAGGAAGCTGTCGGACTCAACGGCCACTTCGCAGGTACCTCGCAGTTTCCTGTTCCTCACAACCGCAGAGTTACATTTCATGTTGTTTATGTATAGGTTTGCTTTATCTTTGTGTTGGTGTTGGTGTGTTTTTATAATAATAATAACATACATTTACATAGTGCCCTTTCTCTTAGGAGCTCATAGTGCTTTACAGTTATTAGCAACATTTACTATTACAAAATACACAAGTGCCACAGATGCATTGAGTCAAGCAAATATATAACTTGCTCATCACACACATATACACACCGATCAGTCTCATGTTGGAAAAAGGTGAGTTTTAAGTGCTGATTTAAAGGAGGAAAAAAAGCTGTGGCTTGGTGATGATGCATCAGAGGAACTGGACAGGGTTTGCATGTGAAATTGAAATTAAAAGAGAGAGTTGTGTGTGTTGCAGGATCTGAGCAGTGTGTGTCAGGATGTTAGCCACACTGTGCTCTGCACAAAGGTGCTGCTGCAGGCATGTCAAGAGGTTCAGGTCAGTTTACAGCTTTTGCTTTTTTCTCTTGTCTGTCTTTCCCCCTGTGCTTTTTTTTCAGAAATTTGTTAATCTTGTTTCTGTCATTCCCCCTTTTCTTTTCTTTTTTCAGAATTTTTTTAATCTTGATTCTTTGCAAATAGATGCTTACCCCTGATTGAATTGGGTTGGAATATGGACAATCAGTGAAATTAGAAATGTGTACTTTTTTCTTTTTCTTCTTGAAATCGATTTAATGAGGTATGCGCTTGGGGGTCATTTCTGAAACTGACAATCTTTCTTTTGACCACACTGTTTAGAATGCTTCTCTGATCACTGCTCCATTCTATTTTAAATGGGAACTGAAGCATGGAAACATTAATGATGATATTGATAAGAATGGAATGAAAAATAGACACACAACAGTTTTTCACTTGATTTCTGGTGCTGTTTGTTAAAACTGATGTTTAAAAATTGCAAAAACACTACCACGAGTGCTGCCATTTTGTTCCCAGGTGCCTGTGTCAGTGACATAAGGCCAGAATATGTGGCAGAAGTATGAAATGTGTCACAAGCTGATCTTTTTCAGCTTCACGTTGATAAACAGTGAACCAGCAGGGCCGTGTCGTGAGGAGCACAGATTTGAAGCAAAAAAGTACATCTTCTGTATAAATATTAATAGAACAGCCCAGTGAAGCCTGCTGATGGAAATAGTCGCTATTTCTACATTTCCATGCCAACTTCCAGCTTTACTTATTTCCCCTTTAAGGCAACCTGATTGTGGAAATTGTAGGGCCTGGTTGGGAAAACGCATTGCTAAGATGCAAACAAATAAATTTTCTGTCAGCTAAAAGGCAAAAAACCCAAGCACAGATGTCTTGTTTGATTTCAAGCTACACCCCTTCACTTCTGCAATGTGCATCACACCTAGTGTAGACGATAGTGGTGATGGGAGTGGTAGAATTTGCTAAATCTGACGCATTGTGGTTGGGGTCATCATACAACTGTTCAGACATCAGATTTTTTCATCAGTTGAGGTGTGACAGGGGTCATTATTGAGAAGAGAGAACTCTATAAAACTGTATTCAAGTATTTTCTAGGGCAGTTTTTTGGTAACAGATTTGTGAATTTCTGTCCAAACTGATATTTTGAAATCTGATGTCAGAATGTTGCTTTTGTGTACAGCTCAGGACATGTTTATATGTTGTTTTTTGTTTTGTTTTTTAGTGATAGTAGTTGTTTTTTTATTCTGATAATATATGTATGGACTCAACATGGCATTTTGCATTAACTCCAACATTCTGGCTTGATACAATAAGATGCCAGTATATATGTATATTGCCTCATTGTTGCATGACTCTGCATTGTTTTTGTTTATGTACATCTACCTGTATGTACAGCTTACTGTGGACAGTTCATAAGAGAACTGTAGAAAGTCTTTCAACATCACAGTCTTAAGTTTAGAAGACTATTCCAACATTTGACCATTGAATGATGTATGAGTTCTTACATTATGTCTTGGGTACTCTGGATGAAATATGTTCAAATTTACATGAACGCAAGCAGTTTTGTCAAGCTCATTATGATTAGAAGACAGATGTCACACATTAGTGCAGAGTCATGAACTTAAACACTAAACACATAGTAAACACTCAGTCAGAAATCTGTCAAAATCTTTTGCACAAGATGCATTACAAGTGCAGTGTTCATGCTACCTCAGAAGTGAAAACTGCTGTCTTCAGTTTCTGAAGTCAGTGCAACACTGTCTGTGCCCTTGAGCTTAGGTGCACACCTTTCTTTACTCAAGCAAAATGATGTTTATAATTATAAACACTTAAGATGAAACAGACAGTCTTGGTGAGATTCGAGATTGTGTTATGCCTTAATTTAAACGGATTTGTTTTTATGTTGCTTGCTGTTTTTATACCCTCCCTATGCTTTACTAGATTAGATGTCCTGTATCTACCTTGCTTTGGTACGATGGGGCTTTTAACGCTTGTAGGTGGAGATAGACATCAGTCTCGCAGAGGGGAGAGAATGCAATTCCTCCATCTGCTCGGACCACCCGCACTACTTTCACGCCAGTTACCGCCGACTGCAGGCATTGCTCACACACGTTTCTAGTTTGGCAGAAACAGCCCACCTCCTCATGCAGTGTACAGAGCCTGTGATCAGAGGTAGGTGTTTTCTCTGAAGACACAATGCAGTTGTGTGAATGGCCAGTTGGCTGGTGCAGAGTGCAGAACAGCCTGTGATCAAAGGTAGGTATTTCCTCAGAAGACAGAATGCAGTAGCATGAACAGCCAGTCAGCTGGTGCAGATTACAGAGCCTGTGATCAAAGGTAGGTGATTCCTTTCAAGACAGTGCAGTAGTGTGAACAGCCAATCAGCTGGTGCAGAGTGCAGATTACAGAGCCAGTGATCAAAGGTAGGCGATCCCTTTGAAGACAGTGTGGTAGTGTGAACGGCTAGCCAGTCAGCTGATGCAGAGTGCAAATTACAGAGCTGTTCCCATTGCTGCATTCTGTCTGGTTCCTCTAAAGACCAATCAGCTGATGTGGTGCACAGAGCCTATGATCAAAGGTGGGTATTTTCTCTGAAGACAGAATGCAGTAGTGGAAACAGCCAGTCAGCTGATGTGGTGCACAGAGCCTGTGACGGAACGTGGGTTTTTCCTCAGAAGATAGACTGCAATAATGACTAATGAGAACAGCCTGTGACTGAACATCGGATTTTCCTCCAAAAGAAGATAGAGTACAATAATGGGAACAGGCTGTGATTGTTGAACATATTGTGTTTCATCAGAAGATGGAATGCAGTTACGAGAACAGATAAATTAGCAGATGCTGTGTACAGGACCATGTGGTAAAAGACATCTGGTATACAGAAACTGCAGTTACAGGGGTGTGTTTCCTCTGATATCTGAAGGCAGTCCATTTTTTGTCTGCTGTACTATTTGATACTAATGCTAGTGTATACTGGTTTAGTTTGGGTTTGATTGCTCTTTGGTGATCTTTGTAGTGCACGCTATTTGTCTGTTTTTGTACATTCTTAGGGCTTTGTAATGTTATGTGGTTTACAAATTGGCATTATCATTTTTTTTTTATTGTAGTGCCTTGTTTCAGAACTGTTCTACATTTCTAGACAACAGGTGTGATTCTTCAGTCAGTAGTCTCAAATGAAAGTGTGAAGGGTGAAAAAGAGTGTGAAATCCTTCAAAATGGTTTTTATGAGATTTCAGACTGCTTTAAGCAACCACAGTCTCTTGTCTAAGACTACGCCAGTGTTATGACTTGGTGAGGGTTGGTTGTCAGAATATTCTGCTAAGACCCTGAGGTTCACCCAGTGTTGGGTGAGATGGTAGTGTGTGCATCTGTTTCCCCATTCTTGTATGTATTATCAAATATACGAGTGTAGTCATGAAGATTACTATAGCTGAAAGTAATTCTGACATGGGACTTAACAAAACAGACCTAAATTTGCGTTGTGCCCAACATTCTTGCTGGAGACAAGAAGATGTCAATAATGACAATGTCAGTAGCTTCCGATCAGCGCCAGTTCAGGGTTGGTAATGCTGCACATTCTTGCCTGTCATTGCCATGTTCAGGCCTAAATGTCTTGGCTGAAATACTCATGATGAGAACGTTCTGTGCAGGGGACAGCCAAGACTTCCGTCGCATCCACCGCTGTGCAGAACTGATCCACAGGAAGGCGCAACAGCTGCTCAGCTGCTCCTACTTGGACGGCATGTCTCTGTCATCCAGCCTCCTGGACTCTCCCTTCTCCCCCCACTCCTCTCCCAGTGCTGCCACTCTTGATGTCAAACCTCACAGCAAGTCCATTCCCAGCTGGAGGTCTTCCAACGCCTGATTCTGTCTCCATCCTGTCAGATTCCCAGATGGAGCATTTAGACTTTGCTACCCAAGAAGTGCTTTCCTCCAGCCAGTCTCTGATGGATCGTGTCCAGAAGTTTGAGGGTCCTGACCGTGCCAGCGCCACTCCATCACGAGGAAAGAGAATGCTTCCTGCCTCACCTGATAAGGCGTTCGCAAGCCCCGGGGTGCACCTGCAGCGGGAGTCGATAAGGCGGAACATTGCCCTGGCCAGTAGTGCTTTGGACAGTTGATGCGCCGGAATGTTGTGCATCATGTGGAAAGAGAATGCTTCCTGCATGATAAGGCGTTTGCAAGCCCTGTGGTGCACCTGCAGTGGGAGTCGATGAGGCAGAACATTGCAATGGCACTTTGGACAGCTGACAAAACATAATGTTGTCCTGGGCGGTAGTGCTTTCAGCTGTTGATAAGACTGAATAATTGTCCCACACTATAGTGTTTTGGAAGGTACTGGTTTTTCTTTTGCAAGATGCGTTGAAAGGATGTGTGTGTTAGTGTGCGCAAAATTAAATGTCATTTTGATGGTTGGTGCTTCCATGTGTTCATTTGCTGGGATTTTGCTCCTTCAAAAATGAAGGTTCCCATTGATGTAATATGGTCTATAATCAAATGTAATTGTGGGCACCAAAAACGCATGCGAGCGCACACACACACACGCACACACACATACACACACACCTCACCACGCACTCACACACACAGTACACACACACACACACCTCTCACGACACATACACACACATGCACACTTTTTTATGCTAGTGATCTTGTTTTGTTCCTGAATATGGGAATGTATGGCTTTTTCTTCTCTTTTTTTCTTTCTGTTCTTTCCTAATGGTCTTTTACTACATTGCTGTGTCAGTTCATGATATTATCTACACACTGAATAAATCATATTCGAACTCCATCTTGTCTTTTAGACATTTCCATCAATGTTGCCCCTAAAACACATGTCAAAATGTGGCTGGTTATTTTCTACTCAATGAGCAAACAGATCAAAGTTATGCTGTATACGTGCAGTTTAAATGGTCTCTAGAAAATTGCAATGGAATAGCATGTAAAAAATATGTGCTTTTCAGTAGCTCATTTAGGCATTATTCAGCATTGGTAAGATTTCCATTTCTGTTCTTGGCCAAGCAATATAATGTATCTTTGGCTTTGGTGTTATAAAGCAGAGGTGCTGCAGTGTGTGTATCTGTGTTTTGGAATATGGTGACAGTGCTGTTTGTTTGTTAGCATTCCACAGCTTAAACCTTGACTTCAGCCAATGTGGGGTGAGAAGATAGCATGTGCAACCATTTCTCCACGCCTATACGTACACTGTTGCCCATACAAGTTCAGTGTTCTGCACCACTCCCACAACTGCAATCTTGACTTTGGGGAAAGAAATATTTTGCTTTAGCCCCAGCATTTTGGACTAGAGATAGAATGTGACCCTTTCCCATGAAACCAGTCTTAAGTCACTGCTGTTCATCAGAAATAGCTGCTGGGGGTCAACCTCAGTGGGGTTTTTGTTTTGTTTTAGTTTTTTCAAAATTACATTCTTTAGGAATGAAAATGTGAGGTAGTTATATTTTCCTTTCAAAATGGCATTGTTAAAAACTGGGTTTAAATGCTCCTATGCTGGAGTAAAGGATACTAATGTTATGCAAAATGGCCAACATTTGGCGGAATAAAATGTATTTCTACCCCTACCCCTACCCCTACACCCAGCATTCCGTACACCTTTATCCAGTTTGTTACCATGAAAAATGTCTGGAAATCTAAACCCCCATTGCTATGGAAAATATGCAAAATGACAAAATCTTTCCGGGTCGTCTTCTCCATGTGGCTGCCACAGTGATTAGCAGTTTCAAATAGTCACAACTTCAATAATTGTTTTACTACAGCCATCATTTAAATACCAAAATAATCAGCTGGGTCTGCTGTTTTCAAGATTATGCATGTCTTGAAATACCCAAAACACAATTTAAGACTGATTTTATGAGAGAGGGTCATATATGATGCCAACAGTGACACCGATTTTATGAGAGAGGGTAACATATGATGCCAATAATGACACCGATTTTATGAGAGAGGGTGACATATGATGCCAATAATGACACCAGTTTTATGAGAGAGGGTGACATGATGCCAGTAATGAAATTTTTTTATGGGAGAGGGTGACATGATGCCAATAATGACACCAGTTTTATGAGAGAGGGTGACATGATGCCAATAATTACTGATTTTATGAGAGAGGGTGACATGATGCCAATAATTACTGATTTTATGAGAGAGGGTGACATGATGCCAATAATGACATTGTCAGTAGTGCCTAATTGGAGCCAGTGTTGATGATAATCTCGGCTGTGTGTCTTGACCAGGGCCAGCTATCATGTTATTCCTGATGTGCAAGTACACAATGTTTGTTATTGTGATGTGTAAAAACAGTTTGTGTTCAGTCACTATGATTATGACAGATACTGCCATTACCCCAAATA
Source organism: Alviniconcha marisindica (assembly GCA_018857735.1). NCBI lineage: Eukaryota > Metazoa > Mollusca > Gastropoda > Provannidae > Alviniconcha > Alviniconcha marisindica. Next base: position 562,115 of record JABMCL010001457.1, on the reverse strand, counting down.
TTTATTAACTGCATTTATTTATGCACTATATAGATGTAATGTGACCCAATTTATAAGTTTTATTTATTTTTATTTTTATTTTTATTTTTTTGCAGCTTGTAGTATTGACTTTTTGCAGTTGGATTAACACTATTCAAGCAATTGATACATTCTTAATATATGTTTATGTACTTACTCTGTGGTATGCAATAATGTACATGAATATTGTTCTGGTGCTTGTTCAAATATGTGGGCAAACAGAAGGACTGGAAAAGGTGGAGCTAATTTTTATGCAGTGATTGTCTTGAGGTGCATATGTAATATGTGAAGACACGGTCATGGAATGAATTTGCTGAATACTTCTTTAGATTAGGCAGCCACCTTCCAATGAGCACAACAACAAAAAAGAAGAAGGAAAAGAAACTACCTGCTCAGAGATTATGCTGCACTTTTGGGGAGTCCTATAAGTCCTGCAGAGTCCTATAAATTGGTATAAGAAAAGAACAAAAATTTAGACAGGGGAAAGAGTGCTGCTTTATAAATGGATAATAAGGGATTTTGGACTTGTGATGTTCAACCATGACAAAAATTTGCTATTTTGAAAAGCCACTTTAATACTTTGCACTAGAACATGTCCCAAAGTGTTGTTTTTGTACATTGAGTTGTCCCATGCCAAAATCTTGGGGTTGATTTCCCAGAGAAACCATGCAACCAGAGTGCAATGCTTCCTGCTTGCTACCAAAATTTGTGTAGGTGCATTGTGTGTTTTGTCACTGCAGTGTGATGGGGAATATTTGTGTTAATTTTGCCAAGGCAGCTGTCGTTGAGCCAAGGAACGTTCCTACTGCTTTCCTTGATTGATAGAGTTCTGGAGGATCTTTTGTGTGTGCCAAAATGTATGGTTCCAGTATGCCTTCTATCAATATCCATGGAGCTAGTGAATTCTGGTATAATAAACAAGCATAATTTGTTGTGGTTGGGCTCACGACTTGGGCTGCCTGTTCTTTGACATGGGCAGCTGCTGTAGACTACTGATGCAGTGGTGCTGTTGCTGGTACCCTTTCTGCAAGTTGAAGTCTGATAAGCTGACAGAAAGTCTGTGATTTGGTGGAAAGAGCAAATGACAGTTTATAACTGTCTGTTCAGAATTATTCTGGAATGTCTCTGGCATTCTGTACAGCAGCCTGGCATGGCTCATTCGGTACCAGACAATTGCTGGATGAAAGGATGAAAGCCTCCCAACCTTTCTGCAGATGTAGGGTTCTGGGCTGCCAATCACCCAAGTTGCTTCAGCTGATCAGAGTGACACAAATAGTATACCATGAGGTGGGCACCATGTTGCCTCAGGAGCAAAAGCATAGCAACAGAGTGGTGGCTGGTGGATTCTGAAAAAAAAACCTTCAGAGTAAGTAGGGATGCATATTCATCGGTGATGAGATATGTTAGCTGCAATCAGGTGAGGCAAATTACAGTCACTTGAATGCTGAATTCAGACTCGAATCTTGCATTTTAGCTAATATTACCACATGCACATGGCGACCAGATTGAAAGCTTATGGGAACATAACTGCGAGAGGCGGGGCTTGGTGTGAAAGCCTCTGTTTACATTGTGCAGTGGAAGCTCTTAATGAAAGGACCCCTACCCCATCCCAGTTAAGTAAAAAAGGGTTCCTACAATCTTTGAAGGTCTTGGAAAGTTTGGGGGAAACGTCTGTTATTTTCAAGGCCTTGAAAGTGTGTGGAAAAAAATAAAAAACTGTCTTTAAAAGTTGTGAAATTTGATGCCTTCTGTCAAACCGACAAGCCAGAGATACCCTGACTGACAGTTTGAGAACAACTATCTAGTTTTAGCTCTTCATTCTTTGGCTGTTTATTATTGTTGGCAAGATAAATTGAAGGCATGAAACAGCAATACTTGGACATCTTAAATGACGGTGTACATGTATCATGTACAGTGAATTAAAGGAGAGTAGTTGAACAGTCAGTTAAATTTAGCCAGATTTTTTTTTTTTCAAATGTATTTTGATGTCTTGAAAGTTTATAAAAACAACAACAACAAACTTTTAAATGGATGAAGTTGATTGCAAAGTTTGTAGGAACCCTGTAAAAGTGGTGTTAAAAGATGGTTTCTTTGACCTTTGGTGATGGGGGTTTTATGGGTCATAGAAATAACAGAAATGTTTTGAAAAGCATGGCCAAGGCTTGTCTATTGTCAGGGTTTTGACTCTTGATGCATTGAGCTTCACTTCTGGCTCTAAACCACCGATTGAGACATAATTATCTTTGTGCTTTTGATTATTGTGAAGGGAAAGAGGATTGCAACTCTCGTGTAGATCTGCCATTTGCAGCTGCAGGATTGAGTGCTTGTGCTTTGTAAATCTGATGATTACTGGGGTCTGGGTGTTAAATCTCTTTTCTTACCAGCAATAAAAGGTAAACACCTCAACTCTTTTTTCAAATCTTTCTCTCATATTTTGTCTGAGAGTTTTTTTGTTTTTTTTATGTTACTGTACAATTTAAAGCATGAAGTAAAACAATGTTCCTGTCAATGTTTTATTGCAATAATTGTGCTTTGCTTACAATGATTGAATTACATGTGTTTGCAGAAGGCGTAAAGTAAGTTTATGATGTTTTGCTTTCCATAAGAAAACCTGCAAGATGTTCTGGACAAATAAAAGACTGGCTACTGAACACAGTAACTATCATCTCTAGTAATGGCTTTGAAAGAAAGGCATTTGCTGTCTGCTGTGGCTGGGTGTTCTGGCCTTTGTCTCTTTCATTCCTTGGATTCAGTTCATTGTGAAACCATCACCATCATCATCATCATCATCACTGGCGATAATAACACAGATGATGACAATAAATCAAGATTTTCTATTATACTGCATCTAATGGTTAACCTTGTCCCAAATCTTTTAGGTAAGTTTTTGAGTAATTGCCTTGCACCTTCCCCTGGTCCAAACACAGTAAGCCTTTGTCACTGGTTTACACTTTCTGCTGGGCTCACTCCAGATGTCACTGTTCACCACTCTAGTTTTAATTTGAAACCACAGATGATGCACTGAAATTGAAGGTGGTGAACTCTTAAACAATGACCCCCCTCCTCCCCGCCCCATGGCAGTGCTTATAATAGGAAATGCACACCGTTATATTGTTTATGGTGCAGAGTATTGTCCTGTTACCCAGGCAGGAGAGGAGAGGATCGATGTTCAGTGTTCTGCTAGCAGTACAGTGTTTTGTATCTCTTGTGATGCAGCTTACTGTCTTTCATAACTCTCTGATATTGTATCATGTGGAGATGCTGTCTTTGCTTCTGCTGAGATTTGGGACTATCAGTTTGACAGTTGTGTGCATGCATTTGGACCTTGCAGTCAGTGTACTTGGTCGCTTGTAAGGCAGAGCGTTTTGTAGTCAGGGAAGGTAGAAAAACATTTCCAGTCACTGGAAACTCAGGAAATATAGATTCTTCATCAACTGTCATAGAAAGTTATTAAAAAAGAAGAAGTTTTGAAACGTTTTTTTGGATTGTCGGGTTTGTGTGTGTATGTGTTTTACATAAACTGTTGCATGCACAAAATCTCATCCAGCGGTACAGGGTTAACCAAAAAGTTCAAATAACGCAATGCAAATAAATAGATGGAAGTAATGTAAACAATGCCAACAACGATCATAACTGGGGGGAAATCTTTAAAAGTTTCATCTGAATTCTTGATCGGAACCAGTCTTAATTGCACAGATTTTACGCTCTCTCTGTCCCCCTCTTTGTCTGCCCCCCACCCCGCGACCCACCCCTCTTCTGTCTCTCTGGTTTAGGAAGATTGTTTTTTTTGTGTTTCATGTTTGTTGTCGGAAAGGGCGAGTGTTTCTTAATTGTGTGTTGCAGCATGTAGTTGTATTAAAATTGCCCTTCCCTTTCCCACCTCCATCATGCACATACACACACACACACACACACACACACACACACACACACACACACATGCGCGCATACTTGTATATCAATAAAATACCAATGCTGGATATTTATTCCTGGTACTCATCGCTCCCCATTGTTGTCATTTTTAGCAGGGAGAAAAAGGAAAAATCTAAATGAAACGTATGTCTATGAAATAATAAATAAGTTATTCCCACGTCTTTCTTCTTCCTCTTCATCCCCCCCCCCCCCCCCCCCCCCCCCCCCCCCCCAGCTATCATGCAGACCGCTGACAATATCGCTGATCGCTTCTGTAATGTCAATGTCGATGGGAGAAAAGGCAAATCACCTTACCACTCCTTTCTCTCCCCTTTTTCCACCACACCTCTCCCTATACCCCCCCCCCTCCCCCCACCCATCCCCATCCCCCCGCCCCAGCAAACGTGCACATTCTGCTATAGCCACCTTCTCAAGTCGCTACTAACGTCTGATTTGACATATAGTATTTGGTTTGTGCGACACCATGGACTGTCCCTCTCTTCAGGCACCTTCTCTCTCACCTTTGGTGTTGGATTTGATGGTTCCTTCAGTCGAACCTCCTGGTGTGCTTTTTAGAACCCCACAGAATGTACCCATCCAGCTATACCCATCCCTTCTCACCTCACCAGTGGTTGGCGATGTGAAGTACCCGGTCCTTCTTTCGGCGAACCTATAGGCCCTACAGACCAAAGCTTCCTGGTATTTACCAGGAAGCTGTACTCCATCGTGCAACCAAAACTCGAGAACCTCCTGGTGGTTATGAACAACTCCGCAGACCGCCTCCTTCCAGCGTCAGCCCCGTATACCCACAAGTCCCTTGCTGCCATCGTCTTGCTTCTTCTCAGTCATTGTTTTTCATGCGACGTCGGCCTGTCCGACCCTGCAGTAGCTGTACTGTCGTCAGCTCCTTACACGACTCCACAGAACTGGTCTTTACGTCATCCCCCTACCCCCACCGTCTCGTCACTCGTTGTCAGGCTGGACCTACCCGTTTTGTGAATTATGTCTGCGGAGTTCACCCGGCAGAGAGGTCCCAGCTACAATATGTTGAGGACTCGCTGGCCAGCGAAGGCCCCACCACCCCACACCCTCGCCCCACCACTGACCAAGCTATACGGCCCAACCTTCAGCAGGAACCGGAGGACAGCTCGATTTGCCAAGCCGACTAAACTGTCCTTGCAATCAGCAAACGACGAGGAGAATTAAATCATGTCCGTGCATAAATCATTCCCCCGCCCACCTCTTCTGTCCCACTGCCTCTCTTCGAGACTCGTTTCAGACACGACGTATTTGGCCTTCCTGTAGCCGTACACCCGGCCACTGCGAGTGATCTTGGGGTCCATGAGAATCCACCTCTCCATGTAGCTGGGCATGGGGACGTAGCAGCGGGTACAGTGCAGCCACTGCAGGTACAGCCACCGCAGCGCCTTGCGGAAGAGGGACCACAGCACGCAGCACATGGCGTAGTTCAGCATGGCGAAGACGACGAAGAGGGTGATGATCAACACGTCCTCCAGGTCCGAACCCAGTGCCGGCAGCCTTTTCGCCAGCAGGCACTTGCTCACGCAAACCTATGTGGGATGTGTATGGGCACTGTATAGAAAGGATTGTTAGTCGCAGGAAGAGCCACAACTGGGCCAACTAAGTCCCCCCCCCCCCCCCCCCCCCCCCCCCCCCTCCCCTTTTTTGTTTTTTTGTTGGTTCTTTCTTTCTTTCTTTCTTCTTTTTTTTTTTTTTGGGGGGGGGGGGGGGAGGGGGAGGACGTCTTCTTTCTTTTTCCTGCCCTCTCTCAAATGCTCGCGTGACTTTAAAAACGGTTCAAGGTCAGTTAAGTCGGTTTGACCTTGTAAAGATTAATCAAGGTTATTGTCAGACACAGTTTACACAATCTCAGTTAACTTAAACAGCATTATGTATGAGAAAACGCAGCTTTAACGTTTTTGCCATGGCAGGAAACGTGTATTATCTCTCGTGAGTAAACTCTGAACTTACTTGTTAAAGTATTATCTGTGTGATTATATTACTTCTGCAAAAATCACTCAGAATTTGAACTCGATAGGAACTAGTCAAGAAAAGTCAACCCTCGATGTTATTAGTCTTTTTGCTGCCAATGTGACCTTAAAACGCCCAAACTCGTACGGCGACAGTATAAAGCGAGATTTGAAACAATACCGCCGTTACCTTATCGGACCCAACTGAGTTTTTGTTTTGTTTTTTGTTTAATAAACATCAGTGCCTTTTTTCTTTTCTTTTTTTGGTCTTTTTTCTTCTTTTGGGGGGAGGGGAGGGAGTCTTACTGGTAAATGTATAATTATTCTATTTATGGTTATTTACTTTTGTATGCATTGATTATTACATCAGGTCTTTTCACCTTCCCAATTTTCAATCACTGAAGATCACAGTAGCTCCCATGGTACTGTCTTTGAAGACTGCCCTTCTTGTGGACGAAAGGGGTGTGAGCATAATGTATTGTATGCATGCGTGCATGTTTGGTGGTGGTTTATGTAAAAGTAAAATAGTATTTGTATATATATACTGATGGTGTTATCTGTAATTCTCATTGTGTGTGTGTGTGTGTGTGTGTGTGTCTCTCTCTCTCTCTCTCTCTCTCTCCTCTCTCTCTCTCTCTCTCTCTCTCTCTCTCTCTCTCTCTCTCTCTCTCTCTCTCTCTCTCCGCTGAAGATTATAACGGTCATTGTGTGGGTGGGTCGGTGGGTTAAACATACCTGTTTTATGGTCAAACACAGCAAAGGTCCACAGCCGAGGAGCGCCAAAATGGCGCCAAGTACGCACTTCAGACTTCTTTCCTCTCCACATGGCTCTTCCCTCTGCCTCCCCATCCTCAAGTCTTATGTGTGTGTGTGTGTGTGAAGGGGGGGGGGGGGTGGAGGCTGGGCGTGGGGTAGGGGGCTTCTTCGTTTCTCCCTTCTTCCCTTCTTTCTGTTTATGAGTTTGTATTTATAATTCAGTTTTTTTGTTAATTTTGTTGCTGCCCTTCCCGCTGCAGAAAGATAGAGAGTGTGTGTTGTTGTTGTTGCGATTGTTTTTGTTTGTTCATAAAGTCAACAATGACTTGTAATAAAGTCACTGTTGTAGTGATATAAATAGTGCTAGTGCTTAAAGTTAAAACGCGTGCTTGTTTTAACAATTGAATGGATGATGAGTTGTAGTTTGCGTGTTTTTCTGGACGACCAAACTTTGTCTAATGTCCTTTCAATTTCTTCTTTCAAGGTGAATTTCTCTTGTCGCGATTTTGTTTTGTTTGTCCGATGCTCACATTGTAACTACGCAAGAACTTTCATGACCTCGGATAACTGGACACTGGTACGCGAAATCCTGGGCAAAACCTGCGTAAAATGAAGACATTGGTTAATTCGTCTGCGGACGCAGAAATTTGCTGAACCCAGAGCAGTTCAGAAAGTTTTGTGTTTAAAAACCCAGTGGAGTAGGTCAGATTATAGTTTTCGGCGGGCGCAGAAATTTCAGTCCTGAACCCAGAGTTATTCAGAAAGTTCTGTGTTCAAACCCCCGGTAAAGTAGGTCAGATCACAGCGTTGCGTGCTTCGTGTGCGGCCAGGAAATCAGTCTGGCAAACGCCTGCCTTCCCAGTTTTGGTAGCCGTTGTTTTCTCTAGATCCCCCCCCCCCCCCCCCCCACTTCCATTTTTGTCCCAATATAAAGTGACACGTGATGAGCGAGCGTATGCGCATAAGTTTCATTAAGCCACAACGCCAAACGGCCCTGTTCAATATCTGGAAGGAGAAGATGGAGAAGAAGAAAAACAGTGAGTTGAACTATTGCTTCGAATTGACGTGGTTCGTCCTGATGAGACCGTCGCGCAGTTGCCTGGGCCGTTTAATATCAAGACTCAGTCGCTTGGAGAGAGGGAGAGAAGAAGGTCGGGGGGGGGGGGGGGGGGAGACCTAGGGCAGACAGACACATCAATAAGTTGACAGACCGACAAAAGGGAGGGCCAGTCTCGATCACTCGTGGGTCACAGACACTGTCTAGCCACTTTGTCCTCCACAGAGAAACAAACGCTTAACACATGCAGCGGGCTAACCGCCCCGGCTGCCAATCTTAAGGCGGAATCGGTCTGGTGGTGATCCGCAGTGTAGTATTAGGTCCTGTAGCTTCCTCCGTTCTCAGCCCCGACTGAATGAGTTCGGAGTCCGTCAGTGGCCCATTCCGTCGGAGATAACGACGTTAAACACTGCTGTCTAGGCAAGGGAATGGGAATCGATGGTTGCACGGTCAGCAGCATGTGCAATCAATAATATTACGTTATGGATAATGACGCTGATAAAGTCTGACGTATGGCTCCGATCCCTGGCCTATCTGCGCCGGATGAAGAGAGAGACTCAATGCAGCACGCTCCATCACCGGCGACTACAGGTCGGCCACGACCCCCGGCAGTGTCACCAGACTCCTCAAGAAGACCAAGCTACAGCCCGAAACCCGAAGCACTGGTTTACGACATCCTTCAACCACTGCCATAGGTGATTACGCCATAGGGTCCAGAAAACTGTCAGCTAACGAGCAGTTTTTTTGTTGGTGCTCAAACAGTAGTAGGTTTGTTACAAACAACTCAACTTCTATCAGACATTTGTTTTACGTTGCCATGTTGCTTACGGCAGCTCAAATAAAACCAAAATCGTTTGAATCGAGACGGAACTTCTTCTTTTTTGGAGGGGTGGATGCGTCTCATGTTTACGTGCGTGCTTGGACGGTAGGTTGCTTTCACAGTCTTATCAGTACCCAAACCTTTCGGAGGGCGCTGACTGTGTCGGTGGACAGCTGCGCGGAGATAAAGACTGCCCCTTCAGTGGCGTAACCAAATAAATCTGGCAGAGTTTGGAAGAAGGTGCCGGAAAGCGATGGTCGGAGTGTGCTACAACCCCTGTAAGAGCGCCGCCTCAGTGACTCTTCATAGGGTGGACTGGTACCGGCACTGCCTCCCCATAAATTTCTGACCACACGAAAACCCGACGGACTCATTGGAGCCCGACAACAACCTGGCTACGTCACAGCTAACACCATTGGTGACTGCGTAAGAAACAACGACAGGGCCTACAAAATTCCACGCCGCTGCCGCACAGACCAACTGCGAAACTCCTTTGTCAACACTGCGACCGCCTGGAATCACCTGCACACCACCGTCCACGCAGCCTCTGTTCAGCGTTTCAGGGCCGCACAACACCAATAGGCCGCCCGGGAACGCGCAGTCCCTACTCCGCTGCACTAAGCCATACTACTGGATGAAGCAGCGTACATTTCAAGATCAAGATCAAGACGCTAGACAGAGAGACAGAGATGGAGACAGAAAGGGAAAATACCAGCAGCTAGAGATGACGGATTACATTCTAGTCAAGCTGCTTAGCGTTATGTTTGATATTATCTCAAGACTTTAAGTAGATTTCCCTGGGCGAATTAATACCTTATTAGCTTTCTCCCAGGCTCCACATTTTACTTCCCAGTCCGCCTCCTCGAGGTCCTGCTTTAGTCGCACTGGATTGACGTCATTCGGTATGTTTGACGTAGCTATATTATTTACACTGTGAACTTTGTGGGGAGCGGGAATAGCGCAGTGGTTAGAGCGCCGGACCGTCATGATCGAAAGGTCGCGGGTTCGAGTCCCCGCAGGAGCGGCCGGAGAATTTTCTTTTCCAGGGTCAACTTTGTGTGTTGACTCTTATTTCGACATCCGTTCCACCCCGCAGTAGTACGTAAAAGATCCCAGTCATTCTGCCAAAAGCGCAGGTTACAGATAAACACACATGCACCCTACATATATGGCTTCGAATGAAGTGACATTGTAAACTGGTACATAGTTGTATGGTGTACACAGAACGTGCGCCGAGACGGCAGCAATTTCACGTGGCACCAGCCATGTAAAATCAAATTGTGCTGTCAGTACACCATGCACTTCGGTGGATATTCACACACACACACACACACACACACACACACACACACACACAGACACTCACGACCAAAAAGGATAGTCACTCATTCAGAATCACATGCGACATGGGCGCAGTGAGTCTGCTCGAAAGCAGAACCAATAGCGCCAAATAAAATTGGTCAATAATAATGCTAACCTACATCGTGCATCACCGCCCTGGCTGTACGAAGACCACAGGCGCCAGACGAACAGTCATGTGTTAGTACTGAACCTGTCCCGCCATGAGTTAACCCGGCGGCGGTTCGATCAGTCTAGGGTACGTCCTTCTTTCCCCCCCCCCCCCCCCCCCGCCCCCCTCCTCCCTATCCATCTTCAGTTCCAACGATCGTCTTGCATTGACAGACTGAATCTTCAACTGAAATGAAGGCGAATCTCCTCCTCAGTGCTGCCGCTACTGTCGGCGTGGACAAAACATTTTGAGAAGCATTTAACCGTTGCATTTCAGATAAACGATTTCTTGTATGACTGATTAGATTGGGTTTGTGCGACTCATCTCACCGTTCGCTGTTCTATCAGTAACTATTGTTTTCGGGTCTGTGCCAGAGTGCCTGTAACTGACATATAGGTGTACACTGACGCGCACATTGACGCAGACACTGAGTCAACACACACACACACACACACACACACACACACACACACACACACACACACACACACACACCACACACACACACACACACACGGGCCGTGACTATGCGCGCGCGCACGCACGCACGTGACATATATGGTACACTATCACCGTGGCACGTCAGTGTGAGCGTGCACGCAGCCTCTCCGCGGGCAACTGACGCACGATGATAAATGTCTTCCGTGCCTTTTCTGTGCTGACTCTAATTCGGTGTCCGCTCCACCCCCGTGTTACCACAGCAGGGGAGCATGCCGTTGACTCGAAGTGATGTAAGTCCTTTGGGGCGCTGTCTCTGATGCCACTGCCACCTGGATGACACCGTTGAAGCGACTGCCGCCGCGGATTAGACGACACACCGTTGAGGACACACACTGACACACGTACTTGAGGGGCTATTCATTGACTAATAGTAGTAGTTGTGTTGCTTTAGTGTCCTCGGATGTGGGTTGACATATTAGGGACAAGGTGAGACCAATGCCGAAGCCGCATGGTTCAGCATAGCTTTACGTCCCCGGAACTGAACCCGGCCAGACGGCTCGTTAGCGGGACGGACAGCCCAGGACGGCCACCTCGACTCTCACACAGCTCCTCGGTGAACTATGTTCATTGACTAAGCGAGTTTCTTAGTATATATCCGAGTTTCCGTTACCATAAGTCGTACCACCTCCATACCCCCCCCCCCCCCCCCCCCCCCCCCCACTTCTCCCCGTCCCTAATAAGCCTCATGGTTTCTAGTGTGGACGTTACTTGAAGGTACCATGTTTACATCATCCGACGAAGGTGTGTTGTTGTTTTTGTCAATGTTGTTGTTGTTGCTGTTTTGGGGGCGGAGGAGGACTGAGGGGCGTTTTGTAGGGAGCCCGTTTTGTTGTTGTTTTTGACTGCCGCATCTCAGTCAGTGACTAAGAAACACGAAAGAGGTCGAATAATGCCGGTCGGCGGACGGTGTCCCGGCCCGCGACTGAGACTCGACACTGAGTCTGGAGTCAGTTACAGCTACCTCAGTGTCGCGCGTCCGCGTCGTCACCCGTCCTGGACTGGTGACGACGCGGACTATACTCACTGGGTATACACTGACATGTACTGTACGACTGAGTTAGTCAAGTTTTTAAATATTAATTTGATTTAAATAACTACGGGAGTAACTTGATATCCAAGGAGGCGGTGGGAAATTCCTGGAACACTACTTGAAACTGGGGTGCAAAGTCTCTGTCAGTGTCTGTCTCTTGTACTCTGTGTGCGGCCTGGCCCGGCACTTATGACTGCCGCGGCAGTGCTGACGACTCCAGTCAGTCCGGCGGCCACTCAGTCAGTGACGTCGTTTTACCTGTCGCCGCCATGCCATAGCATTCCCCCATGGGCGAAAGTTGGATTTAAAATGGTTCGGAGTCTACTTCACCTTCGCCCTTGTGAACTGAGTTTATTCATTTATTCATTCTTTCTCTCGATCGATCTGTTCGGTTCTACTGCCAGATCAGCGGCACTGGGCGGTCCGGCTCAGGGGACGGTCGGCGTTCCCTAGTCTTCTTTGCGATGCTAGACCCGACTGCAGGGTAATGTTGTACAGTTTCTCATTCTCTCTCTGGGTCTCGCTCTCTCACAAACCTCCTGTCCTCCCTAATAACACGCACGCGATTATAGTTCAGTGGTCACCACACGTGCATTTGTAATTTTTTGTACAGTAGGCTATGAAGTGCATTGACCTGGCCCGGCCAAAATTCAACCAATCAGAACGCGTCTGAGACAGGAGTGCGGTTTAGCGGAAATTGGTTGAACAAAAGCAAATGACGAATGATTGTGTGTCAGTCAAACCAAAATAATCAGCCTCCACAAATTATGCAGGAAGACCGACGTTCTTGTGGAGGCTGAAAAGACATTTTGTGAAGTACTGTATGGATTAATCAATGAAAATGAAGCACCGAAATCGTCGAAGACGGACTTGGAAGAGCGGAGTCTGACCCGCAGACTTGCAGGAAAGATGCCCCAAAATGGTGGCAGCGATCAGCTGTCGACGTGAAACGGTGCAAGCCATCGCTGATCACTTCTCTTGCTTCTCTTTATCATTGTACTGCAAGTCAGTGTGATCTTTCCCCAGTATGTTTTCTCCTCTTTGTGGCCAGTAATGGGCAAAGTGTGCGGTGACTCTCGGAACTCCGAGACCGAGTGAAAATGCGAGCTTGCGCGCTGGTGCCAGTGGTGGTTTTGGCAGCCAGTGTCTGCTTGGGAACCGTCTGCTTACAGAGTAGTGCCAGCCCCAGTCCCACGCTGAACTGCAGTGGTCGTAAAGTGCTCAATGGAGACGAAGGGTACATTTCCGATGGACCCAAGCATTATCTCGCCAACTCTCACTGCGAGTGGCTCATTGAAGGTAAGACAGATATTTAGATAATGTGCGATTTATCATTTTTACAAACGATCTGCAGATTTTATGAAATGACGCTAACAGTAGGATGGGCATCTGGGTGTTGGTGACGGATGATGTGCAAGGTGGCCATCGTATTCAACTCTGCCAAAGTTAATTCTTCATTTGATCCATCCCATGTTCACTATTTGATACATTTAAACTTAAAGTTAAATTATACATTATTATTAAACAGTCTAACACTGTAAGTGTAACAATAAAAATAACAGTACTAACACTGTTTCTCATTTATATCAAAAGATATAAACTATATATATAATTGGTGATCAGTGTCACTGTCACAGTATTACTATTAGTTAGTCACATTGACATTCACAGTCACAGTGCCATACATGAACATGTGCAACATTGTTTCACAATTTGTATCCACATCAATTGTGTGGAAGCAGAAAAGATGCTTTGTATACTAGTTTTAGATTATATGATATTGTTAACAATCAACATGGCATTACATTATCAGGAGAATAGCTAACTTTTTTTAAGTGTCTGTGACAGTGTGAGGAATGCTTGATCTGATGCAAGCTCCAAACACAAAATAGTAATAAAATATTGAAATAGAAAAAATTTAGGCACCAGAATGATCAGCCAGTTGATTGCAAGCCTTCGATATGCAGAGGAAGAAGAAGAGCGTAATTTAAAAAAAATATTGCAGGTAACCCAGGGCAGGCATTTAATATTTTTAATAAAATTAATAATAATAATGACAATGTCCAGTACTTACTACTGTTGGTAACATTTCATTAATAACAAAATAATTAAATCAAGTTTAGCATTCTGCCATTCAGGCCTGTATAATTTATAAGCACTAACAAACAAACAAAAACAGCAAAAAACAACACACACACACAAACACAAACACCCAGCACCACACACACACACTGTCACACACACACACACACACACACACACACACACACACACACACACACACACACACACAGTGACACACACAAAAGAGAAGAAGAAGGGAAAAAAAGGAAAAAGAAGAAAGAAAAAAAAAATGTACCTGACCAGTGGCAGTGAGGCTTAAACTGTTAAAGCCTGCAAGTGCAACTCTGTGGCTGAACATTTACAGTTTTTGCTCAGAACTAGCGCCATACCACAAATACATTGAATTTGAAATTATAAATAAAAAAAATAAAAAAATGCTTGATCTATCTTTGCACCACACCGCAAATACATTGAATTTGAAATTATAAATTAAAAAAAACTTCAAATGTAGATCTATCTTTTCCCCTCCTCTCCTGATTTCTTGGTTGTATGCACACCCAAGTACATACTTCATGTATGTTTATGCAATACATGCATGCATAAATAGTATATATATATCTATAATGTATGCACATGTCAATTGTCATGTATACATTATAGGCTATGCACATAGTTATAATAATATTGCTGATCAGTAAGGTAACCGGTGTAGAAAATTGGAAGTATGGTAGAGGTGCTACAGCTTGAACTTGAATTAGTTGAAAGGATGAGATTTTAGAACAGATCTATCCTAAATTGCATGAGATGCAAAACCAGAGGCTGTAAAGGCATACAGGTCAAGAGTAGAACCCATGCGATGGCAGCAGGAAAAGATTGCCCTGACAGGACTAGAAATTTTACCAGAGCTAGCGATTAAGTAGGCTGGTGTGATGTGATTACAGAGCTCTGCTCTGCCTCTGGCTTAAATCTTGAAGGAAGGTGACCCAAATATCCATGGCAAACATTCCCAAGGGCAAGGTGGTATCATTTTATGAGCTGATACTGATGCTGTGATAGCATTAAATAAACATTAACATAGTCATAGAACTCTCTTTGTTCCTGTCTCTCTCTTGCACACACATGACATACATGTATACACAGGCAGACACACGCAAACACATGCATGCATGCACACATGCACACTCACTCACACACACATGCACAAACACACACACACACACACACACACACACACACACACACACACACACACACACACACACACACACATATATATATACATATATAGTGATACCCCCCCCCCCCCCCCACACACACACACACACACACCATCATCATCATCATTGTTATGAATATAATGTTTATTGTTATTGTATGAACTATGTCTATGATGCATGACACATTGCACTGATGACTTGGCAGTTGGCTCATGATGTATTTTTAGTTATA
The DNA here is from genome assembly GCA_018857735.1 of Alviniconcha marisindica. NCBI lineage: Eukaryota > Metazoa > Mollusca > Gastropoda > Provannidae > Alviniconcha > Alviniconcha marisindica. The sequence continues at coordinate 547,007 of JABMCL010001457.1, read as the reverse complement.
TTTTGTAATAATGCAGTTATGTCTAAAGTTATTTTTATTTGTGAGAAAGCATGGCAGTTTGACTTTGAGTCTGACTGAGTTTGAGTTTGACTCTTTGAGCAAGTGCTGAATGATCTCTAGGAATTTGCTGTTAAGTGCTATCTCATAGTCACACTCACAGTCACAGATCAGATCACATGGTCAGCAACTGGCCCCTTGGTATGTAAGTGTTTTTGTTGTTGTTGTGTTTTTTTAAACTATAACATAAAAGTAAAAACTGCATCATCTTTTAGTTTCACACATTTCAACTTCATCAACAAAATGGTTTATAATAATAATAATAATAATAAAATAAAAATAAAATATGGATTGAAACCTAGATGGTACTTTAACTTGAGATGTTCAGACTTGGATTACTACTCGTCTGCTGTTACTAGACTAGTGTTAGTGTTAAGTACTACTAACTAGTACGATAGATCATAGTAGTAAGACTGATGCCTTCACATTCATTTCACAGGGCACCATGTGCACAAACATTTATGAACTGACCGTATGTATGGGTGTGAGCATTCATTGTTTTGCTTGCTGATCAACACTAGAAGTGATCTTGTTTAACTGGAGCTTCAACTTGCTTCTGGGCCCAGGGTACAGATATAACAGAGTGTCTCCAGCAAGTCACACATAGCATTCAGTTTTAGCTAGTAGTAGTGTGTAGTAGACTAGTACTGGCAACTTCAATTTGTACTAGTACAAGGAGACATTTAATTTACTGGTAAAAATGGGCATATGGTGGTGTAGCATGTAAGTCATGCTGTACAATTATGAGTATGCTCTGCCACAGTCACAGGTGACATGCTACAGTTGGTGAGATGCAGGCTGCATAACAATTAACATTAACAGCAAAGCATCAGTATATTTTGTGGAGTGGCCCTGTAGACATGTATACATGTACATGTATGCAAGATCAAAACCACACCACATAACTTTGTCTGGCTGTGGCAGGTGGAAGGAATGCATGTGGAAAGGTTAAAACATGTTCTAAATGATGAATTGTTGCAGTCAGTCACACTTCACAGCTCTAGAGAAGATAAGTGAGGCTGTTGGTCAAGGTTCATTTGCATCAATACCTGCTGCTTGAGTGCTGTAGCTCATGTGTGCAGTGGAGCTGTAGCAGGCCACAGCAATGCCGACATGACACCATGTGGTGTGGCCTGCTGCTGTGTTATGTTGTCTAAATATTAAAAATATATGTCTGCATGGGCCATTAGATTGCCTCAGGAGGTGAAAGTCACTAAGTCAGACCACATATATATATATATATATGCCATCGTCTTCAGTGAGCTTTCTACAACAACAAAAAGTGAAAGTGGAGTGTCTGGTTGAGACTGGCATACCATGTCACTGTATGACATCCACCTTCCAAGACTTTTGTGGGAATGTACTGTGTTGGACAGTATGTATGCCAGTGTCAAGGGAAGTGACAGAACAGATAAACTGGAGGGCAAAGCATCCATAGCAAACTGTGGCTTGCATCCAGGAAAATTTAAAGTGTTGAGAAATTTGAAACACTACCTGGGGGTTCAAAGCCAAGGATATCACACCACTGATCAGCTGGAGGAGAGAGCTGTAGAAAGAGGAAGCACCTGAAAGGGCAGTCCACAGTCAGATGAAAATTGGAACTGTTTCACAATAGTTACTCATTCCTGGATTAGCAACATCAGGGGAATTTTTGAAAGGTGGAGTGGAGCTTTTCTGAGCACAGAATTTAGATCTGTTAATAGTAATTTTAGTATCATTATAAATGTAATGTATAATTACATTGTATGCCATCCTGAACCAAACTGCTGAGGGAAAGCCAGTGCATTCATCTGGAATATATGTTATTAGTATAATAGTAATATTATTGATTCTGATTCTGGATAAATTTTGAAATAGTGGTTCCTCCTGAGGATGAAAACCTTTTTCGTTTCAAAGTACTTTTGAAATGCCATGGACCTGCTGCTCTACTTCCAGTCTGCTGATCAAAATGAAATTACAAAAAGAACGTTGTCCATCCATGACAACATTAAATCTGAAACATGAAAGAGGAAGAGATCAGCTGCCAGTGAACTCCTCTGTGGATCACTTGATCATTCGCTCATTGTGTAAACTGTCTCTACAGATTCTTTGACAACTGTAATATAATCTAGTGGATTGAAAAGGCCCTCAGTGTTTGGTGGTACTAAAACTGCTAAAATAATGAAACTAGTAAACAGTTGGAAATTTTGTGGAGCTTGAGACATTTCCTGTAGCTGCTGTGATTCTTTTATATGGGCACAAAGCCCATCCTGGAGGATGGTGGAAAGAAGTGTCATGAGAGAGGCTTTTAAAAAAAGCAGCAGTCAGTTACAGATCCTCAGAAAGAAACTTGTTAGTTTGACCACATTTGATTTAGAACTATTTTGACAAAAGGCAACATTAGGAAAACTTCTGAGAGACAGGATGCAGTGCTTCCCCAAGTCCTTAGGTAATAGGTTCCATTTTGTGCTGAACTGAACTGAATTATATATATATATATATATATATATATATATATATATATATATATATATATAGTTTGTATAGATTTCATGTGTTGTTTTAAATCTGACATTGGCACTCCCAGTTTTACTTCTTTTGTCCCATTAGCCTATATTGCTGCTGACGCACTTCGCTCACATGCACCAGTTCACGTGTTCTTGTGAAAATAAAAAGGGAGTGACACGATGTTGCAGAAACTTTGATTTTTTTCTTCCGCCCTCCTTTCCAGCTCCCCCCCCCCCCCCCCCTTCTGTTTCGCAGACAATTTTCCCACGCTTCAGAGCTATTTTTACCCCTTGGGGATGATCAATACTTGACATCAGTGCCTGGATTTAGAAAATCAATAGTTAGCAGGCTGCTGTGGTTGCTTTGGCTTTGTTGTTTGTCCAGGACTTAGTTTTCGCTCTTCATCCAGTAGCTCTAATGAATGCCATCATTTTCTTTTGACTGGGCTGGGGATTTTGCTGTCTGCTGGAACTGGGAGGATGAGTGGGGTCTTTGACCGCTGGAATTTGTTGTATACTCAGAATAAAAATGAAGTCAGTTTTAAACTGAATCTGGTTATAAATATAATAATATTTTAATGATGGTATAATTTTTTTTTAAAGATGCCTTGAATTTAAAAGCAATAAAAAAGAAAAAGAAACAAGGCATATTGAGTGTGAACTGTGCAACCTCATGTAATTTTTATCATAACATTAATAATGTTGGTAGATTTTCAGCTAAGTGATTCAGGAACATGCAGAAACTGACACTGTGACAGTGACACTCTGACAGCTTTGTGATATTGCAGAATTAGCTTAGTAATACTAATCGTTTTATCAAGTTAAAAATAAAAAGTCAAAATATTTGAGTTTAGCTGTTTAAGAAGGAATTCATCCAATAATATTGAAAACTATATTGCTATTAATTTGGAATATTTACTTTATAATTTTTTTTGTGTTCTTCTCACCAAATGCAGACTTGCATCAGAATGAATGAGTTGTGTCAGTTGAGAGTTTTCTCTTTTCTTTAACTACAGTTTAAATTTAAATAGTGTTATGGTGACAATGGTAACCACTTGTGAAATGGTTTCTCTTCACATGTGTTGAGCTGAAATCTTCACTTATAAAATGTATAGATCTGCTGTTGGTCTGTGCCTGTGGTGAGCTACTCTGATAAGGAAACACTGTCTGATGGAGGCAACCACCTCCTGTGCTTAAGGAAACACTGTCTGATGGAGGCAACCACCTCCTGTGCTGCTTCACCCAAGGGGTGTATGTTATGTAATCACTTGTTCCGGAAAAGATTGGGGCTATTGTCATAGTTGTTATTTCATTGGTTAATAATATTTAATATTAAAGTGCTGTTCTCTGACTACACATACTGCACTTGACAACAAACATTCTCCAACATTTTCAACCCCAAATGAAAACAGTGCCAATCACACAATGTCAGTGAATCATCAATTTTCTGAATGGCAGCCTATGAGAGAAAGCAGTGAATGACATCTAACATAGTAACAGTATATTATATAATATACAACTTTACAAGAAAAATAATGTATGTGTGTGAGGAGCAGCAATGTTCAATTTCAAGAAAAAAAAAGCACAAAAAAAGCCATCACATGATATAAAAAACATTGCATACCCATAATTCCCCCCATTCTAGCCCCCCCCCCCCCCCCCCCCCCCCCCCCCCCCCCCTCCAACCATCTTGCATTTCAATTTTAAAGCCATGAAAATGTGGCTGGAAATGCTGCCATTTTGTGTCCAGGAGTTTGTATCAGTGATGTCATATTAAAATTAAATGAGGCTGGCATGCATAGCAGAAGTATCAATTTTTTTTTCTTTTCTCCATCACAAGCTAATGTTTTTCTGTTGTTCTTTGGTGACAAGTGAACCATGGGCTAACCAGAAAGGAGCTCCGATTTGAAGTTTGAACCCCCAAAATACTTCTTTTGTATACACTAGGACAACCAAATGAAGCATACAAATTATGGAGGGTGGATGGGGGCGAGGACGGGGTCCCCCCAAAACACACACAAACAATAACAACAACAACAACTCCCACCAGACAACAACAACACAACAACAACAACAAACACAAACAAACAAACAAAAAACAAACAAACAAAAACCTCTTGGCAGCAATACAAAATGAAGAGGTCTGGCCACACATTTTTTCATTTGAGATTGTGTGAGTGGAGAGATTGTTTGGAATGTTGGTACTGGTGAAAGTTTGTGAAATCTGAATGGAGAGATTTTAGGATGTTGGCACCTGTGAAACAAAGTGTGCTGTAGGTCACTTGTACTCTGTAGTAGGTGTAGAACTGAACTTAGAACTGCAAGGAGCTTATCATGGCTGAAGACCGTCCTCACAGAACTATGTGAGCTTATCATGGCTGAAGATCCTCCTCTCAGAACTATGCAAGCTTATCATGGCTGAAGATCCTCCTCTCAGAACTATGCAAGCTTATCATGGCAGAAGATCGTCCTCTCAGAACTATGTGAGCTTATCATGGCTGAAGATCGTCCTCACAGAACTATGTGAGCTTATCATGGCTGAAGATCGTCCTCTCAGAACTATGCAAGCTTATCATGGCTGAAGATCCTCCTCTCAGAACTATGCAAGCTTACCATGGCTGAAGATCATCCTCTCAGAACTATGCAAGCTTATCATGGCTGAAGATCATCCTCGCAGAACTATGCAAGCTTATCATGGCTGAAGATCATCCTCGCAGAACTATGCAAGCTTATCATGGCTGAAGATCATCCTCGCAGAACTATGCAAGCTTATCATGGCTGAAGATCATCCTCACAGAACTATGCAGCAGATAAGAGCATTTTAATGTAGCCTTGGCGTTCTTGCTAACCAGTGTCAGTGTGGTGTGACACAGCCCAAGCCAAGGCCAATGTATTCAGGTATCATGTGTGTCTGAATTGGACTCTTCCAGTGGAAAGGGACACTGTGTGCCATAAAGCCTGCTCCCTCAGTTCTGCAGTTGCACAATGCTCAACCAGAGGGGCCGTTGGTCCCATTTGCTGGCTGTTGGCAAGGGGTTGGGGGTGTAGAGTTGTGCAGGGAGGATCAGATTACCAATTGAGGATGATGGCTCAGTGTCTAGTTTCTTTACAAATTCCACCAACAGTTTGCTGGATAAGGTGACTTGGTTGCTGTCTAGCTTTTCTGAGAGAAAGCAGCCTGAATTGGCCATGGAAACAACCTCAGTTGGGCCAGTAAATAATGAACCCATAAATTGTGTAACCCCTCCCCCCCTGCCAAAAAAAATATGAAAAAGCAAAGACACACACAGTGACACACACCACCAAAAAAACACCACACACACAGTCACACATACACACGTACAACTCCCCCCCCCCCCCCACACACACAAAAACACGCACAAACAAACCAGCCCACACACCAAAAACAACAACAACACACGCACACAAAAACACACACACACACACACACACCACACCACACACACACACACACACACACATATTTTGCAGGTCTGTGTACATTGCATACAGCAAATAATTTGTGAACAAGTGTGCTGGCTCCCTATAGACCAGAGGATCACACATATAAAACAAATGGCCTCTGCTGTTAGACAGTGTCACTGGCACTGTCCCTCAGTTCTTGGCTATCTTGTCCAAATTTACATCCCTTCAAGGTTTCTGTGGATAGAAGTGTAGAACTGTTTGTATCATCATGCCATGTTGATGTGTGTGTGTGTGTGTGTGTGTGTGTGTGTGTGTGTGTGTGTGTGTGTGTGTGTGTGTGTGTGTGCATGCATGCAGGTTTGTGTTCCATCATGTTTTGGATTGTATTAAGTTGCCATTGGTATTCTCAGTGCCTCTGTGTGTGTTCTGTAATTTTGTCATAACAATAACAACAATATACTTTATTAATCCCAGTGGGAAATTAAAGCTGTCATTCGATCGCACAATGATATTATTATTAAGCTGTTAAACTAGAGCTGTGAGTTGCCAAAAGTGCTCAATAGATTCCTGATATCAAATAAATTACAGAAACAGCTGTGTAGATGGGGAAAAATATAATTAGATGGGGACAAATGTAACTAACTTTTTGTAATAATTGTTTTTATTACAGATGAGAGACATGTCACAAAAATGTTTTAATAAACTGTGCATCTCAAACTTGTGGTGAATGATGCTGGTAATGGTATGCATCCAAACTGTTTGATGTTGGAAAAATGCAATGTATAGAATAATATGTGTACATATTTTGGCAGTAATGCTACCCTTAGTGTACCAAACCAAATACTTTTCCCACTTATGACACAGTATGTCTGTGACAAGTGAAATACTCAGATACTGAAAATAGACCTGTTGTGTGGGCAAATGGTCTAGAAATGATACATTTTGTCACATTATGTATAAATATATGCATGCTTACATGAACTTTGGACCCATTTTTGGAGGTACTTTGAACTTGGTTATGATAAAATGTTTATTCATTTGATGGATTAGACAAAGAAAAAATTACCTAATTAAAGTGAGTTCATCTGTGAGAAACTGATTGTATCAGAATATTTCATTTTTAATTGTATCAGAATATTTAATTTGTTCTTATCCTTTTTTCTTCTTCTTCATCTTCCTGCTTCCTTTTTTCAGATTTTTGAAGTATTTTTATGCAGCAGCTTAAGGTAATACAGAAATTTGGGTAAGCAGAGTCTTTTTGGCAGCTGTTACTGTTAGTGTTAGACCTTTTCCTGCAGAAAAAAAATGTGTACCATCTGTGCAGCTTTCTTTCAAGAATAATCCTGAAGACATGGTTAAGCTGACCAGAAATATTTACTTTGAAAATGATGCTCTAGTCTAGACACATGCTAGACTGTTCACATTTCAACCAATCAGAGCTGAAGCAGGTCACATGAGGCCTTAAAGACCAGTGATCTGTGTGCAGCATACAAAAATTAATGTGTACCAGTTTACAGTGTCATTTTGTTTGAAACCACATTTGTAGAGTGTATGTGTGTTAAGCTGTAACATCTCACCTGCGCTTTTGGTAGAATGACCAGGATACTTTACATGCTACTGCGGTAACACAGGGGTGGAATGGACACTGAAATGAGAGTCAGCACAGAATGTTGGCATTGGAGAAGAAAATTCCACTGCTATTCCTGCCAGAAATCAAATCTGCAACCTTTCAGTCATGAGTCTGATGCTCTACCACTGAGTGATCCTGGCTCCCCAATTTGTACATTATATTTTGTCTGTGTTTTCAGAGATGATTTGAACCATTTATTTTGTGTGTGCTTTCAGCGGGTAGTCCCAACAAGACGATCCATCTGCAGTTCAGGACCATGTCAACGGAATGCTCGTTTGACTTCCTGTTCATCTATGATGGAAAATCCTACAGCAGCCCTCTTCTGGCCACACTCAGCGGTGACAGCATGCCACACCCTGTCACCGCACGCTCAGGATATGTGAGTAAAGTCACCAGCCTTTGTGGCATTAAGTTTTGACGTGCATGAAAAGTTTGAGCAGCTGCGAATGCTGTGATCTTTTCAAAAACTGTACCAGCAAAACCTGTTACAGCATTGGAGCATTAGTGTTTTGTTCTTTGAGGTTGGATGTTTTAGGTTATAACTGGTGATAGCTTGCATCTATAGGGCTGTGTGTGTTTATGCTAGTTCTAGTGACTTCAGGTGGCAGTTTTAAGACTCTGTCTCCCCTCCTTCCCTGCCCTCCCTCCTGCCCTCCCTTGGGCTCTGCCCTCCACTCCCCTCTGTGCAAGTTCATCTGCCACCATAATTAAACCATGTATGTCTGATGTAGACAGTGTTAGTTTGTTACTCACATACAAGTGTTGTAAATCCTGCAGTACTAGTTGTATTGTGTCTTCTTAGTCAAGTTAGTGTGTAACTAAAGCAGATGAGTTTGCATTATTTGTGTGTTCCAGATGCTGTTGTACCTGTACAGCGACCGCAACTACCTGAAGGATGGCTTTGAGGCCTACTACTTCATCTACGACTGCCCCTGGAACTGCAGCAACCGTGGGGTCTGCACCAACCATACCTGCCGCTGCCACGCTGGTTACTATGGCGATGGCTGCCAGCACCAGGTGTGCGTGGACAACTGCAATGGCCACGGCACCTGTGTGCCGGTGTCACGCACCATGCAGCGGTGTGAGTGTGATGAGGGCTATGCGGGCCACTCCTGTGATGTCTCCCTGAGTGATGGCGGCGGGCAAGCCCGGTGGTACACACTGCAACCCTCTGGCAGTGGTTTCAAGGGGAGGACGTCCCACACAGCGGTGTTCCTCGACCACACTGACTGCCTGTGGGTGTTTGGAGGGTTTGATCTCAACTCGGTGCTTGATGACCTCTCCCGCTACTGCTTCCGTACCAACAGGTGGGAGAGCATGGCCATCTCCAGCCACTGGCCCCAGCCCCGCAGTGGGCATGCCATGGCTGCGCACTCAGACGGATTCTACATCTTTGGTGGGGTTCTAGCAAACGGGTCGCATAGCAATGAACTGTGGTTCTATAACACCACATCGGAAACCTGGGTGCTGACTGCTGGGAACAGCAGCGTGGTGCCTCACGCGGTCACGGGCCACACGCTCACGGCTGTTGATGCCTGGCTCTACTTGATTGGCGGCAAGACGGAGGACCGAGTGTCCCGTGATAATGTTTATCGCATCGATGCAACGAAAGCAGAATCCTGGGAGGTGGTGGTTGTCAAAGGGAGCCGATACCCTCCCAAACGACTAGTCGGCCACTCCACCATCTACCACAAAGAATCTCACACCTTGATAGTGTTTGGGGGTTACATCCAGAGCAGTGCTTTGTTCAGTGACCGAACGAGACAGATCCATTCCCTGAGTCTTCATGACAACTATTGGTCGGAGCTCATCAACAACAACTGGCGGGACTTGACAATTCCGAAGGAGCGGGCCTTTCACTCAGCAGTCACCATTGGCAACTACATGGTGGTTTATGGGGGGAACACA
>JABMCL010001457.1:455000-535000 GCA_018857735.1 Alviniconcha marisindica | reverse complement strand
TGTTTACCAAATGGCAGAACTTTTTATTTTATTTTAAATCCATGGTGCCTTCATCACAGTTTGATTGATTGATTGATGATCACTTATATAGCGCTATTCTCTGCTCTCTTGAGCAGACTCACTGCGCTTGCATGTGGTTCTACATGAGTGACAAGCTTTTTATAGCGCATTTTTTGAATATCCACCAGTTCATGACCTAGGACTTCATTAATATAATTATAAAATATCACAATGCACCATTTTCCTGTGCACCATTTTCCTAGTGGGCCTGCCAGTCTATGGTTGCTTATTTAATAGTGTTTATAAGAAAGTGGGGTGGTCAAATGGTTAGGACATTTGTGACTGGAGTCAGTAATGACAGGTTACAGGTTAAAATCTTCTTGGCTCAGTCAGTAACCTCCTGGTACCTGTGTCTCAGTGTGTGTGTGTGTGTTGAAGACTGAATGATAATAAAGCAGAGCCTCTTCTTATGATCTCAAATGGAACTTCTCTTCCAAATCCTCGTCCACCCTCCATTCATACTATTAGGAAACACTGACATTCTGTTTTCCTTGCAGGCAAAAAATCTGGACATAACACTTTTAACAATTTGTCCACAGAGAAGCATGCCATGACACCAACAGATTTTACAGAGAAATTTGGAGAATTAGTAACGTCCGCCACTACCTCACTCTTAATGCTATGAAATCCCTCCTTTGTGCCCCTTGCCCTGATATATATATATATGTATATATATAATATATATAACCATACTGGTTGACTGGGCGTAAGTTACTTACTCTGTGCCTTTGTTCTGTCAAAACTAGACTGCTGTAATTCTCTTCTATTACATTCTCCAAAACATCTTTACAAACTCCAAAAGATCCAAAATTCTGCAGTCTCACATTAGTCACAAGAATGAATACATCAAACCCCTCCTTCAGAAACTTCAGTGGTTTCCAATCAATCACCGCAAGAATCAAGTACAAAATTTCAGCTCTGCTCTGTGCTACATTTCTTTCACTGAAAGTTACCCAGTCTCTATGAACTCTTGACTGTCTACTACTCATCCAGACAACTTCGCTCCAATGTTGATATGAAAACCTTCCGCATACCTTTCATAAATGGGCTCGACACAGTGGAACTCATTACTGTGTGATGTTCATCACTCACTATCCACATCTTCTTTCAAGTGAGCCTTAAAAACTCATCTCTACAAGTACGCATATATTTAAAAGGCCACCTCCCCCACCTGTCTATTCACATGCACACCATGTGTGCCTGTGGCTGTCCCATGTGTGTATATCCACTTGTATTACATGTATGCTCAGATCTCAGATCTGTGGGGTTTTTTACTTTTTAAGCGATGTATGCTCATTTTTGCATGGCATGGGATCATGTGCCATAGAAATGTCCATTATTATTATTGTTGTTATTAATTTGGAGAACATGTGCCAAAACTCCCAACCAAACCAAACAAACAAAAAACAAAAACAACACTTTTGTTGCATAAAATATTGATAGAACCCAAATAAAGTTTGCAAAGCTTATGGAAATATTTGTATATCTTCTGTGTTCTCAGGCTAACAGTCATCTTCGCATAAAGTCCCCTTTAATTAGGGCTAGGTCCATGGGTCCATGAGAGAAGCCAGCTGGGTTTGCAGTGAAGAAGTTTCTTCCTCAACGTGAACCATTGAGCAGGTTTACCATGATACCATGTTATGATTGCTGTATGTTTTGTCTTGTCAGCAGCAGGCACAAAATGACTCTGATCACTGCCAGAACTACAGGATACTGATGTTGTGTCTTGATGACCCCGAGTGTGTTTTCTGCAGTCGTGGATCAGAACTTGGGATGTCCAGCTGTGTTCATCGCTCACGTTCTGAGGTCAGTATGTTATGGGAAGAGCTACAGGTAACTGTTGTAATTTCACTTTCAGTGGGGATTTTTTGTTGTTGTTGTCTGAAACAGGGTTGACTGCTAGCACTCTAAAACAAGATCCAAACATACAAACAGATAAAAAAAAAAAAAAGGAATGCTAATTTTAATGACACAGTGCAAATTGAGTGCACATTTTCAGGATATGCCCCTTTTTCAAAGCAACAAAATGACATGTAAATGATGATACATGAAAATATACTAATCTGTTCGAGTTTGTGATGAGGGGCAGAACTGAAGTCCCATATATATATCTATTACTTTATATATATATAATATATATGACTTAGTGCCAAAAGGTATGCATGAAAACAGGACAAAGGGGGTAGAAAATAAAGTTGATGATACATTGAAACTAGTTGTGTTTTGAGAATGTTTACAATGCTAGGAAAGATTTGTTGGAAGCAAAAGGTAAAAACTCGAGCACTTTTGGAGATATTTGCTGACAAAGGTCATAATATTAATAGGCCGCACGTTGTACATCAGATATTACAACATGTATAGTTCATTGTGTCCTTAGTTTTGCACAGGTATGCACAAAATCAAGTCACACTATTAGTGCACATCTCCCCTACTATGTGCCAAATTTTGTACACTCGTATAATTGAACACATGATTGTGACATGTTGATTGTTGTAATATCTGATGGGCAACATAAACCCATAACTCAACATTTTTTTATATAACAAGTAACACACCCTTTCATGCAATATACTATAATCAGCCATACAAGTGCATGCAAAAACACAGTGAGAAGATTTTTTTCTCAGTTTGCATTTAATCACAAGTCATAAAAATTAAATGAAACAAAATTCTGTATTACATCAGTATTACAACAAAATAATATTTTCCCCCAATTTTTATCATAGAAAACATTCTGTTTGCTTAGATCAGTCTAACAAAAACAAATCAGAATGACCTGATTTTATGAAGGTAATTTACATTAACAATTAAGTCCAGACCCCCCCCCCCCCCCCCCTCTCCCCTCCCCCCTTCTCCCCCCTTCTTCGAGATGTGGATTCTCTGCGCCCAGCCTCTCTCTGTACCATCTGCAACTGTCTGTGTTTGATGTTTTCCTCCTTGCTGTACCACTTGGCTCAGGAGTATGCTCAGTTCTGCATACCCTGGTCAAGTCAATGAATTTGAAGTGTTATGAATCTGAAATTGTTAAACCAATAACCAGCAACTGTCCCAATACTGATATGCTTAGTACAAACATGTCAAACCTACACACCATGACCTCTACACAAATCAGTACTCAGTTCTCAGAACCGCTGTTAGTATTACTAACATCTGCTGGGCTTAATTAAACTTTAAAAGTTTAATGTTTTACATCACGTTACAACAACAGTTGTGTGACGTCTGACGAAAGTTACTTCAAGAAAAAAAACTGGAACTTCGTCACTCTTGCTCAGTTAACAAAATATTCTTGCAACACCACTAAACAGTCTACAAAAAGCATGCACTTATAACTGACAAGTTTTTGATGAAATTGAGTACATATCCTGAATCAACAGTTGCACATAAGATTTACAAGATATTGCCTTGTTGTGATAAAATTCTTCACACTGTACTCAACTAAGTATAAAAAAACAGGTTTCAAATCTTTGGCGCGGGAAGATGCCACTTTTCACAGTACTTTCATTTTGCACACCCAAATCGGTGGAAAACTTGAAAATATTCTCAATAAACTCCTGAAAAAGCTCACAGTGCATGTTCTGCATCAGATTCATGTATGTACTCAGACCACTGAAGGATACTACAACACACCTTTCATGTTTCCGAACAAAGTCACGCCATGCGGCCGGGAGAATGAGGGCATTCAGGAAAGGTCATGTGACGTGCCGGATGTTGTCGATAAAAAAGAGACTGCTTTCTCGTTTGTTTTTAACAAAATATTAGATATCTTGTAGGGATGTCAGATGTTACAACAATATCAAATGATCTGGGAAATATTCTTCAGACTTCGTGCAAAACTTCGCTGAAAAAGAACGAGTATTGCTGTGTAGTGCAAATGCATGGATCAGAACACACGCGATGTTTCTGGTGATTCCGAAGTGATGCTGTTGTTTTTCGGTTGTTCAAAGTTTTCAGTTTGAGTTTACAACACATCTGACAGGGCAAACATTCGCGATCAATTGATCGAAAATACAACTATCGTGTGTGTTGATGTTATGTTATCTGTATAAAACGATGTTTTCCACATACATATTAGTGATTGTGACTCCATGTGCTTGCGATTTGTTTGTAAGCAAAGTGACGAAAATCACCAGTACATGGATGTCCATTTTGGTGGTCATTTTTCGGCGCTTTTTTTAGTGTGTGATGACTGTATCTTGAAATCGACCACAGCCTGGTTGCTGAAATTTATCTATATATTCATTCATTCATGCATGTACACAACACAACATTTCAAATAAAAACAGTTTTCAACAATGTTTTATTTTTAACTGAAGTGCATAACCCCTTGCATGTGCACGTTTTGGCTATAAGTCACATAACAGCAGGTGTGCACACATTCAGGAGGACCTTGTGGAAATTTAACAAAGGTAGGGTGGAAACATTTGAGTTGCAACACAGAGGTTATTGACATAGTTATTATTAGTGTGTCTGGCCAAAAAAGGCTATTGACGTAGTTATTATTGGCACCTTAGTGTATCTAGCCAGGCTATTGACATGCCAGCAACTGACATGCATGATGGACGTGTTAGTTGTATTGCAGCACTGTCACAGTTTGGTGTTCACCAAGGAAGGGGACCCAAATTTCCTGTGCAGAAGTGATTTGATACAGTTTCTCCCCTTCTGTAAGAAAAAGAGAATGCCCCCCCACCCCCTCTCCCTGGGAACTGAAAGAATAAACATGACCCCCCTCCCCTCCACACACACACACCACACACACACACACACACACACACACACACACAACATGAACCAGCAGAAACAGTGAGTCTGGGAATCTGAAAGACTGTGTTGATGCTGGAGTGACACCAGTAGACAGCTGTGCTTGGGTGGAGATAGCACAGTGTTGCTGTCTGACTGATAATCAGCACCATTCAGTCATCTCGTCTACCCACCCACAGCAAGACTGCTGACCACAAGTTCTCTGTCCACAGCTTTGCCTGGAGGGAGATGTGCAAGACACTCCTGACCGATGTCCAGGGGTCTGCCCAGCTCTTCACACCTGTGGGGCCTGTGTTAGTCATGGCCGAGGTGCCAACCTGACCAACTTGTCACCACAGCGACGTGTCCATGTCAATGAGTGCAGCTGGTGTGTCAAAGAGGCCAAGTGTCAGACACGATCAGGTATGTTGATCTGCGGATTGTGTCAGGAGTGTGGCTATGACATTATATAGGGTATGATGCAGGCTGACTTGGGTATAAATCCAAGACAGAGAAGGATTTTGAACGTGCAGTGATGATGGTGATGGTATTTGCTACATCCAGAGGTGACCCTGAATGTCAAAATCCAGTTGCTTATTGCCTTTGGATCAGGTGATCTGGAAAAAGGGAAAGAAGTGGAGGCGTTCCTCCATGCAGCCCACAAAGGGCAGGAGAAGAGAGCTGTAGACTATATACTTTAAGTTTAATATCATCTGATCTGGTGGTGCATTGAACATATTTGGGAGACTGGTTGAATCAGATGTGTCTACTAGAGCCTCTTTGTATTTCTTCTTCCTTGTAAATCATGCCTGCATAAAATTTAAAACAATTAAAAAGGAGGAAAAAAAGATACATTGAAAAACTCTTGTAGGGTGTATGTTGTCTGCAGCAGGATTCCACCATGCTGGACTTCACTGGGTCAAACTGTGCCACTGACATTGGTGTGTTTGATTGCAGTGCCTGCGGGGACCTGTCGAGCGGCCGATCAGACGAGCTCAGGGATCCAAGGCTGGTGGGGGGGCCTCAGCGAGAACTTGACGACATTGCTGCAGTGTCAGCAAGATGACTTCCCCGCTGGTCTGCACTGGATCAAGTACCGCAACCCCATGAACCTCTCCTTTCCTGATGAGGTGGGCTGCCTGTGTGTGGCTGTGTGTTTGTGTGTGTGTGCATGGGTGAACAACAATGGTATTTTGTGTGTTTTGCAGTGTCGTGCATAATGTGCATGTTTGTGTGCATGTGTGTGTGTGTGTGCGTGCGTGTGTGCGTGTGTGTGTGTGTGTGTGGTTGGGTGTCCATGTGTGAGAGATCTGTGATTGTCACTTTACTGAATTATATTTATTTTATGACATATTACATATTTCAATATATATCTATTTTCTGTATTTCATTATCTCTGTGTTTGATTTGGACTGAGTGGACCAGAAGGTTAATTCATACTTTGACAAAAAACAAATGTGGATAAGAAAGTTCTTTTGAATTTTTTGTTTTGTGTGTGTTGGGTTATTTTGTGTTACATCTGAACGCTTCTGATTAAACAAGAAGACTTGGTTTTGAGAGAGAGAAAAAATTCATTCACTTCTTGGAAAACTGCATGTGCAAGAACAAATTCTTTTATAAGAAGTGTGATTTGCCTTTCAGCTGACAATCAAACGCACAACCAGCGGCACCCTTGGCTACGTGTCGACACACAAGATTGAGAGCGAGTTCACATACACAGCGAGGTTTGTGGGGTTCCTACATCCGCTGAATGCCCCGCCACCTGATGGGGAGACACTCCGCCTCTACCTGGGGTTGTCTCATGCTCAGGCCCGTCTCTATCTCAGCGCAGATGAGACGGAGGAGAAGAAGGTAAGATCTGAATGGAATGAAATATTTGCCTTGTTTTAACTTCGCGCTTGTGTCCCCCCCTTTCCTCCACCAGTCCCCCACACCCCCCACACACACCACAGTTCCTGGTCAGTCATGTTAATCTCCGGAACTTTTGTTCTTAGCTCCCCATTTTCATGATCCTTTTACCTGCTGGGTAATATTATTATTAGTAGTAGTATTTTTTTTTTTTTTTTTATTTTTTTTTATTTCATTATCCCTTGTGGGAAATGAGGGTGGCCTTTCCTGGCTTTTCAGTCAGGCGTTCTACCGAATGATCTATCCCCATACCTCAAATGAAGCAAGAAATTTGGTTTCATACATTGCATCTTTAGTAACAAGTACAGAAGTAGATGAGGTCTTGAATAAGGTTAAGCAAAAGTGTTTCTCCAGCATGAGAGACTGGTTGTTTTGAGCTTGTATGGTGCAGTGCAGTCTTCCTGAGTGTTGCAAGATGCATTTCTCAGCTGTCAGTTTTGGTCAGAGTGCTTCTGACTTGTCTGTGATTGATCAAATGCTCTTATTCACATGCCCTTGGTCTCACTTATTCCCTATTCAGTTGCGTCATTCTCAAAGTCTGCTTTAATTCCATGAGCCTGAAACCTAAACACCTGGCTGCATTTGAGTTATCACAGCATTCCGGAATGACCATTCCTTCATGCCAACCCTGGTGGTTTTCCCTTGTGGGTTGTCCCCAGTATAAATTCTCTGACCCATTCGCCCATTGTTCCTGTGAGCTGGTTTGGCCTCACGGAAATGGTTAGACTGGTAAGTGGACAGATGTTACTTCAAGTCTGCTTCACCCTTCCTTTCTCCTCAGAATTTGTGGTCAACAGACACTGTTACGTGAGTTTGCCCCACAGAATTAGTGAATTAAAATGGCTCACACGGTAGCCCATCTTAATGCACACGCATTTTGGTGGTGACAGTGTAGTGTGAGGTATAGTTCCCCCTCCCCCACCTCCTGGGATCTCGGTCCCCGCCAGTACCTCACCTGAGACAACTTGCTGGTAAACAGATCTAACTATAGCAACCCAGTGTGTGCCATCTCCTTACTCTCGGTGTGTGTGTGTGTGCATGTGTGTGTGTGTGTTTGTGTTTTTTGTCTGGGCAGGAGAAGGTCATCTCTATGGGCAAGCAGTCAGTGTTCAACATGACCTTTGCTGATCGCAAGCAGGGCCGGCCACTCTTCGCCAACGTCAGCAGGGGTCACAAGTACTACATGGCACAGGTCAGCACACAGCCTACTTCCTCTGGCCTCTTTCCCTGGGGCTTGTACTGTGACTGCAAATACTGTGTAAAAAATACAGAAGATGTGCCTCCGGTGGAGTTGGTGTGCCTTGTGTTTACTCCTGTGCCAGATTGGAGTTACCGTAGGTGACTCAGGTCTTTGTTGTTATGTTTGTGTGACGTCTTTTGAGCGCTAAGTAACTCCTTTGCCTGTTGATTCTATGTAAAACAAAAGAGTTTAATTTCTGCTGTCAGGCACATTTTTTGGTTCAACTGTATACCCATGTACACCATTTTGAGAGTGTCCTGATTCAGACACTGCTGTGTTGTTTGACTGTGCCACAGCCATGTGTGAGATGTCACCCAGACCATCAGCAAACAGAGAGACGGGTAAAGGTTTGCATGCTCACTGGGGCTGCAGGAGACAGGAGTGGAGGCTAGAAGCGAAAGACGTTGATGTATCAGGAGTAGTCTTTCAGGGTTGGACTTCTACAGGCTGCCTTCCTTGATCCGTGATGCTGTATTTTTCAGTGCTGCGCAACAGACGATGCGAATCAGTCACTGTCAGTGTGATCCCTGTTCCTTGTTTGTATTAGCTTGCATGGTGTGTGGGTGATGGTAATGTGCACCCCTGAATGTATTTGGTTTCTCAGAAAATGTGAGCTGGTGTGGGGCTTATTTTCTGGAGTTTCTCTGTGTGCCTCAGGTGACAGAACAAGTGCAGAGACAGACTTACCCCAAGGACACGGATGCGCACAGCTCTGAAGTGACCATCGGATGGAATGGGTGTCTGTCGCTGCGGTCCAACCTGCGACAGCACGTCATCACGTCAGAGTTCTTGGAGCCATACAGCAAGGGGCTTTGCTCTCATCACTACAACTGTTTGGGCTGTCTCACCGACACTCTCTGTAGTTGGTGTCAGGTGTGTGTGTGTTTCAGTTTGTGTGTGTGTTTTCAGCAATACAACTGTCATGTGTGTGTGGTGGGGGGTGGGGGGGGGGGGGTGAGCATGCGTGTGTGTGTTTTCAGCAATACAGCTGTCTGGGCTGTTAAAACTGCAGTTAGTATCAGGTGTCTGTGTGTCTGTGCGTGTGTGCGTGCATGCATGCATGTGCATGCATGCGCATGTGTGTGTGTGTTCAGCAGTACAACTGTCTGGACTGTGTGTGCTTGCTTGCTTGTGTGCATGGGTGTGTGGTAGATGTGTGTGCTCAGCACAACTGCTTCTGTTTTCACTAAGCTAACTCTCTGACATATTGGAGAGGTGCCTGTGTTTCTGACATGTAAGGAATCTGATGCCCTGTGCGCACTGAATAAAATGCTGTGCATGCTGCTGCAGGTGACACGTAGCTGTGTTCTGCGTAATGACACCAACTTGACCTGCATGGCTGCAAGGGACGAGGAGGGTTTTGACGAGACCCAGGCTCCGGAAGAACAGTACTACATCACCTCAGCGTCTGAGTGCCCCAGCTGCGGAAATCATGTCCAGTGTCACACCTGTGCCGATGTGAGTCGGCGTTGAACCTTGCTGGTTGTGGTTTCCCTGCCATAAGAACATCATATGATTCCCTTGCCATAAGAATGCCATGACCTCATTGGCAAAGTGCTTCCCATTTGCTTGAGTGACACCATGTGACTTCCTGCTTTCTGTTGTGCATCCCTGCATGGAGCAGATGTCTTGAACCGAATGTTTCTGGTTTGGTAAACCTTGCTTTGAGACATTTCCTAAAGGGAACTAGAACCCATGGGAAAAGGATAACCAAAGGGTATCCTGTCACACCATGGTCTGTCCAGAACCTCATCAGTATTAACTCTTTGCCAGGGAAAAGGTTAACCAAAGGGTAGCCTGTCACACCATGGTCTGTCCAGACACCTCATCAGTATTAACTCTTTGCCAGGGAAAGGGTTAACCAAAGGGTAGCCTGTCACACCATGGTCTGTCCAGACACCTCATCAGTATTAACTCTTTGCCAGGGAAAGGGTTAACCAAAGGGTAGCCTGTCACACCATGGTCTGTCCAGACACCTCATCAGTATTAACTCTTTGCCAGGGAAAAGGGTTAACCAAGGGAGCCTGTCACACCATGGTCTGTCCAGACACCTCATCAGTATTAACTCTTTGCCAGGGAAAAGGTTAACCAAAAGGTAGCCTGTCACACCATGGTCTGTCCAGACACCTCATCAATATTAACTCTTTGCCAGGGAAAGGGTTAACCAGAGGGTAGTGTGTCACACCATGGTCTGTCCAGACACCTCATCAGTATTAACTCTTTGCCAGGGAAAGGGTTAACCAAGGGGTAGCCTGTCACACCATGGTCTGTCCAGACACTCATTAGTATTAACTCTTTGCCAGGGAAAGGGTTAACCAAGGGGTAGCCTGTCACACCATGGTCTGTCCAGACACCTCATCAGTATTAACTCTTTGCCAGGGAAAGGGTTAACCAAACGGTAGCGTGTCACACCTTGGTCTGACCAGGCACTTCGTCAGTATTATGTTGACGTTGTCTGTCTGCTGTCCTTTACCCTGTGGAGAACAGCATCAGTAAGGGGTGGCCTAGTGTAACATGGTTTGTCCAGGTCCTTCCTTATTGTTGTGTTGAAGTTCACCTGTGTAGTCGGATTCTTTGTTCATGAAACCCACACTTGTCATCCTCCAGGATCCCCTGTGTGAGTGGGTGGCCAAGAACGGACACTGCACACGGCGATACCGCATTGAGGATGCTATCCGCGTGGTCAGTGAGTGTCGACCACCATGTCATCAGTGAGTATTTTTCATTTTGGAAGTTATTTTTTTCATTAGATCTGCTGTGTAGTGTCCTAATCTAAAGAAAAAAGAAAGCGTCCTGCAGATAAATTTTGGCCAGGACAGACTGGAAGAATTTAGTTTTGTATTTATTTGTTGTTATTGCATTTTGGTCATTTTGAAAAACAGAAAATATTTAGCAATTTTTATGTGATGATTTAAGAAAAAATATGTATGAGAAAGCAAGTGGGTATTTAAGATTATGTTAATTCATAACTCATTGCTCTACTTGTGAGGTGCTCAGAACGCTTACCTCATTTGCCCAGCTAATGAAGGGGCCAGAAACTGAAGCCAGGGGTCAAACAGGAACTGACCTTAGGTCTGACAGAGACTGATACTACAGATCAAAGTTGGAGGGATGGGGCCCCAGGGGTGCAAGAGGGTGGAGTGGTGGGGTGGGGGAAGCAGTTGAATGGGACAGGGGCTCCAAAAATGGGAGAGGTGAGCTGAACTGTGAACTTGAACTTGCTGTGCACCTGCTTCCAGCCGCCTGGACTGCGCGGAGTGCATCGCTGAGACAGGCCAGTGTGTGTGGTGCGAGAACACCCAGACCTGCCTCCCGTTCTCGGACTACGTGACGCGCTACATCTACGGCCAGTGCACGAGCTGGGTGGACACCATCACCATGGGCCATGGCTGCCACAACTGTAGCGTGCACACGCAGTGCGACTCCTGCCTCTCCTCTTTCAGCTGCGGCTGGTGTGGCAATGACGACAACCCCACGCTGGGTGTCTGTGTGGATGGGGACTTCACGGGTGGGTTGCAGGACTTGTGTTTTTGTTTTGTTCTTTTCTTGCCCTCTCTGTGTGAAATAGGGAGGGAAATTTGTAGGCAGTCCTACTTCACCAGGTTGATTGATGCATGGTTCCATTTTTAAAGAAGGCTACCTTGTGTTTACTGACATGGCGGGTGATTGTCAGCCTGGGTGATTTGGGTCTTTGTAGTCATGCCCTTTTGCTGTATATGTGATGCCTGTTGAGTGATGTTAATTCCCTTTGGTTGTAGAAGCCTGCACACACACACAGACGCATGCACGCACGCAAGCACGCATGCACGCACTCACACACACACACACACACACTTATTTTCAGTTATGTGTAGGTCTGTACTTGTGTGTGTGTGTGTGTATGTGTGTGTGTGTGTGTGTGTGTGTGTGAGAGAGAGAGAGAGAGAGAGAGAGAGAGAGAGAGAGAGAGAGAGAGAGAGAGGATCATTTTAATTTACTGCCACCATGGTACCCCAGGACCCAGGGATGAGCTGACATGTTCGGCCATTGTGGGAGACAAGTTCAACATCTCCACCAATCAGTCCGCATCCTGGTCCTATGACCGATGCCCGGATGTGGAGGAGTGTCGCCTAGGCCTGCATGACTGTCACCTCAATGCCACCTGCCAGAACACGTTTGACGGCTACGAGTGCCACTGCAACCAAGGCTTTGTGGGGGATGGGCGTGAACACTGCGAGAAAACGTGAGTGAGGGGTGGCTTTGGCAGGGGTTAGGGATAAGAGGGTGGGGTGGGGGGAATGGTGGTGGAGACGGAGAGTGCAAGTGTTACTCAAAACCGTTTGTGACTGTGAATTTGAGTCAAGCTGTGTGGAATTCGATATATAATAGCATCCTGAGTAGCAGGGGGAGACTTCATGTGCATGTCTTTGTGTGTATCTGCAGGAAAACGGTTTTGCATGCAAAATACCACCTAGCTGTGGGTGAACCTTTGAGTTCCCGTTGAAGAGGCAGCTGCTGAAGTCATGAAGAATGTTAACATAATAACACTACGATGACCACCACAGCATTAACAGTTTGAATTTCAAGATTGGCGCTGTAATCAGTCATGGATTTAGAAATAGTTTTTTTCTGTGATGTTTAATTTCTATAGCAAATTTTATGTTTCCTAGCCTCTAGACTTTGAGTGTGAATTTGACACTTTTAGGAGATCCTCAAAACTGGACCTCAACTGTTGTCTTTTTCACTCGACCCCATGGTGTTGGAACCTGTGTATTTTTGATAGAAGTGTCAAACATGAACTGGTGTCATTTTTCATTGACACCAGAGCACCAGAATTGGTGTAATTTTTTAATTGATACCAAAGCACCAGACTTGGTGTCATGTTTGACTGACACCAAAGCATCTGAACATGTCAAAGATCTGTATTATCAGTTTCTTTGTTGTTTGCAGCTTGTAATATGACCTTGTTGTTACCACCCATGTTCTCTGCAGATGTTTCTACAACTGTGTGCACGGCCACTGTTCGGGGCCGCTGGACTACGTGTGCATCTGCCACCTAGGGTGGACCAACCCATGGTGCAACGAGAGCTGCCTCTGCAACAACCACAGCACCTGCTCCAAGGGGGTGGGCCTCTGTGATGAGTGCCAGCACAGGACCACAGGCCAGAACTGTGAACTCTGCAGCTCTGGTTCCTATGGCAACCCGCAAGACCTTGAAGGTGGGTGTTCTCTTTGTGAGGTCTTTGGGTCTGCCTGTCCCTGTCTGTTTTGTCTCTTTGTTTTAGTCGTTTGGGTCTGCCTGTCCCAGTCTGTTTTGTCTCTTTGATTTAGTCGTTTGGGTCTGCCTGTCCCTGTCTGTTTTTGTCTCTGTTTTAGTCGTTTGAGTCTGCCTGTCCCTGTCTGTTTTGTCTCTTTGTTTTAGTCGTTTGAGTCTGCCTGTCCCTGTCTGTTTTGTCTCTTTGTTTTAGTTGTTTGGGTCTGCCCGTCCCTGTCTGTTTTGTCTTTGTTTTAGTTGTTTGGGTCTGCCTGTCCCTGTCTGTTTTGTCTTTGTTTTAGTTGTTTGGGTCTGCCTGTCCCTGTTTTGTCTCTGTTTTAGTTGTTTGGGTCTGCCTGTCCCTGTCTGTTTTGGCACTTTGTTTTAGTTGTTTGGGTCTGCCTGTCCCTGTCTGCTTTGTCCCTTTGTTTGGGTCTGCCTGTCCCTCTCCGTTTTGTCTCTTTGTTTTAGTTGTATGTGTTTCTCTTTGAAAATGTCTCTATGACTGTCCCTGTTTTATCTTGGTCTCTGTCTGCCTGTATGTGCCTGTATGTCTCCTTGTCTCTCTGACTGTCTGCCCCTGTTTTATCTTGGTCTCTGTCTGCCTGTATGTGCCTGTATGTATCCTTGTCTCTCTGACTGTCTGCCCCTGTTTGTCTTGGTCTCTGTCTGCCTGTATGTGCCTGTATGTCTCCTTGTCTCTCTGACTGTCTGCCCCTGTTTGTCTTGGTCTCTATCTGCCTGTCAGTCTGGAAGCTGCATGCTAACAAGGAATAGTAGCAGGAAGGAACTGACTTGCATGCATCTCACTGTCCACGCACTGGCACAGCGCATCCACTGTCCCTCTCTGGGTAAGATCAGAGCAGCTTGTGTGGGACAGTAGTGTCCACAGTCATCTTCAGAATAACAGTGAGCTCATTCACTGATGCCTTTTCTCTCTTGCTCTCATTGATAAAGAGCTTTTGCACAGCATGGAATGCCCCCCTTCCCTGTGAGAGGAGACGGACAGACAAACGAGACAAACAGACGGGGGGAAGGAAAATGTGGAGTTGGAGTCAATCTTTTGTATTGACTGTGTGTTCTGTTTGCCTTGACAGGCTGCCGGCCCTGTGACTGCAACGGCCACGGTGACCAGGCCAAGGGGGAGTGCCATGGAGTGACGGGGGAGTGCTTCTGCACGCACAACACGCACGGCCTGCACTGTGACCTCTGTCAGGAGGGTTACTACGGCAACCCCAGGTGAGCGCGCCCTCAGGATAACAGTAGGAAGGTGTTGGTCAAATCACAGCTGTGTTGTTTCGGTAAATAATTTTTTCTTTCAAAGAGTGACAGGTTCTGCTGAATTTTGGTGCATCAAAACTCTTTCAGCAGACGCACAGAGAGAAAAAAAAGCTTGTGCTGTTCAAAGCTCAGGCATGGACCAAGATTGGAAGGAAAGAAAGAATGTATGCAACAGGGTGTCCACACATGCTGACGCTCTGCTCTCACCTTTACTCTGTGGGTCAGGCCAGAGCAGTTTGAAGCATGACCGTTGTGTTTACATTGTGTGTCAATGCTCTGTAGCGTACAGGCCCATTTCCTTCCTTGTGCCATGCTGCGCAAGTGCACACATTTTGCATGGCAGGGACTGTCTCCCTTCCTGTGTTGCAGGCCATTTCTCAAGAGACAAGGCAAACTTGTGCTGCTGCAAGAGAGGCAGTGGTTGTTTCATTTGGTTTACATCACATGGAAAATTAAGAAAAGGGGTTAGGGGTGGGGGGCTTTCATGAGGATGTTTGTCATGGGTTCTGTTGTTGTCCTATTACTGTATTAGAACACTGTGAAAAAGAGCAAGCTGGGGTATGTTGCTTTGAAAGTCTGGATGAAAGACCACTATTATCAAAAGCAACCCGCCCCTCCCCCCCCCTCCCCCCCCTCTCACACACACACTTATACACACACCCATTGTGACCACATGCATGTTCAATCTCTTCATATAGCCTAGTAACTGAAACCTTTGATACAACCACAGAAGTGGTATTTTGAAGCTGGTTGCTTAATTTGTTGACATGGCTTTGAGGACAGGTGGCTTCTGAGGAAAGAAAGAAAACAAAAGTGTTGTTTCCCTTAGTAAAGAGAGAGCCCACAGTAAGTGATACTTCATGTCGGGAGTGTTCACTGGGAGCATAATCTGGCCTCATTTTTTCCTTGAACAGAAATGGTGGCAAATGCTACCTCCAGTGTGACGACCGCTCTGTCTACCCGGAGATCACAGAGGGTGGCGTGGGGTCATACCGAGGCAAAGGGGTCAAAGATCCTTCCCATGCCTACTGCCTGTGGATTCTCACCATCTTTGACGCCAACACCTGGGGAACACAGGCCTTCACTGTCACCAGAATCATCTCCTTCACCGTGGAAGGGGACATGCAGGTGGAGTGTGGGCAGGTGAGTCAATGTGCCTGTCATGTGGGTGTCAGTGTGTTGTCCCCATGACCTGAATCATCTTCACTGTGGAAGGAGACATGCAGGTATAGTAATGCAGCAGGTGAATCACCTTGTCATGTGGGTGTCAGTGTGTTGTCCCCATGACCTGAATCATCTTCACTGTGGAAGGAGACATGCAGGTATAGTAATGCAGCAGGTGAATCACCTTGTCATATGGGTGTCAGTGTGTTGTCCCCATGACCTGAATCATCTTCACTGTGGAAGGAGACATGCAGGTATAGTAATGCAGCAGGTGAATCACCTTGTCATGTGGGTGTCAGTGTGTTGTCCCCATGACCTGAATCATCTTCACTGTGGAAGGAGACATGCGGGTATAGTAATGCAGCAGGTAAATCACCTTGTCATGTGGGTGACAGTGTGTTGTCCCCATGACCTGAATCATCTTCACTGTGGAAGGAGACATGTGGGTATAGTAATGCAGCAGGTGAATCACCTTGTCATGTGGGTGTCAGTGTGTTGTCCCCATGACCTGAATCGTCTTCACTGTGGAAGGAGACATGCAGGTATAGTAATGCAGCAGGTGAATCACCTTCCTTGTGTCAAGTGTGTGTTCCTCGTGACCTGAATGAATCATCTCTTTGACTGTGGAAGGAAGGCAGAATACGGGCAAATGAGTCGTCTTCCTTGTCATGTGGGGGAAAATACTTCAGTCTCTCAGCGCACATACAAACACCCACTGAATAACTACACAGAGTGAGTGTCTGCATGTGCAGACATGGGCTTCGGAACATTGCCTCAGTTTGCTTGTTGACTTAGATGTGTATGTGTAGAGTTGACTTCCCCATCCATTGCATGGTGTGGCACAGTCTCTTCTTTGCCTCACTGTTGAGAGTATTTTCAGAGAGTCTGCTTTGTGTGCATTGGCTGCAAGAATGAATCGTCCTGTGGGTTATGTCCACAGCAGACCATTGTTAGCGGTGTAACACATCTGAAACTATCATTTGTATTCGGAGCAGTGTGCAAATAGTTTTGACTGACTTTCGGGTGTGTTCAGCTGTATTTGAATATTTTTGGGGTTTTCCCAAATATACCCAAATGCCCAGCGCCTAAGGAAAAACAAGGGAGAGGAATGCAGTTCTAAGTGTTGTTTTTTTTGCGTGTGTTATTTTTTAAAGTAAATATTAGCTGGTAGCTATTAAGTTCGTGCATTTTACATAATGTAGCTGCATGTTCTGCAGTGTGTTTATGGTTTGAGATCACTGTGTAACTGATCTACTGCAGCTGATCATTCTTCTGGGGTGCCGAGTTAAAAACAAACTCTGTTCTTCAACAGGATGCTATACAGGTGTATGATGGCATTCCGGCACACATCAACGGCACGGCTGACAGCTCAGCCCGCCACCTGGGGTCCATCTGCGGCCTCAACCCTGGAAGGGAGTTCACTGTGCATGCCTACTCAGGAACCATCACCGTCATCTTCGAGGCCAACCTGCTGAGTAAGTTGGTGGCATGGGTTGGGTTTGTGGGTGCAAGGACAGAAGTAGCTGGCTTAATTGTGATGCCCAGCCACAGGGGCTGTGTCAGGCTGAATCATAGTATGAGAACACTAACCCTTTCACTGCCACGAGGACATTATATGAATACACTGACAGTGTTTTCAACTGCTTATTGGGTGCTGTAAAACTTCCTGCTTGAATTCCAGCTTCTCAGTCATTCTTACCTGCAACAAAGTTCTCAGAAGCAGCATTTTTGATCAGCTTAATCTTTTCTCTAATCTTTTTATCTTAAAGACTGTTTTTGGAAGGAAACTGCACCAACAAATGCATATTTATTGGCAGTGAAAAAAAGTACTCTTCAACCAAAAGTACCTGTGTACTTACTTACTCATCTCTCTACTGTGCAATCCTTCTTACAACAGTTACTTGCCTGTGGTTGACATGGACCTAGCTGTGCACCTTTCCACCCATCTACTTAGCTACCTGCCAACTATCAACAAATACCGACCTACAACTGACATTACCTGTCTTACCTTTTTAGCCGTTCACACTTCCCAACTAACAAACTACCTACTTTGCTGTCAACTTTTTATCAAGCTGTAAAAGATTGTTCTAATTTGTCATGCTAATCCAAAATCAGAACTTGTCTTGGGGTTTGAAATAACAGGAACCAGTTTTCTGTCAGGGATAAAAGCCGTTTGCCTTTCTCCTCTTCCCTGTGACAGCGTCCCAGACCCGTGGCTTCAACGCCACCTACAAGACGGAGGTGTGCCAGGGGGACTGCGCTGATGACGCTGACTGGAACTGGAAGTGCATCGGGGGCAAGTGCGTGTGTGAGACTGGGTTTTACGGACCTGACTGCCAACAGGAAATGTGTCCCAATGACTGCTCCACAGACAAAGGCCAAGGCTCCTGTGATGTGGTAAGAACCTGCTCTGATTCATCAGCTGCTTTGTGTGTTCTGATTGGTCAGCTGCTTTGTCCATTGTGATTGGTCAGCTACTTTGTCAATTCTGATTCATCCATTCTCACTGGTCAGCTACTTTGTCAGTGCTCCTCTGCTCTCACGCAATTAGTTTAGACAGAAAAATATTCTTTGCTGATTAAGGGAACCCAAAGTGAAAACATGCTTTGCCCTGGAATTGCAGAAAATGTACAAATAGTTTAAAACTGCAGGTGTTGCTGCCAAGCTGGCTGTGCTTGCTTGCACTGCAGCATCAACTTAGTCATGATTTTTTGTTTTTAATCTCCATGTTGCAGGTACATGAGATCTGTTGCTGCCAGGCTGGTAACATTTGCAGACTCTAACAGCATCATCACTATCATTGTAATGATGACATGTTACCTTGCATTCCCACAGGTACATGGAATGTGTCGCTGCCAGGCTAGCTTTGCGGGTGCAGACTGCAGCATAGACATCGGCGCCAACCCCCACGTAGAACTGCTGGTGGACAAGAGTCGTCTGGGGAAGGAGGTGCCGGCGCCGACAGGCCGCGTGGGCCACACGATGGTGTCGTGCGGGGATCACAAGCTGTACGTCTTTGGGGGCTACAACCTGGAACAGGGCCTGCTGAGTGACATGTGGCGCTACGACACACTCAGCGGGGAGTGGGAGCTGCTGGAGCCCAGGGTTCATCGCCCCCAGGGAAGGTCAGTGCTGCTGGGTCTGGAGGCTTGCAGTGTCGATCTCTCTCTTTGGCGCCCCCCCCCCCTTCTTGATAGGAGAGCAAAGGCAGATTGTAAAAGTAGGCTTCAGCCTAAAATATTTATCCTTGCTTATTAAAGATCAGTCGGTCAGTCAGTCTCTTTCTCTCTCGATAGGAGAGCAAGGACAGATTGTGAAACTAGGTTCCAGCCTAAATTCTTTATCCTTGTGTAATGAAGATCAGTAAGTCATTTTCCCTCTCTCTTTTTCTCTCTCCCCTCTCTCTGTCTGTCTGTTTGTCTCTCCCTCTGTCTCTCCCCCCCCCCCACCCGTCTCTCTTTTTGCCCGCCAGCCTGTCTGTAGCTGTCTTTGTCTCGCTGTTTTTCTCTGTCTGTTAGTCTGTCTCCCTCTCTGTCTGTCTGCCAACTGTAAATGGGTCCAGTGACTGTCTGCCTCTGTCCGTTTATCATTACCTTTCTAGTCTGTTGACAGAAAATGCCCCACTGTGATCCCATCTCTGTCTTGGTCGCATGACTGAGAACTGGGTGTAACTGTTGTTCTCCTGCAGGTACCAGCATGCTGCTGCCTGTGTGCCAGGACGCCTGCAGATCTTCATCTACGGCGGTTTCCTGGACTCGGACAGACCTGAGATTTTGATGGGAGACCGCAAAAAGCAGACTCCTCAGCCCACCAATGAACTCTGGATTTTCAACATAGGGAACAGGCTGTGGGAAAAACCAACGGTGTGTTTTGTGTTGTGCCCATTTTGAGGAAGAAGATGAGTTTCTGTGGATGCTGATGCATCTCACAGATTGCTGATTTTTTTCCCCAGTATATGCTGATCTTCATTGGTAAAATACCAAAGTTATGGGTTAACACACCCAGTATAACTAAGTGATGCATACTGTATCCTTTCCGAGGGAACTGAAACAAAGACACAAGTGGGCCCCAAAACATGGAAAATGTGCAAATATTTCTAACAGCAGGCTTCATTTCGTTGTTCTGTGAGGAGTTACGAACAACAACAAAAGAAAGAAAAGAAAGTACTTGTTTGCTGTGAATTTGAGCTCCTTGGGGTGCAGCCCTGTTGGTTCACAGTTTGCTCGTGACAAGCAGGAAAAAGTTGGATTGTGACATATTTGATACTTTCGCTACACATTCTGGCCTTGTCCATGACATCACTGACACAGACTGCTGGGAACAAAATGGCAGCACTCATGGCTGTGTTTTTGCAACTTTCAAACTTTGATTTTTGACAAACTGCTCTGAATGGGTAGTGCTGTGCTTGCAGCTGCCGTGTTCATACCTTGGTAAGGCGACCCAAATTTCCTGCAAAGGATAATTGAAATATAGAAGAAAGAAAAAGAATCCAGTGAAAACTGCCATGTGTCTGATTTTTCTATCATTTCTGTCGATAGGGCATGTTGTGATGCTGCTTGGCTTTTGTTCCTCTGTGTTGAACTGGGAGTGAATTTTGCTTGCTGAACATTGCAGACCCCTCCGTGGATGCCGGCGTTGGTGGGCCACAGTCTGACCTACGTGGGGGACAACAAGTTGGTGCTGATTGGTGGGTTCTCCTCCCAGATCTACTTCTCCAACAAGGTCTACGAATACGATGCTGATAGCGTCCTGCTCAACTGGCAGGAATTCTCCCCGCAGAAAATGAATGGGGCTTATCCTATTGGTAAGGAGTCTGGGTTGCACGGTTGGTTGGCTGCGTTGAGGTGTTTTGTTTTGTAACGTGCAGCAGTAGGGTTGAACATCTTCCTGTCATTTATTATGAAGAGTTTTTTGTAGAAACTCTGTGCTGATTTTTGTTTTGTTTTTGTTTGTTTCTTTTCCTTTTCTTTCTTTCTGTTTTTCTGTTTTTGTTTTTTGTTGCTTTCTTTGATATTTAGGTACATTTTTGTATTAACCTAAGGCACTTGTGTATTTGTCTTATTTTTGATGTAATTCTGTTTGTATGTGCACAATCATTGATTGATTGTTCATATTTTATGTCTTGTCTGACAGGTTGTGTTCATTTAGAGTTGTTTTGTTACATATGTTCATCAACTTTATATGTTCGTGTGTGTGTGTGTATTTTGTGGTGCTGTGTGTATGTGTTCATTATGTGGTGATGTGTGTTTGTGTGTGGTGGTGGTGCTGGTGGTGTGTGTGTGTGTGGTGATGTGTACGTGTGTGTGTGCTTTCATTGTGTGGTGATGTGTGTGTGTGATTCCAGGTCTGTACGGGCACAGCGCTGTGTACAACCAGCCCTCCAACACAATCTATGTGTATGGTGGATACCTGTTCCGTGCCGGTCGCTGGTTTGTCTCTCGTGAACTCTACACCTATGATGTGGCGCTCCGCCAGTGGAACTTGCTGATGATCCAAGGGCCAGACTTCCCCCCACCTGATCTCGTATGTGCTTCCTGTTTTTGTTTTTGTTTTTGTTTCTATACTTGGGTAGGAACGAGAACCAGAACCACTTCAGAGTACAGCATCCAGAGTTGTACACGTTATAGAGGTTGCTGCGAAGGACGATGAAGTCTATTTCACTTTGAATGATAATGTGGCAGCATTGTAGTACTCATCCTTATAGGGGAAGTGGAAAGTTGCAGCCAGGTGAGCAGGGTGACAAGTCTTATTCTGCAGGGGCCCACATGGGAAGATGACTTAGCCAAAACAAATGCAGTTAAAAAGTAGGGAGGAGATTTGGAAGAAATAAAGATGAAGGGACCGGAAAGGTAGAAATTAAGACAAGGCAGTGGGCAAAGCATACTTGGCTATATTCTGGCCCACTCCAGATGAATGGACCAGTAAGGTAGAAATTAAGACAAGGCAGTGGGCAAAGCATGCTTGGCTATATTCTGACCCACTCCAGATGAATGGACTGGTAAGGTAGAAATTAAGACAAGGCAGCGGGCAAAGCATGCTTGGCTATATTCTGACGCACTCCAGATGAATGGACCGGGAAGGTAGAACTTAAGGCAGTGGGCAAAGCATGCTTGGCTATATTCTGACCCACTCCAGGCTCTAAAGGGAGAGCATTTGAGGAGGGGACCAAAATTGTGAGAGGGAAGAGAGCAGAGGGGGCAAAGGAAAAGAAAACCGAAGGAGAGGGCATGAAAATAGAGGAAGTGAACAGAGAGTGAAGAAAAAGGAGAGAAGAGAGATAATAGACGAAGTGAAATGTTTATTTACAGCTGCCAACATTGTGTTTTTCAGAAAAGCGATAAAGAGCCTCTCCCTTGGGAAGGTCGTGTGTTCCACACGGCAGTGGGCACGGACACGGAGATGATCACGATCGGGGGACTGATGGACGACGGAAGTTACGCCATGGATCTCTTGGTCTACCGCTACCACTGTAACACCTGGCACAGGATTCAGTTTGCACGTGAGTTGCCCAAGTGAAGAGGATGGCATTGGACTAACTGGCTGACTGCTGGTTGACTGAATGTGTGGTCTTTTCTTAGTGATAGGTCGGTTGGCTGGCTGGGTGCTAGTTTACTGAGTGACAGACTGTTTGACTGCAGGTGCACTGGCTGTTGCTGGGTGACCTCTGGTTTACTGAATGACAATTCAGGTGGTTGACTGCTGGATGACTGGGTAGTTGGTTGACTGCTGGTTTGCTTACTGACAGATTGGTTGATTAACAGACTAATTGACTGATTGGTTGACTTTGCTTATGGACAGGTATGCTTTGGTTGGTTGACTGACTGATTGGCTTATTGCTTGACAGAGTTCCTGCTGACTGTTGCTTATGGACAGGTAGGCTTTGGTTGGTTGACTTGGTTCCTGCTGACTGGTTGACTGGCTGATCAACTCCAGTTATGGTTGGTTGGCTTGACTGACTGGTCTGTTTTGGTGTTTTGCAACTGACTCACAAACTCCTTTGTGTGTCCTAGTGACTGCCTCGTGAACTGTTCACTTGTTAGTGATGCTGAGTCCGAGTGGTGCAGCTGTTACTGTACAAGTATTTTCCCATGTCACTGGCCTGTGAATTGTTTACTTGTTAGTGATGCTGCGTCTGTTTTCCCGGTGCAGCTGTTACTGTACAAATGTATTTCCCACGTCATTTTCAACCACCCTGCTGTTGCGCTGTGCAGAGTTTGAGGTGGAGCAGAAGACGATCACGGTGATGGGGGTGCGTGCGGTGCTGGACGGCGGTCACATCTACATGTTTGGGGGCTTTGTGGGCAACATGGTGGGCACCCTGTCACGCCTGACCCTCCCTGAAGACATCTGCGCCATCTTCAGCCATGACGAGTGCCTCTCCACCATGGGATGCCACATCTGTGGGAACGCCACAGCCGGCGTCTGCTTCACTGCTGGGAAACGACGGAGACGACCGCTAGAGTGAGTGGGGATGGTGATCATTGATTGATGAGTGCATTATAGTATGTCATAATCATGTGTGTCACTGGTTTTAAATATGAGTGATTGTTTGAAAGTTTCCATAAAATAACTAATTTAAAAATAGCTGTATAATCACAGATGGTAGATATACTTTCGCACACGCTGCAGCGTTTCTTGTTGCTGTGTTGTGTGTGCCGGTGTTGATCTAATACTGTGTGACTGACTTCACTGCTGTGTGGGTGCAGGTGTTGATCTGATTGTGTGTGATTGACTTCACTGCTGTGTGTGCAGGTGTTGATCTGATTGTGTGTGATTGACTTCACCGCTGTGTGTGCTGGTGTTGATCTAATACTGTGTGATTGACTTCACCGCTGTGTGTGCAGGTGTTGATCTAATACTATGTGATTGACTTCACCGCTGTGTGTGCAGGTGTTGATCTGATTCTGTGTGATTGACTTCATCGCTGTGTGTGTGTTGTGTGTGCAGGTGCTGATCTGACACTGTGTGGTTCACTTCACCGCTGTGTGTGTGTTGTGTGTGCTGGTGTTGATCTGATACTCTGTGACTGACTTCACCACTGAGTGTGTGTTGTGTGTGCAGGTGTTGATCTGATTCTGTGTGATTGACTTCACCGCTGTGTGTGTGTTGTGTGTGCAGGTGTTGAGCTGATACTATGTGACTGACTTCACTGCTGTGTGTGTGTTGTGTGCGGGTGTTGATCTGATACTATGTGATTGGCTTCACTGTTGTGTGTGCAGGTATTGATCTGATACTGTGTGATTGACTTCACTGCTGTGTGTGTGTTGTGTGTGCAGGTGCACCATGCAGGACTCCAGTGAGTCACGCAAACAGTGCAGCGCTCACTGGTACAACTCCCAGAACTGCAGTCGCTTCAAGTCCTGTTCACAGTGCCTCTCCAAGTACCCCCAGTTTAAAGCCATGGATCAGGTAAAAGTTTGTGTGTGTCTGTCTGTCTGTCCATTGATCTGTCCATCCACTTGTCTGTCTTTCTCCCTTCTGGTGCTGTGTGGAAGAGTTGAAGTTCCCTAAGCTGAGAACCCAGGTCTGTCAAAACGTCCTCCTCCCATTGAAGCCCGTAGTGGGTCACAACGTAGCTGCAAGCTTTGCATGATTCACCTGATCCTCACAGGTGTGGCATCCTGAGCAGGTTTTGTGAAACAGTCATGACTGTTAAGTGTCCATTTTCATGAGGTTGTCTCGGGGTGTTGGTGTGCTAGCTGACTTTCATTGGCTGAAAGGTCAGAATGATCCACTGATTGGTTGTTGTTTTGCTCTGTGTGTGTGTGTGTGTGTGTGTGTGTGTACAGATGTACAAGTCAAAAGCAGGCTGGTGTAATAAGATGCAAAAGCCAAAGGTAGTTTGGCCAGAAGTGATCAGCAGACTACAGAGAATTTGAGTGACTGTAATCCTGGAAGGCAGATCTCTGCAATGAAAGTCAGTGCCCACAGCATGTGATTCTGAGGCCACAGCTCCAAGGGAGCATGCCCTGGCTATCGGGGATGTATGCAATGAACCCCTTCACCTTCTGCTTTGCCTGTGCAGCGGTGCCAGTGGTGCACGAACTGCCCGAAGGGGGCGTGCATCCCGGTGAAGGCGTCGTGCCCCAAGGACCAGAACTGCCCCATGGACCAGCACATCATTCAGCAGCTGGGCAGCTGCTTCGAGTACCTGTGCCCTGCGTCAGACTGTCAGATGTGCTCCCACCTGGCCAAGTGTCTGTGGACCCGCCACTTCAAAAGATCCAGTGAGTTGGGAGTGCAGGGGTCTTCAGAGGAACCGCTGGTCCAGGATTTGAGATGCAGTGAAACCCCTGACGAAAGACTGCTCCTTTTTTTAACACTTTGGAGCCACTGGGTTACTTGTGTACATTGGCAAAGTAACAGCTGAACATTTGCTGTGACCAGGTTACTTGTATACCAGTAATAGCTGGTTATTGGTATTAATGTCAAAAGATGAAAGACTGCCCCTCATTTAACACGTTGGAGCAGCTGGGTTACTTGTGTACAAGTAACAGTCAAACATTTGCCGTGACCAGGTTACTTGTATGGCTGGTTATGGTGTATTAAACTTAAAAGACGAAAGACTGCCCCTCTTTTAACATGTTGGAGCAGCTGGGTTACTTGTGTACAAATAACAGCGGAACATTTGCTGTGACCAGGTTACTTGTGTACAAGTAATGGCTGGAGCCACCAGGTTACTTGTGTACAAGTAACAGCCGAACATTTGCAGTGACCAGGTTACTTGTGTACAAGTAATTGCTGGTTACTGGCATTAGACTCCTGCTTTCTTGTTTCACTTTGTGTCCAAGCAGTTAGAGTTGCTTCCCTAGCTTCTTGGAACTTCTGCAGTTCTGTTTTTCGGTGTTTGAGAAAAAGAAGAAAAATTGTGTGAAAATGTGGAAAAATAGCCTGTTTCTTGGGATTTCCCTGTGGCATAAGGCAGGCACAGCAGTGGCAAGTCTCTTGTCAGAAGCAGGGTTACAGCCACTTTGTCTGCAACTCTTTTCATCATAGTTCCATGTGAACGATCCCCTGAGCAAAGAGGAGCCCTACTGAAGTGCACTTTTGCCCCAGAGGGTGATATGTATTTCTGATGAGTGTTGTCAGTCTCCTTTGAGTGCCACATGTGCAGCGATTGTGCGTTCTTAACTGTCAGTGAACTTACCAGGTGAGATTTGATAGTGCATTGTTCACTGTGTGTGTGTTACCAGGTGATATTTGATAGTGCATTGTTCACTGTGTGTGTTACCAGGTGAGATTGGATTGTGCATTGTTCACTGTGTGTGTGTTACCAGGTGAAGTTGGATTGTGCATTGTTCACTGTGTGTTACCACTATACCAGATGACGTTGGATTGTGCATTGTTCACTGTGTGTAATACCAGGTGAGACTGGACCATGCGTCATTCACTGTGTGTGTGTGTTACCAGGTGAGATTAGATTGTGCATTGTTCACTGTGTGTGTGTGTTACCAGGTGGGGTTGGATTGTGCATTGTTCACTGTGTTACCAGGTGAGATTGGATTGTGCATTGTTTACTGTGTGTGTGTTACCAGGTGAGGTTGGATTTTGCATTGTTTACTGTGTGTGTGTTACCAGGTGAGGTTGGATTTTGCATTGTTGACTGTATGTTACCAGGTGAGATTGGCCGTTTCTACAACAAGGATCCGGTGTACAACTGGAACTGCGTGACACGCACGCTGCGCCCCCTGTCGGCCAGCACATTTGTGGGCTACCCCCCCGGCGAGTGCCCGCAGCGCTGCTACCAGCACAGGAACTGCAGCCAGTGCCTCCTGTCGCAGGGTGTGGAGGGGGGCTCACAGATGTGCATGTGGAGTGAGACGCTCAGAGAGGTTGGTGCCAGGCACATGCTGGTGCTGATGGTGATGGTGTGGGTGGGGAGGGGATGGGGATGGTGATGATGATGAAGGTGTTGATGTTGATTGCACAAAAACTGCGGGTCAGAGATTTACAATTAAAAAATTAAATTGGTACAGATGATTAAAAAACATTAAAAAAAGAAAGGTTGAATGACTGTCCTCTCTAATAATAAAAGTGATGATGATTTTTTGCACCAAAAATATATGCATGGTGGTGATAAAAATTGATGGTGGCAGTGATGATACTTGTGCAAATATTATATGCATGGTGATGAGAACTGACGATGGTGATGATGTTTGCGCAAGCATTATTGCATGGCAATGATGGTGATGAGGATGTTTGCACAAGCATTTGTTCATGCAGTGATAGTGGTGATATTGATGGAGGTGATGTAGGCACAGAAATTGATTCCTGTTACAGTATTCAGAGGAAGAGTCTTTGATGTGTGTATAGATCAAGGTTAGCAGGATGACTGTAACGGCACAAACATGGCCCCAAATTGCCTCCTGTTTTGAGGAGGGATTGTATATGTGTATACGGAGTTAAACTTGTATGGTGATTGTCAAAGTGACGGTGATGGCTTTGATGGTGGTGGTAGTGATGATGTTGATGATTGATGAGGATGATCAAAGCAACAACATCATCAACACCAGCTTCATTTCATCAGAAGCAACGACAACCTGAAATGTCAGCAAGCGCCTCCAGTCACAAACTCACATGTTTTCAACAAGTTGGTGTGGCCACCCTAGCGAGGATATGGTAACCATGGCGATGTCACACCAGCGCAACCAAACACGACCTCTTCCTTTGCAGTGCCTGCCGCCAGCCTACCTGCCTCTGCGCTGCTCGCTGGGCGAGTGCGGCTACATCCACTCAGGGCGTCAGGCGGACACGTGCCCAGTGGAGTGCCACATGAAGAAGCAGTGCGCCCACTGCATCACCACCCCTGGCTGCGGCTGGTGCGCGCTGGGCCAGATGAACGGCCAGGGGCTGTGCATGCGGGGCGGGCTGGTGGGGCCCACGGGGGGCAGCTGCCGGGAGGGCAACATCCGCAGCGACACCGGCCACCAGCTTGACCAGTTCGGTAAGGAGGGAGGATGCCAGGGGGCGCCAGCGGGTGTTCATGCGTGGCCCAGGAAGCATGACCCATACTTAGTATGCTAATTAGGCAGTGGGCGTAAATATTCTGACACCCACCAGCTCGACCAGTTTGGTAAGGGGGGAGGATGCCAGGGGGGCGCCGGCAGGTGTTCCTGCGAGGCCAGGGAAGCGTGACCTGTGCTTAGTATGATAGTTAGGCGATGGGCGTGAGCACTGTTGCATCTCAGGAGAGAGATGCGATATGCAGAGCAAAGATTGCAGTAATGATAATGGCACACTTTGACAGCCCCTGCCCTGAGGCTCGAGGCGCTTTACAACAGAAAGCACAGAACTCTTGTGCCTCTTTGTGACAGGCTTTAACATAAAACACAAACTGTGCATTTGCGAGGAACCAGGCAGTGTCAAGAGACATCACATAGTTAACTAGAAAATGTGAAAACTGAAACTAAAAGAAATAAGTATGATTCTAATGATGATGAGAGGTAGAGGTTTTTTTGTTTTTTTTTTGCATGATGTTAAAATACTATCAGTATCATAAATATTCTGATGTTAAAGATTCTTATCACTGATGTGTTGCATTTTGATCAGTATATGTTGCACTTGTGTCCTGCACATTTCATTCATTTCTTTGAATAATGTTCATGGAGGAACCCATCATAATTAAGTTACCCCTTGCAGGATAGTATTAATAGCGTTGAATTGAATGGAATTGAATATTGTCACAAAATGTCCTGTACTTGTCGCTTTGTTGAAGCCAGAGAAGCATGTGGATGAGGTCTGACTGTGGTACTTGGAATGGGTTGGTTTCAGGCACAAACCCAGTGTGGGCCTTTAGCAAGTGTCCACCGGAGAACGAGTGTGCCAACGGACACCACACCTGTGATGAGGAAACGCAGGACTGCCACGACACCCTCACCTCCTTCCGCTGCGAATGCAAGCAAGGCTACATCAAGACAGCCAAGTAATTCCATTCTGTTTTATAATCAACATTTTTTTTAAAAATCTTGTAATACCAGTTGCATTATTATACAATTGTCTTTTACATGAGTTTGCATTTACCCATCTGAAACAAGGAATTTTCTGTTTTGCAAATTGTGGACTCATCATTTAGGGGTGTTTAGTGAAACAGATAACTATAGTGGAAATATACATCTACAGGACATGTGTTCAGCACGATGTGTGTTCCTTGCTTACTGATCTGTCCTTGCTTGTTCCAGCGGTCGGTGTGAGCCAGTGTGCCACCAGGGGTGTATCTACGGGATGTGCGTCCAGCCTGACGTCTGTCAGTGCTTCTTTGGCTGGGTGGGAGACAACTGCTCCGTGGAGTGCCAGTGCCACAAGCACAGCAACTGTGTCAGCGTGGCCAAGAGGGACGAGTGCATTCAGTGTGAAAATAACACCATGGTCAGTGCTCCTTGTTTGCACCCGCTTGTGTCCTTGGTTCACATGACACCAGTGGTTACCTGGATTCTTGTGGGGTGGTGTCTCCAGCAGCTAGGGTCAACGCACCATGCTTTACACAGCGAGGGTTACCTGCGCACAACTGTATTGCAGGATAGAATGGAGATTGTGTGTGTGTGTGTGTGTGTGTGTGTGTGTGTGTGGTTGGATGTGGCCGCTAACCTTTGGAATACAAAATGACATTTACAAGTTTATAAATACATATAACAAAACTTCAACAGTGTGGACACAAGTCAGAGAATCTATTTGGCATCTGCCTGTCGCTGGAATCTGCTCTGATTGATGAGGCCCCTTGCTGAATGACTGTCCTCTCTGATTGATGATGCCCCTTGTTGAATGACTGTCCTGTGTGATGATGCGGCCCCTTGTTGAATGACTGTCCTCTCCGATGATGACACCTCTTGTTGAATGACTGTCCTCTCTGGTGATGATGCCCCTTGTTGAATGACTGTCCTCTCGGGTGATGATGCCCCTTGTTGAATGACTGTCCTCTCGGGTGATGATGCCCCTTGTTGAATGACTGTCCTCTCTGGTGATGATGCCCCTTGTTGAATGACTGTCCTCTCCGATGATGACACCTCTTGTTGAATGACTGTCCTCTCTGGTGATGATGCCCCTTGTTGAATGACTGTCCTCTCGGGTGATGATGCCCCTTGTTGAATGACTGTCCTCTCGGGTGATGATGCCCCTTGTTGAATGACTGTCCTCTCGGGTGATGATGCCCCTTGTTGAATGACTGTCCTCTCGGGTGATGACCCCTCTTGTTGAATGACTGTCCTCTCGGGTGATGATGCCCCTTGTTGAGACTGTCCCTGTCGCAGTAGCTGCTGGTAAAGGTGGCGGGCTATTTCTCTTTTTTCATTTTTGGTCAGATTCATTTCCATTCTCCTCCCTTGTCCAAATTCTGTGCCTGGTTCCAGCTGTTGTGATTTTAGATAATGTCAGAGACAGGGGATGAAGCTGACCTGTGTGTGTCAGTTATTGACAGTTGTCATCCGGCCACACAGACTGCACTCATTGATGTGGCAGGAATCGGTTGACACTGAACTGTGGTGGTTCCAAACGGGTTCTCTTTGAAATATGTGTACGCTTTGCTTCATTTCAATCTGGGGACAAAATTGGTCAGATGAATGCACACACGCACATGCACACGCACACACACACACACACACACACACACACACACACACACACACACACACTCACTCACTCACTCACTCACTCACACACTCACACACACACACACACACACACACACACACACACACACACACACACACACACACACACACACAACACACACACACACACACACCACACACTCACTCACTCACTCACACTCACTCACCACACACACACACCACGCACACACACACACACACACACACACTCACTCACTCACTCACTCACTCACTCACTCACTCTAACCCACGCACGCACACACGCATGCAAGCATGCACGCACACACGCACGCATGCACACACACACTACATTACACTACACTAGCATACACACCACATTCATGCACTCTATATAATTAGATATTGATAGCAACCATGTCTGTGGCTGATTTACTGTTTAAGCCCTTGTTTTGCTCTCTGTCTTCAGGGAAGGCAGTGTGAGATGTGTCGCCCATTCTTTGTGGGTGATCCAAAGACCGGTGACCCGTGTATTCCATGTCGTCAGTTCTGTAACAATCACACAGATGTGTGCGTCAGTCGTGATGAGAATGAAGTGCGCATGATGGGATCCCAGAAGCACACTCTGAAGGTGAGGGGTCATCCAGAAACATGTTGTGTGTGTGTGAGAGAGAGATGGAGACAGAGACGGAGAGATAGAGAAAGTGTGTGCATGTATGTATGTGTGTGTTTGTGTGTGTGTAGAGAGAGAGAGATATTGAGATCCTACGTATAGTTACATAATAAAGCTTTATAGAGAAGTATAGACGCGATAAACAAAGGAGTTAATCAACACTAAAAAGCCATCACATGAGCTCAGCAACAAAGTCCAGCAATGAATAGCCTATGGTAACTCACACCTGGCATGCAAGTAAATACAAGGTGCATAAACTCCAGCAAAGGTACATGATCAGACTAGAGAAGCATAGGTTTACCTCACTGTGTGTGTGTGTTGACAGTTGCAGTCCCGAGGGCCCAGCAAGATGGATGCCATGTGCCTGAACTGCTTGCACAACACGACGGGCGACAAGTGTGGGGAGTGCACAGATGGACATTTCCGCAAGCAGGGAGAACCCAAGACGTGGGGATGCATGGCGTAAGTCTTGGTTTTGTCCCGGCAAGGGAACCTCGCCAGGCTGAACAGAGAGAGTGGGGAGACTCCTCTTCAGTTTCATTTCAGTGTTGCTTTACATCCACAGAAACCATCAGGCTTATTAGGGACGAGGGGCCCAGGACAGCCACCTCGACTTTCACACAGCTCCTGAGCTCCGTCTGTTCGGTGTTGCTTTACGTCCACAGAGACCGGACGGTGTATTGTGGATGGGGGGCCCAGGACGTCACCTCGACTTTCACACAGCTCCTGGGCTCTGCTCTGGAGTCTTCTCTTCCTCTGCTGTTATCGTATTTGCCTCCCTCGCCTTGTGTGTTTGCTGTTGCAGTCATAGGAAGCTACGAGTTGATGCTGCGAAAATGTCTATGCTGAGGGGAATAGCAGGAAGCTGCTCGTGTCCATCTCCCTGTCTGTGTACTGGCACAGCATGCACACTGTCCCTCCCCTCGCTGGCTGAGGCCAGAGCAGGTGAAGCTAGGTGGTAGCACCCTTAATCATGCGGTCTGGGAGATGCATGCAAACCATTTCCTTCCATCTGCTGTTCCTGGTGGGCTCCTGGGCTTTGCTGAGTGTGGCTTTTCTCCCGTCTAGTGCTGGCAGACCTGTGCTGCCATCTCCGGTTTTGAGTGAGAGTCAACTGAGTGTTTACTTTTCGCTCTGGGTCGTGTTGTAATGGCTGTATTTGCCCCAGGTATTGAAGAGATGAACTCTTCGATAGCTTGTGTTGGATGTTCTTGTGTGTATGTTTTAGTTTTGGATTTGGATTTGGACTGATCTTGTAGGTTTCATGAAGAAGAGTGTTAAAATGCATACACTTATGAGTTTGATTGTCCTGAGGTAGCTGCGTTTGATTGACAGGATGTTCAAATCCACCAGCTTCCTTACTTACTGTTTGTTTTTTCCTAAGGGCTGACATGCTAGAGCGGTGAACAAGTTTCTTTTTTCTCTCCCCTCCCCGCAGGTGTCAGTGTAACGGGCACAGCAACAAGTGCAGCAGGGAGACGGGAGAGAACTGTGCCTGTCAGAACAACACAGAAACCGACTGTGAGCCTAAAGATGGTCTGCAGTGCTGGCAGCTACAGGTGAGGTGGTCTCTCTGTGGTGTCTGCCTGTTTGTCTCTCTGTCCGGCTGGTATACAAGCTGGTCTGTTTGTTGATCTATTTTCATTGGTGAGTTGTCTTTTGTTGCCTTTTTTATGTGTTGATTTTTGCATGTTCAGTTACAAATTTATTCATTCACTGGCTGGCCATTTTGCTTGGGGCATGGTTAGGCCCAGCTTGGTACAGTGGAACCCCTCATGAATGACCACCCTCTGTGAAGGATGACCCCTCGTGACGGACTGTCCCTCATGAAAGACTTACCTGCACAAAAGACTATCTTGTAAAGACTTACCTGCATGAAAGACTATCTTATAAAAAAACACCCCTTGTGAAAGACCATCTTCTCGAAAGACCACCTTTCTTAAAAATATCTGTATCCATAAAAGACCACCCTTCATGAAAAGACCACCTCTAATGAAAGACATTTTTAAACACTACACTACATAGTCTTGTGCCCTTGAAGACCAGTCCTCTTTGGAGACATTGTTTTATATTTAAGTTTTTTTGTTGTTGTTTTTATACCAGAGATTGTACTGTATTTTCTATCAATAAAGATGTTAGTATAGTTGTTGTTTTTTGCCGGATGACAGCAGTGTTAATGATTGTGTTTTCAAAGGCTGGTTTCTGTGTGCATGGACAGTAGGTTTTCTGTCTTGCTTGACAGTGTTCTCAGGCAGTGAGTATTTGTATGTGAACAGTGTAGTATCAGTCTTGAGTTACAGTGTTATTTCTGTCCCGTGTTGCAGTGTTCTCAGTGCAAGGAGTGTTTATTTGTGTGTGGACAGTGTAACATCAGTCTTGAGTTACAGTGTTATTTGTGTCCTGTGTTGCAGTGCTCTCAGTGCAAGGAGTGTTTATTTGTGTGTGGACAGTGTAACATCAGTCTTGAGTTACAGTGTTATTTCTGTCCTGTGTTGCAGTGTTCTCAGTGCAAGGAATATTTATTTGTGTGCGGACAATTTAACATCAGTTTTGAGTCAAAGTGTTATTTCTGTCCGATGTTGCAGTGTTCTCAGTGCAAGGAGTATTTTCTGGGCACGCCGACCAACGGCCACCAGTGCTACCGCCAGATGCAGGTGGACCTGGAGTACTGCCTGGACCCCAACTCCCAGACGGACTGTCTCCACGACCCTGTTGCCTTGCTGCCTGGCAGGACCGTCTTCTACGCCGTGCAGCCCAAGTACCTTAATGTCGACATCCGCATCACCATTGACGTCACGCAAGGAGGTGGGGCACTGGGCAGTGATAGATCCTGCGTTGAAACCACACTTGTAAGAAGTCGAGACAAAAAGTGGGGCATTTTGGGGAGTTCAGATGTCAAGACAAAAGTGATCTTAAAAGGGGTGCTAGGGTGGAGGTTGGGGGGGTTGGTTGGTTGGTTTAGAGGTCAAGACAAAAACGATCGTAAAAGTGCCCCCCACCCACCCACCGCGGATTTGGCTTTGAGGTCAAGACAAAAGTGATCTTCAAAGGGAAACAGTTTTTGGTGTGGAAGTTGAGTCAAAAGTTGATCTTTAAATGGCGTGTTTTTTGGTGAAGGGTTTATTTATGTGGAAGCATGAATTTTGGGAATGAGTGTCCTTTCAGTGGAATTCCATTCTTTCAAGTTCAGTGCCTGTATCTTTACAATTGTATGCTATATATTTTGCTTTCTTTTTTGTCTGGCATTCAGGTGCAGAT
This sequence comes from Alviniconcha marisindica, assembly GCA_018857735.1. Classification (NCBI taxonomy): domain Eukaryota; kingdom Metazoa; phylum Mollusca; class Gastropoda; family Provannidae; genus Alviniconcha; species Alviniconcha marisindica. Next base: position 500,885 of record JABMCL010001457.1, on the reverse strand, counting down.
GTGTTCTTCTCGAATCGAGAGGATATGTTCCAGGTGTTTGTGAACAGCATGAATGGGATTCACTCTGTCAACGTTGACCCGCAGTACAAGGTGGGTCTGCAGTTTTTGTGGCATTGTCTGTCTCCAGGATGTTCTCTTTCAGGGACTGCTCAGTGCACAGTGTCCACATTTCAACACACCTTTTGTGTGACGTGCCAATTTGTAAAAAAGAAAGAAAAAAGAAAAAAAGATTAATTACTGCAAAAATATTTATGATTATGCAGTTGTGGGTTAGTTTTCAGTGAGGTTATGTGTGTGCAACCATTTTCGTGTGTCTGAAAACATGCTTTATGTCTGTGCCATTCAGGTAGCCGCATGCCAGCTCCCAGTGTTACCTGTGTTGTGTTAACCTGAAGCTCTGCTTGCTTGCACCTCATTGTGCCAGTGCATGTGTGAAGTGACCATGTTCAGCATGTTCAGAATTGACTGTTCTCTAAGTGGCCAACAACCCCACTGGTGCCAGTGTGGGAGTGAAATGACCGTGTTCAGAATTGAACTCTGTTCTCTGTGTTGCCAACAACCTCACTGGTGCCAATGTGTGTGTGTGTGTGAAATTACCATGTTCAGAACTGACCATTCTCTAAGTGGCCAACAACCCGACTGGCGCCAGTGTGTGTGTGAAATGACTGTTCTGAACTGACCGTTCTCTGTCCAGGTGGACATCAACAGCCTGCCCCCTGTGGAGGCCAGCGCCCGCCAGCGACGTAGCACGGGCGACATCTCGGCGTTCGGGGAGTACGGCTTTGAGCACATCACGGCCAGCAGCCTGAACACCTACATCACCATCAGCGAGAAGAACACCATCCTGGTGGTGCGCAACGTGCAGTTCCGCCTCGTCATCACCCTGCCCGAGAAGGACCACAACCTGCGCGTCTCCCGCTTCTACATCATCGTGCAGAGTCGGGAGAGCCCTGCCTCCCAGCAGCAGGGGAACACGGACCCCCAGCTCCGGGACAAAACCTACGGCATCCTGTACTTCCGCCAGGACCAGCCCCACATCGACCTCTTCGTCTTCTTCTCCGTCTTCTTCTCCTGCTTCTTCCTCTTCCTGGCCCTGTGCGTAATGCTGTGGAAGGTGAAGCAGGCGTTTGACGCGCGGCGCTCCCGGCAGCTGCGGGAGCGGGAGATGGAGTGCATGGCCTCCCGCCCCTTCGCCAAGGTGCTGGTGCTGGTGGAGCCCAACGACGCTGGCGGGAGCGGCGGGGACGACGACTTTGGGGTGGGGCTGGACGGGTTCGGGTTTGGGTTCGGGGGTACGGGGAACAACTTCATGTCGACGATCTACCACCGGCGGGGGCGGCTGTCGCGGCCGATGCTGCGGCTGCACCACCCCATGGAACTGTCGCCCAGCCATGCCCCGCCCCCCAGGACTCCGCAGCTGAGCGTGGTGCCCGTGGCCGTGGAGCCCACCGACGACGGGGTGGCGGCGGTGGGGACGGTGCTGTTTGAGTTGCCGGGGGCGTGGCAGGCCCCCTGCCACCTGTGCATGGGTTCCACCCTGACCATGAGGATCACGCCCCCGCAGGTGGCCCACAAACCCACACAGCGGCGGCGAGCCAGCTCCTCCCCCTGCTGACAGCCCCTGCTCCGCCCCACTGTGGTGGGGGTGTTGAGTTTGTGAAGTGCGCTCTGCCTGCTGTTCTTCTCGACGTTGAACTTCTGATTATGACAGCACAGCAGTGCCCAGTGACTGAAGATATGAAATCCAAAGCTTTTTTTGCTTTTGTCCGGTGGATGCATTTTTTACCAGCTTGGTGGTGAGAGAGCCATTGAGATGAGTTTAAAAAGCTGTAAGATCAATTCCGTTTTACTCGCATTTGTGTTTCATGAAAAAAAGAAGACTAAAGAAACCTGAGTGACTGCTTCTGCGGTTTATGAACTGTCGTGGTGTAATCACTCCCAAACTAGGAGACTGGAATGAGAGCCGCTGATTTTCAAAAATGTGATTGGTGGAGACAGTGGAACTTGTAAGGAGTAATCTGATCTCCACCCCCACCCCCCTCCCCATGCATGCACATGGCTTCCTTTTTTTTTGTTTGTTCATTTGTGAGCTGGTGGAGGAGAGGTACATTGTTGGGAGAGGGCTGGAAATCTGTGTAGCAGGTTTGATTCTGGCCAGTGCAAGTGATAGTGTCCGATGCTAGGGTAACAAATGAGAGCTGCTTCTTGCTGTGAATGCTGAGTGTGTGTGTGTGTGTGTGTTAGAGGTAGATGATCAAATGAAAGAGAATGTTGGAAGATGGGTGGGGTGAGGGCAAGAGGTTCTCACAAGGCAGTGTGTCGGGTGTGAGTCTTGGAGAACAGTTTGAAGCTCCATCATGCCATGCAACCCAGGCAGAAGATGATGAATGGTGGCACAGGCCCACAGACCCGTGTACACTTTTGGAGAGAGAGAGAGAGAGAGAGAGAGAGAGCTTTGCTTCACATGGGCCAGCAAGAAGGATTCTGTTGCATCTTTTGGAAACAAAGGAACATAGCACAGCCTTGACACAGTAACGTTAGGTGCTGTTAGATTAGAGAGATGGAGAGAGTGGAAACTTAGCTTTTTTTGTCTGCGGCAATCTCTGTGGAAACTGCTATGAGCGGCCATGGCTAGGAGCAACTTCTGCATTGTCCTGATGCTGGGACTGCTGTCCATGGGAGGCTGGGGCATTTTCCTGGAGTGGGCAGACTGACGCTTCCGTCCCATGCTGCTGTACTGCTGCCACGTACATAGTGATGCTTGGCCAGCCAGCTAAAGAGGGGACAGAGGCCGAATTCTGGGACAGTCTGCTTCAGAAGAACTCTTACTGAGCCTAGGGTTCAGTGTTGCTTTACGTCCACAAAAACCCTAAGGCTTATTAGGGACGGGGACTGAACCTACAACTACGAGCCAACTTTTAATGTCTAATGATATGATGAGCGGAGGAGCAAAAGAGATGAGTAATTTAACCTGTTCAAGTCCTGAAAATTTGGCGTGCTGGCTCGGTGTGTCCAGACAGCAAGAATGCATCATACTTGTCAGGAAATGATCACACTGAACATGAAACTGCTGTAAGAGATGAGAGTTGGAGAAGCTGATGTTGGAACAAGGGAACTCCAACACTGAATATATACATTATATATACACGAACATCCCTCCTCCACGAAGCGCAGTTTGGATGACAAGTTGCCAGGCCTCTGTGTGTCTCCCAACACCATGAAAATGTAATGACAATAAATGTTGTGTCAACCCACCTTAAATATCAACGAAAAGTGCTTGTTCTCAGTGGAAGGGGGATGTTTGGTGAAGGTTATGTGAGGAAGGTGGAAGAGAGTTTCAAACCAGACACTGATCGTCTCCAGGGAAGGGCAGTAGACAGTGGTCACGTGGAGGGTGGTCATCCACAGCCATCAGGGGTCCACGGACCTGCATTAGAGAGTGTTAGTGTTCTGCCCCCTCCCATCCCTCTGACCCCCCCTCCCCCCCACAAACACTGTGCCTCCTCTCATCAGCAGTGTTACATTGAGGCTAACCAAGCACCAGGGTGTGTTGCTGACAGGTTCAAAGCCTGCGTGTAACATTCTGTGACATTCTGCATTGTGGAGGATTGGAGCTGTCAGTGTTCTCTTTTCCATGAAACGGAAAGGGAGGGGGGCTGAGGAGTTTATGGCTTGAGAGATTATTATTGTGGAGTGAGTAAACCAAAGCTGTATGCTTTAGAGTTCTTAACCTCCCCCCCCCCCCCCCCCCCAAACCAGGACTTTAACCTTTAACCTTCTCTTGGATTCATCTTGTACATGTCCAGGCCTTTAAACACTACTTTTCATCTGTAGAAATCCATACCAGTGATTTCAGAAGGCAAAGATCTGTAAAGCTTGCAAAGCTGTGTCTGTGTGGGAATGTGGAGGTGTGTGCTTCATTGTTGCGGGCTGCCTGGTGTGTCTTGTGCCGAAATGTGAATGCAGGTGCTCTGGTGTGGGGCACCTGGACATGAACTGGTCCCAATGTGTCTTGAAGCATGTTCCAGTGCGGAGTGAGATTTCAGTGATGCAGCTGTGCGGAGCTCAGGAAGAGGCTTCTTCAGAACGTCTGATGCTGATGCTGCGTGGCATTCGCTGTTGTGCCCTGTCTTGACGCTGGCAACTTTGATGTTGACACTTTGGTCAGGAAAACAATAGCGTCTGCATCATTTGGCTTGAGCGTCATTCTGTTTGATGTGACTTACTGTGTCCACTGTTTGCTTTCGGCGACTGGTTTGTTTCTGAAATGAATTTGCATTTCACACTGCGGTGGATTGTCCTCTTCATCTCTTTCTGTTGTGGGCATTGGTGGGGGATTGTTTTTCATGTAGGAATATACACTCACTTTGTCTGATTTGGCATAATATAGTGTGTCTAAAGTTTTCGGTGGTAGGAAATGTTGCTGTTTGCTTGGAAAAAACTAAATAAAAACCTGAGTGAACGGTCATAACAATAAGTCGGGTAGTGACAAAGGTTTCAGACTACCAAGATGCAGGCTGGCCTTTTTTTTGGAAAGAACTGGTAGCAATTGATATATATATTACAAAACATTTCTGAAAGTATATACGCTTTTACCAAAGCCTTGACGGAAAGTGTTTGATGGAAGTGTGGCATGTGTTTGAAATGATAGGATAGCATGTTTAAAACAGCCGCTTTGAGAAAACGGCCTTCTTTGGTGAAAAATGTGAGAAAGGAAAGATGTGGGGATACTGGTGATGTTTTCTTTTGGGCACTGTTTTGTGTGTGGGTGGGTGAGAACCTTGGTCAGTGTGCATGCATCGGCTTTGTTTCTTCCGCTACTGGAGAATGAAGAGAGACATTTGTTTCTTTTCTTTTCTATATGTTGTTTTTTAGGGGTACCCAAACCAGTTAGCTGGTAGAATTATGTTAAAAGAATCCCCAGTTCTGGCTTGTGTGTATGCTGTGTGTGTGTCTCTGTGTCTGTGTGTATGTCTGTGTGTGTGTGCATGCGAATGTTCGGGCAGGCGTGCTTGCATATGTGCGTGCTTGTGTGTATGCTGTGTGTATGTATGTGTGTGTGTGTGTGTACGCACGCACATTTGGGCATGTGTGCGTGTGTGTGAGGTGCTAGGTAAGAAAGGTGTGGTTTGATCTCGTCAACATTTGGAACACATGTCTGCCTGGCTCAGGGCTGTTGTCAGACTAAATAAGACCAGGATTTGATTTGGTGCTGACATTTGCATTGACGCTGCCTGTGCAGCAAAGTCCACAGGCATGCACTGTGAGACTGGCAGGCAGAGAAGCGTCTGTGCTGCGATGAGAAGGAGCGTTGCACGGTGGCATTGGTACACGACCACTGGCACGCGGAAAATGTGATGTGATGAAGCATGCAATTATTGTCTCAGCAGCTTGTGTGGGCAGAAGTTTGACTGGCATATATATGTACCATTTTGTGTTCTGGTTTTTGTGAAAAGCAGAGGTGACAAAATATGAATGAGTGAATATTGTGGACAGCTGGCTACTTCTGGTGCCACAGAGAAAGACACCTGACCTGTCCTGAAATCTGGAGAAAATGAAAAAAATGCAGGAGGGGCAAGTTGATTAAATACAAAGCAGGAGACAGCTAGGCTAGGATAGCCTTGTGTTCATGGTGACTGTGATATTTTTGGCTCAAAGACCTGATCAGTATAGACCACGTGCACATGCTGTAGGTTTGTGGAGTTTCAAAGTTCTCTGTCTTCACTTTCTGGGTCTGTATTGGAGATGTGTGGAGAGTGGGGAAACCCCCAGAAAGGGTAGTGCACTCACCAGTCCGTTTCAGTGCTTGGTTATGACCCCTTGAAAGTACTACATGCCTTTAACCCTTTCACTGCCAACAATTGTGCATTTTTGATGCAGTTTCCTCCATGGAAAAAAGGTTAAGCTGACCAAAATTGCTGCTTTTGAGAACTTCGTTGCTCGTAAGAATTGCTGAGCAGCTAGAATTCAAGCAGGAAGTTGTACAACAACATATAACTGTATAAGCAGATGGAAAACACTTTGCCAGTTCCAGTGACATCGTATCACAGGATATCAGAAAGGCAGTAAGAGGGTTAACTATGCTGTCGAAATCCAGACCTTTACCAGATGTATTTGTGGATCAGATGACATTGATAATACACCCCCTCCCATCACCGTCTCCCTCTGTCTCTTGTCACTGTCAATTTTCTGGTTAATCTTGGCTTTTTGTGTGCTTTGCTATTTATTCAGTGAAGTTGATACAATGATACCATTGACAGTGTGATGTATGTTTTTCTTACTCACATAATTACATCTTTTTCTTCTTCCTAATGTCAAACAGAGCTCATAGCATATTATGTTGATGATTCAGTCTTGAGTGTATGAAGTCTGGTAGTTTTGTGTGGGCAGTTGATTGCTGGATGAAATGTAAAAAAATTAAAAAAATCTGCAGTATTTATTCTGTGGAAAAATACCAGCTTCACAGGGGATGTTGAAACTTGAGCAGTTGATGAATTGTTTAGACAGTGGACTGCATTTCTGGCTGATGTTGATGTCAGTGAGATGATGTTTTTGTGCGAGACTGGTTCAGAGAAATCCTACCAATGACAGGGTACACAGCCAATGGCTGAGGTGTGTACACACTGCAGAGCATGTTTAAAGGCTGTATTTACCTATATATATGCATGTTTGTTATGTTTGTTTTGTTTTGTTTCAGGGGGAAGTGTGTTTCATAAAAAGTGTAACAATGTCTTCATTCTGCTTCCCTCTCTCTTTCTCCCCCTCTCTCTCCCCCGCTCTCTCCCTCTCTCTCCTTGAGATTTTTCTTTCCCTGTTCATTCCGTGAAGAGGATTTTTTTGATCATGCACTTGCCCTACCATTTTGATGTTTTGTTAATTTACGCTGTGAATCCTATTGCCTATAGAAGTGCCCCTGTTATTAGACTGACAGCAAACAGCCACTAATAGAAATATGCTGCCTCACAGCCTGGTTATACATGGTGCAGCAGTGTGACTGCAGGAACAGTGAGTGTACTGCTTAGCTCTGCTGCTACTGAACAATCCTGTGGCTTCCACCTAAGGAATGCAGTGAGGAATAATTATAGATAATAACCCCCACCCTCCCTGCCAACCATTCTGATTTTTATTCAGTGAATGTAACACTAACGGAAGCACAATTTGTTGAAACAGAAAGAGTAGGGTGGCTCTGGTCTGTGGTGATACTATTATTGATTGATTGCACACAGAGAAAAAACCAGAAGTGTAAACGGTAAAGCTGGGCAGATTTATATGGTCATAGTCAAAAGAAATAGACGTACTACAGTTTTGTTGGTTTAGATTTTTTAGGGCAAATTATGTAATTAGATTTGTTGATTGGTGGGACAGGTATTGGCAAATGTTCATTTTTTACATTTCAGCCTCCCCCCCCCCCCCACCTCCATTTACCTGTGCCACCCCCCCCCCCCCCCACCCTATCCCCACCCGTGCCCCTGAAAAAAATCAATCCTATCAATGGTTGCATTTTTTAACTTTTAGATACTGTTTTTCAAATGATTCTTTTTCCCCAGGGTGAACTGTTCTGTGTTGTTACCTAAGAAATGTTTGGCTGTAAAGCAGCTGTAAGGGGAATTGGGTCGGGTGGATCTGGATCACCGCAGGCTTGTGTGATGTGATACAGCTTGCTTGATTTCACATCTTCTTGCTGTGTAAACGTGTTTTTTTCTTTGTGTGTGTAGTTGTTTTGTTTCTCTGTGTTGCACGTCGCTCTTGTTGCATGGACTGGCTGTGGGTTGACTGTGAACTGAAAGTGAAGTTATGTTCTGACACATATCTAGTCATCGTATGTCCGAGTGATAACAGCTAACAACTCATTGTACATGTCATTGGAATGCTGTTTGAACTTCTTGTCATTTGTAAGGACTGGGTTCCCTTTAGCCTTACATAACACACAGTATCATACACATCTATACAATAGACTGGCATAGACTTACATGCATGTTTGTAGCACAGAGGTGTTGTGTGTGTGTGTGTGTGTGTGTGTGCATGTGAGGGGGAGATTGTAAAAAAAAATTGTTCTTGTGGAGTTTTGTTAATAATTATTCTTTCAGACCCATTTGTTTGTAACAGCTTTCTCATCAGCAAAGACTTTTTTCTTCTTTTTTTCTTGTGAGTTTTCCTTCTATACTAATTAACCTGTCACCAGGACATGCCCACTGCTTGAATACTTCCACAGGTATAATTAGGGAGCATGGCAGCACTAGCAAGTTTAAAAGATCGATCTGTGTGATATTTCAATCCTATTCACTGTATCAAAGGCTATGACAAAGCAGGTTTGTTCTGAACATTGCTGGAAGCAAATATGAAGAAACATCAAGGCAGGAAGTGAATGACGTACAGTCTGACACACAACTTCTTTCTGACGAGTTTCAGAGTGAGTACCCAGCACTTCACAAGCTGAACATGGGAGTCAGAGTTGTTGGGTAGTGCACTGGGTGATGGTTAGTGTTACTGAGGTATGTTAAGGGTGAGCAAGCTGTGGTTGGTGTGACTGTGCTTTGTTTGGACTGCTAGAGGTACAAAATATGGACAGCTAGAGGTACTAAACACGCACTGCTAGAGGTACAAAATATGGATGGCTAGAGGTACTAAATATGGACTGCTAGAGGTACAAAATATGGACGTCTAGAGGTACTAGATACGGACTGCTAGAGATGCAAATATGGACGGCTACAGGTACTAGAATGGACTGCTAGGGGTACTAGACGGGGACTACTAGAGGTACTAAATACGGACTGCTAGAGGTGCTAATATGGACAGCTAGAGGTACTAAATATGGACTGCTAGGGATATTAAATATGGACAGCTAGAGGTATATGGACTACTAGAGGTAGTAATATGGACTACTAGAGGTACTAATATGGACTACTAGAGGTACTAATATGGAGTGCTAGATAGTCAGGTTCTGTTTGAAGATTGATTTGCCACCGGGGCAGAGCAGAAATGTGTGTGTGTGTTTGATGCAGTCTACAAGTATTGAGTACCAGTGGTACTCAGACTAGTAATTTATTCTCTCTTTCAAGATGCAGAACGTGTTTGTGACACATTAGACTACTGCAGGAACTCTTTAATTCAGTTATTGCTCTCTTTCAAGACAGCCAGTGCTGAGAATGTTTGTGACACAGATTAGAATACCACAGGCATTAGATTAATTCAGTCATTTATTCTTGCTTTCAGTTTAAAGATTTGAAATGGGGCCAGTGCTTGTTTGTGACACAGATTGGACTAGTACAGGTACTAGAGTAATTTAGTTACTGATACTGTGTTTTGAGATTGAACAATGGCCTTTGCAGAGCCTACTCTTGACATAGACATTGCCCCTGCGAATTATCTCGTTTTTTGTTTTATTTGTATACGGGTACTGTTTGAATTTGTTTTACTTCCGTCATCAGAGGCATTTTCAAAGAAAGCTAGGGATTTCCCAAAGTCTGATCACATGTTGTACATAATTTGCCAACTTTAAAAGAAGAGTTTGTTATGGCATGCAGTGAATTTGTATTTTGTATGTCAGCTTGTCTGCATGCTGCATGACGGTGTGTGTAGATTGTGAATGATAGTTTTATGTTTGCTTGCCTGTGCTCATGAACATTGGAGAAAAAAAGCTGTTCGTCAGTCTCTTTCCTTCTCTCCCTCTGAGACAGACATCTCTTGTTCTCTGCCTCACCCTCTGTCTCTTGCTCTCTGTCTCACCTTCAGTTTCTCCCTCTCAGACTCTCCCTCTGTGTCTCGCTCTCTGTCTCATCTTCCATCTCTTGCTCTCAAACTCTCTGCCTGTCTCTTGTTCTGTCTCTACCTCTGTCTCTCACTCTCAGACTCTCCCTCTGCCTCTTGTTTTCTGTCTCACCCTCTGTCTCTCGCTCTCTGTCTCGCCATTTGTTTGTCTCTCTGCTGCAGCTCTGATGGTCGGTGGGCGCAGCACATGTGTATGTATTGCATGCAGCTTTTGGTGTTAACTTGTGGCTATATTGCGAAAAGGTTTGTTGGTGTTTGAATTCAACTAGTCACTGTTTTCTCCTTTTGTTGTGGTTTGTTTTAATTATGCTTCTTTCTTTCTTTCTGTCTTTCATTCCTTTTTCTTCTTCTTGAAGTTATATGAAAAAAAATCATATAATGGTCAGTGTGAAGTAGGGTTGACAGGCGTGGCAGAAACGTTGATCTGATTTTCTTGGACTCTATAAATGTGGTCAGTGACAAACTGTGCCTAGTCCTACATATAAAGACCTACTGTTTCAGGGTCACAATAACATGAAGCAATTAAAACTGGACATATTTCTTGCTAAGTTCTCATTCAGTCAAGGTCATACCTTGTTTGTTTACTTATTGACTAGATCATGCATGTCATGTGATCAGTCAGTAAAATGATGCTGTCTCTGATCTGGTGGACTTGGTGTGAATATATTTACATGGGATAATTGATATGCTCTTGGACCCGAGAAGAAGGGAAAAAGCTTTAGTGTCAGGTCACATGGGATTGGAAAAGTGAAACTGATTCATCCTATGTGTTTTGTCAAAGTTCTTATCCATTCTAGTTTGAACTTTATGATTGTTGAATGCATGGAAAAAACAACAGCAACAGAAAACGTGCATGTCACATCAGTTCCGAGTTTCACCTGTACTGAAGGGAGTTTATTTATGGGTTTCTGGATCTGGCAAGAACTTGTAATGTTGTCTTTCCTTTCTCAACAGTTATTTAAATGAAATCTTTGTAACTTCATATGCTGATAAACATTTAGCCTTAAGCAGTAATACCCAGTGATATCCAGTTCATTGACTTTTATTGATCACTAAGTTGCACCAGAAGGAGTTGTTTTGAAAGCTGTTTTTCCTATTCAAATTCTTGTATGACTGAATACAAATGATGTGTGAATGTGAATTATTGACAAAGTTATATATGCATTGTAAACTGCATGGTCAAAATTCATACACATGAAAGTGATTTAAAAAGAAAAAAAGAGAAAAAAGTCAAAAGACAGAAAAAAGTCCTAATGCATGGCACTATTTTGACGTGATGAACACTCAAAACCTTGTGATAAAACATTTATGTGAAAATACACATGTATATATATATAAATTCTCTGTGAGTTTATAAAAGAAGTGACTTTTGGGGTTTATGAATTGCTTTATCTTACTTCCAGCATTTTGTGTTTTTTGTTTTGTTTTTGTTTTTAAATCAGTGTTTGGAGAGAAAAACATCACCACCAAGATTTGCTCTTGCTGTTGATAGTGTTCAAGGGAGACAAGAACTTATATTTTGACTGTGGGTCATCTCAGTCCTTGCCCCTCTTGCTAGTCTAGCTGTTTTGTGAAATTAAGAAAATAAAAAATGACGATTGCTAGTGTCTGTTATTATCAACTCATTGGGATCCTTCCACGTCACTCCAGTGCATGGTTGATGGCAGAGAACATCAGATGGCACAGTGATATTTAGACAACAGTTAGTGTTCTGGGTCAGTGTTGCAGTTCCATGATTCCCATGTTGCTTCTTTTCCTTCTGCATTTGGAATGAATGAATATTTTCCTGAGGTTACCCTACGGCTACGCAGTTGACAGGACATTCAAATCCGGACTCTAGAGACTCTAGAGCTATTGCACTGTTGAGGAACTTGTTGCTAAATTCAGCTGATCGCTTGAAGTGAGTGAGGAACATCATTAATCTGTTCATTCCATTTTTTAGGTTTTGATTGACAGCAAAGGCAACAAAAATGTATGTTGTTACTGTTAAAGATGATTGCACTAATATTCATATCTTTTCTGTATAATTTTACGGGCATTTCTAACATTGCACTTAAAGATATGTTCCATGTCTGCTCCAAATGTAAGCTGGTTTGGCCTAGCAGTAAGGTTAGTAAGGCTAGTAATCAGAAGGACCTTGGTTTGATTCCACTTTGGCTCTCCTCTCTTGAAAAGTGGTCTGTGGACATCATCACATTACTGTTTTCCATCCTCCTGGAGAGTGGTGGTGACAGTGCTGTTTCCCATCCTGGAGAGTGGTGGTGACAGTACTGTTTTCCATCCTCCTGGAGAGTGGTGGTGACATGCTGACTGGGTTTCTCTTTCATCCTCCTGGAGAGTGGTGGTGACAGTGCTGTTTCCCATCCTGGAGAGTGGTGGTGACAGTGCTGTTTCCCATCCTCCTGGAGAGTGGTGGTGACAGTGCTGTTTCCCATCCTCCTGGAGAGTGGTGGTGACAGTGCTGTTTCCCATCCTGGAGAGTGGTGGTGACAGTGCTGTTTCCCATCCTCCTGGAGAGTGGTGGTGACAGTGCTGTTTCCCATCCTGGAGAGTGGTGGTGACAGTACTGTTTCCCATCCTGGAGAGTGGTGGTGACAGTGCTGTTTCCCATCCTGGAGAGTGGTGGTGACAGTGCTGTTTCCCATCCTCCTGGAGAGTGGTGGTGACAGTGCTGTTTCCCATCCTGGAGAGTGGTGGTGACAGTGCTGTTTCCCATCCTCCTGGAGAGTGGTGGTGACAGTGCTGTTTCCCATCCTCCGGAGAGTGGTGGTGACAGTACTGTTTCCCATCCTGGAGAGTGGTGGTGACAGTACTGTTTCCCATCCTGGAGAGTGGTGGTGACAGTACTGTTTCCCATCCTCCTGGAGAGTGGTGGTGACAGTGCTGTTTCCCATCCTGGAGAGTGGTGGTGACAGTACTGTTTCCCATCCTCCTGGAGAGTGGTGGTGACAGTGCTGTTTCCCATCCTCCTGGAGAGTGGAGGTGACAGTACTGTTTCCCATCCTGGAGAGTGGTGGTGACAGTACTGTTTCCCATCCTCCTGGAGAGTGGAGGTGACAGTGCTGTTTCCCATCCTGGAGAGTGGTGGTGACAGTACTGTTTCCCATCCTGGAGAGTGGTGGTGACAGTACTGTTTCCCATCCTCCTGGAGAGTGGTGGTGACAGTACTGTTTCCCATCCTCCTGGAGAGTGGAGGTGACAGTGCTGTTTCCCATCCTGGAGAGTTGTGGTGACTACTGTTTCCCATCCTCCTGGAGAGTGGAGGTGACAGTGCTGTTTCCCATCCTGGAGAGTGGAGGTGACGGTGCTGTTTCCCATCCTGGAGAGTGGTGGTGACACTGACAGTGCAGCTTCTAGCCGTGCCACTCCCTCTCTCCGTGCACCCTGGCACATGGGGTTCTGTCAGCACCTTGAAAGAAGTCGTGGTGGTGAAATAAATCTAACCAATGTATGACCCAAAGTTGGAATGCAGGTTTTTCCCTTAAAATCTAATAAAATAAAAAGGAGAAAAAGAGTACTCTAGTGACCCTGTGTGGTTGACAGGACATTAATAACCCAAGTACTAGCCAACTAACTGCCATTTCCAGTGTGGACTTGGGATTGGAGCAAGTGGGGGTGGATGGGACTGCTTGGTTAGACTTTAGCACATTTTTGTTCAGGTCAACTTGAGGATGACATTTCTCTCTCTCTCTCTCTCTCTCTCTCTCTCTCTCTCTCTCTCTCTCTCTCTCTCTTGTTTTTGTTTTGTTTTTTTGTTTAAAATTTCAGCCATTATAATTGTTAGAGCTGAGCCATGCTGCACGCAGTGAGTGTTGGTGTACTGACACACAGTGTTGGTGTACTGACACACAGTGAGTGTTGGTGTACTGACACACACAGTGAGTGTTGGTGTACTGACACACAGTGTTGGTGTACTGACACCCAGTGAGTGTTGGTGTACTGACACACAGTGTTGGTGTACTGACACACAGTGAGTGTTGGTGTACTGACACACAGTGTTGGTGTACTGACACACACAGTGAGTGTTGGTGTACTGACACAAAGTGAGTATTGGTGTACTAACACACAGTGAGTGTTGGTGTACTGACACACAGTGTTGGTGTACTGACACAGTGAGTGCTGGTGTACCACATTGAGTGTTGGTGTACTGACACACGGTGAGTGTTGATGCACTGACACACAGTGTTGGTGCACTGACACACAGTGAATGTTGGTGTACTGACACACGGTGAGTGTTGGTGTACTGACACACAGTGAGTGTTGGTGTACTGACACACAGTGAGTGTTAGTGCACTGACCTTTCACAAAATGGAGGTTCCCCAGTAACTGCTGCTTAGGGAGTGGACCTGCATGTCAGTGTACCTAGCTCATGCACTGCAGTACACCAACACTCACTGTGTGTCATGTCGGTGTACCTAGCTCATGCACTGCAGTACACCAACACTCACTGTGTGTCATGTCAGTGTACCTAGCTCATGCACTGCAGTACACCAACACTCACTGTGTGTCATGTCAGTGTACCTAGCTCATGCACTGCAGTACACCAACACTCACTGTGTGTCATGTCAGTGTACCTAGCTCATGCACTGCAGTGGCTTTTTGTCTGGGGGCTTGGTTGAGCTGATTATACTATCATAGTGGTAGTTTTGTATAGTAACGACTTGTTATTACTGCGATGCATTGACCCAGCCAAAAATTGAACAGTGCCTGTGCCTGTCCCAGGTGCCTGTGTTCCAGCTTATCGTGCTTGCTGTCTTTTCTGTCTTTTCTGCTTGAAATCCGATTTCACTAAGATGTGACATACTCTATCCAGTTTTCAAATTTTGCTATTTCAGACAAAATCACAAGATTGTTGTATCATGTGTTACTTTGCCAGACCTACAATTTTTTCTTTTTGTGTGTGTGAGTGTGTGTGTGTGTGTGTGTGTGTGTGTGTGTGTGTTTGTGTGTGTTGCTTTGTCTTGATTTGTACACAGATTATTACATGATGACCTATTTGTGAGTTAAACATGTTTCTGTTAAAGGGAGGTTTATTTTCCATGCCATAAAATGCAATTTGTATCTGATCAGTGTGCCAGTGAGAGTTTTGCATTGGGTGGTTGCTTGCGATCTAGTATGAATGCAATATTTACTGGATGTATATAGTCGTAAGTTCAGCATCATTCAAATAAAATCTACTTACATTTTTTGTCATGCCAGTTTCTCTCCATTGTCATGTTTTGAAATGTACAATGACTTTGTTTTGTGCTGTTTTAATTGCACTTGGAAGTGACACTATTTTAACCCAATGCAATATTTCTGTCATAAAAATGTTGAATTTTATTTTCTCTTTCAGTTTTCAGTGTCATTGCTTTCATTGTTAACTGAGATAGGAGAGGAACTCATAAGGGCTATTGATATGTTCTGTCAAAAGCCAACACATCTGTTACTTGTGCAGTGCGCTGGAAAACTGATTGTGTGTACATTTTTATGTGCTGTATGTATGTCTTATGCGTTTTGTACTTCTGTGCTATGTTCTGTGTCAAACTGATCATTGTTTACACATAAGAAAAATAAAATACAGCATGCTCACATTGTCTTTGACTTGAGTTTTGTTTGAAGTAAGCAATAAAAGTAAATTTGGGCAGTAAGGTGACGCCTGGAGTTATTGCACAGAATATCAATACATTCACATGGGGTTAGAAATTGGACCTTTAAATTTGCTGAAAACAATAATAAAAACCAGTACTTTTTACAGCCAAAATGTGTTTGTGCGTGCCTGTGGTAATGTCAAATTCTTCCATGGTGACCCTGCAGTCCAGTGACAAATTCTCCTGTAACTGACTTACTTTCCATGCAAGGGTTTGGAAAGGTAATGCAGATGGTCAAAGGATTTGCCTGGAATGCACTGCAGAATGAGTGTTTTGGAAATTTTGTGAAAACTTTAGAAGTTGATGGCATAAAGTTAATGTTTGTCCAAAGAGATTAAAAATAAAATAAAATAAAAGTATATAAACTAACTTGTGTAAACTAACTTGCATGTATTAAAATGTTTATTAGCTTTTTACAGCTGATTAGGGGTCTGGTTATTTTGGGGGTCTGGAGCTGGTGCTCTTGAGCAAGTTTAAACAACAGAGAGCTCGTTTTTCTGCTGGTGTGTGTGTGAGAGAGTTTTCAACACCCCATCAACCATGACGGTTATATCAGAACAAAGAGACAGACTTAAAGGAAATTATTAAAGTGGATAAATTTTTAAGTATTCCAGTCACAAACATGCACATACTTGAGAAAGAAACAAAGAAAAAATTCAATGTCATTTGAGTTTATTTCACAAAATGATTGCAAATTTAAGGTTGACTTGAATATTAAGTCAGTCAGGCATTTGTTTCTTCTTTTTTTTTTTTTTTGCAAGTTGTATATCATTTAATGATTTATATGAAGTTTTATACCTCAAATATCACAAAACACACACACACACACATGCAAAAAAACAAAAACAAACCCTGACCCCCAAGTTCCATTCTTTGATTTGACTCGCACCCAGTTTTTCCAAATGTACCCTGTCAAACAGCCCTTACAAGACATACACCCTCACACCCCTTTGTCTAAAAATACAACAGGTGTGCACCATCATGTATATAATACAAGAGAGTTAATCAGAAAGGTTGAATATATCATTTTGAAGTGAGTCTTAGAAGCAACTGTAAATCAAAGTTGATTTATACATTCAAAGTGATTCTATAGCATACAGACAACAGAACACCCACATTTGCAACTTGAACTCCCAGTGTGCTTCGTATGGCCTTGGCAAAAGACACAGAGTACTTGAAAACAAACTGCTGTACACACAAAATCTCACCAGGATCTGTGCTGAAGCTCTTCATGGGAACAAAATGACGGAAGTGCAAAGATATACTTTCAGTGTGCTGATATGCGAAGGTCATTCTTATACTGGGTTATCGTTAGGGTCTGGGGGGAGGGGGACATGCAGCTTGAAAAGTTGAAGTGATAAAGACAAAAGGCAACAGAAAACATGCACTCCTGTTCAAGTGGGGGTGGAGGGGTGCAGGGGCACGTTGCATCACATTTTGATTGAATTTTTGGCTCTCAGTTTCACAAACATGTACACAATTCTGTACCTACTGGGATAGTCACCACACCGAACCAGACTGAGAACCAGCCAGCAACCAGATAAAGTGGGCACCTTTCATTCTCTCCAGGCCCTGTGTTCTACAGGATCCAAACACAAAAAGGTTCAAAAGAACACTTATTTATTTTTACAGCTGATTTAATGAATGCTAGCGGTCATTCTGTTTCAGATTTTTTTCCCCTATGTGCCACAGTTTATAAACATCATTTATTTATCTGCTCATTTTGTTATTTCAGTTTTCCCACTCACTGTATTTCAGGGGTGACAATGCAACAAGTACAACTGGCAAAGAAGTGATGAATGTTTTTCACCACCTCATCATCAGTGTTCTGTCTGTTGTTGCTTTTTACACACACCTCACCAGTTCTGAAATGGGCCTTACTGTACGTTGGACAGCAAATCCTGTATGTTGGATATCCATCAACACCAAATTGCAGTTGGATATCAATCAACACAAACGACAGGCCAAGTGGGGGTCAAGTTAAAATGGCAATGGGAATATACTGCTTTGAAAACCCCAGTGACAGCTATTTCTGAAAATTATACAGAGGTCAACTAAAAGGCTGAATCCACCATCTGTGTACATACTTTAAGATCTACATCAGCAAAAGGTAGGCATCAAACAAAAAAAGTAGGCATAAACAACAAAAAGCAGGCCAAGATTGCATTACTTCCACCACCACCACCCCAACCCCCCAAAAAAACACACACACACACAAAATCACCACACACACACAAACCCACCACCAATCCCCCTCAGTGATCAGAACAAGACTGATGGAGCAGTGTTGCAAGGTGGGATTTCCTTGTCAGGTAAAAACATGAAGTAAAGACAGAGGAGCAGCTCGAAACATTTCCCTTCCTCTAGTAAACAGCAGTTTGTTTTAAGAGAGGAGCTCTACAGTTTGTTTTAAGAGAGGGTCTTTGTGATAATTCATCTTGTCTTAACGCAGAACTTCATTGCAAGCGAGTTCTCAGTAATAAAAAAAAATCTGAACGATTCATCTTGCCCCAAGCAAAGCAATTTTGTTGTTGATTTAATCATTTTGTTTTAAGAAGAACTTGATCTAAAGCAATCTTTTTTTTTAAATTGTTGACGCTTAATTTTTGTTTCATTGCATGTGATGACAACACCTGAAATGTTACAAATCAATTGGCTTTAATACTAGGTTGGATTCACAGAATCTTTGTTTCTCCGATGCCTAGGCTTTCTAATGGAACTAGTCTGCTCTGCCGGTTTTGGTTTTGTTCAGTTCTACAGCCAACCAACTGTTCAAGTCACAGTTCTGTATCCCTGCATCACTTGGTAGTGAAACCCTTTTCTCAGCAACCACCTTTGTAAGGCTGTTGTTCAAACACAAGTTTACCACTAAGCGCAACTGGATGAGAGACGATGAGAGCCACACTGCCACTGTCCAACTTTTGCAACAGCCATTAGGTACACATTCACAACTGGGGTTATAGTGGCCAGAGTTGGTTGGCTGGTGGGATACCAGCCAGAACTGAACAGTGACTGTATACTTAGTTAGGACAGTGTGGAAATTATTACACATGATATGGCCCAATCTCTTGTTATTAATTTCTGAACTAACATGAAGGAAAATTGGGTTGGGGGGGAGGGGGGGAGGACAAAAAAGATAGCAATTATAATTTCTGGGAGGAAACAGAACTGAAATCAACAATGCCTCTTTATGCTTTGGTACACATCGACTATTGCAGCCTGTAATGAAGAAATCAATCTGTACAAAGTTGACCAGTATTCGCTACTAGGTTGGGACCCAGAGACCCACAACCTTGGGAGGTAGTTGCGGTTTCCCATTTTATCAGGAGTGAGTGAAGTTATGCCAGAGCAAATCAGGTTAAGCTGACACTATTTCAGAGTCAACATACAAGGGAGTTAATTAAAGCTTGAAATACGTAACACAAGTGCAACAACAAGGACCTGAGTCGCCTGAGGTAACTCTCACCCAGCATTCGTGTAAATACACGGTACATATCCTCTGGTGGAGTTTATGTACCTTATATTTACATGCATGCCTCAGGTCTTTGTTGTTGTATTTGTATTACGTATTTTGAGCGCTAATTAAGTCCCTTGTGTGTTGATTCTGCACGAGCACTCTGGGCCTTGTTCTGTTTTAGATTTGTGACTATTTCAGAGAAAGACTCCACCTGATCTGGAGCACATTTTGCCTGATTGTAATGGAGACAACTCTTCAATGATCCACTCAGAATCATGAAAATAACCCAGCCCTGCATGAGACAATGCCATCACACTGTATTTGAAAAACTGTGTTCTAACTACACACAGCGATGTGATGATGATTGCTTATCCACATGCCCCTCACCTGGCAAATATATGATATATGATGAGATATAATATCAAGTCAGAGAGAGAGAGAGAGACAGAGACAGAGACAGAGAGACAGACACACAGCATACTTGAATATCTGTATTTTGTCACACGCATGTATACACACACACACACATACACACACACACACACACACACACACACACACACACACACACACACACACACACATTTTTGTACAGATAACAACAGCAAAAAAGCTTCAAAATAAAGAAACGGAACAAGAAAATAAAAACCTGTTATGAATATGAATAACACTGACCAATAACAATATTATTAACAAGCCATAAAAATACATATAAGTATGAAAAACAAATTTGTATTACAATAACAAAACTTGCATACATGGAAGACACGCAGTCACAAACACAAAAACAAATGAAATCAACATGCTTCATATGAAATCACAGTTGACATCAAAAATGAACACTTAACAACAGTTGCAAGCAATGTATACTCATACAATATAATATTAAGTATGTTCCTCCATAGTTTTGTCTTCTTTGGTACAAAAATTTTAAGCGGAAAGCCATGTTGACATATCCACAAATGAGCATGGGATAAAATGTTACGAAGACATGCAATTTCCAGCAAAATAAGAATGCAAAACAGTCAAATTGGAATAATAATTACAGCATCAAAGTTGGCATTTTTTATATATATTTTTTTTTACATTTTTCAGTTACAGATCAAAACCAGGAACTACCCCCAGAAAAAAGTTTTAGCCTTACAATTTCATCCAAAGTCGGCGTTCAGTGACAGTTTTTCAAAGCATGGGTGGCATCTTACACACACTTTAAGCACACAAATGAATAAATCATTCTGCACATGGGTCTGAAAACAGGGAAGTTTTCCAAATAATGTGAAAAGCACTTGAACCACCACAAATATCCCCTGAATGCCTCCTACCCCAAGCAGACTTATGTAATCATTTGTAAAGTGGGCAAGATCATGGAACTCAGACTTATACAGATGTTTGGCTTTCATTGCCCAGTCAACCATTCAAACATTCCTCGTGCAATTGTATTGACACTTGGCAATAAGTTGTATTGTATTGTAGGTGATGTCAGGGCACAGGAACTTTGAGAAGTTACAAGTGTTCAAATTTAAAACGCAACAACCATCTCCCACGGATCGGAAAAAGAATGTCCAAGGTCACTGAAAGCATCATGTTCTAGTCTATATTTTGTTCTTTTCACCATGAAGGCTCATCTTAAACCTTCATCTTTTTTTCTTTCTTTTTTTAATCATAATTCTGTCCAATCAATCTGTGGTGCAGTAACAACATAGAAACAATTTCTGAGCAAGGGTAGTTTCTGTTGTTGCATGCTTGTATTTTGTTGTCTCCGCTGGGAATTTCCCTGTGGGAAACAAGGGCAGCTTTCCATGAGCAAGCCAGCTATCACACTGCCCAGTCACACTACTCAAAAACCTCCCAGGAATGTCCACACAATTTTGCCAGGGCAGGACCATCAGCTGCCATGGGATCCTTGTGCCCAGGTTTGCTTTCTAGGTGCCCTTATGACACTGAAATGTGATACCAATCTGTGTAGTTAGTTAGTAACAGGATTTTAACATTCTTCAACCACATGGTTACCTCAGGACAATCAAACTCCCAATCCACAAATGTCTTTGTTTTTTTTATGCTTGTCAGAAACTGACAACACCTCTATTGGATCAAACCCAAATCTAAGACATAGATTTTTTAGATTTTTTAAACACAACCTCAGTGTACTCCAACTCAAATAACTCATTTTTGCCTTAGGAGTCACCAAGAAGAACTTAGCTGCTAAAGAAACACAGACTGTTGCATTCAAATCGTAAACAGAAAACTGCAAGGAATGATCTGATCTTCATTTTCCCTCTATAAGTACAACTAAAATTAAAATTAAATAAAAACTTAAATACGTACTTGATGAATGCCCAATAAATTGCAGTAATCATCAACTGACAACTGTCGTACATTCTTAAAGGCAATGCTGAATAACAACACATTCAAACCATGAATCATGACCACACGTGCATGATGTGTAAAGTGAAATCACATGAAGATGATGCAAACCAGCACGCCGTGTCAACAGAAACAAGACAACAACAAAAGAAAACAACACAGAAAAACAAAAACAAAAAAACAAAAAAAAACAATTGGTAATCTTTCACTTCAGCTAACTAGAATCACAAAAAGAGACTTTTTCTGGTTTTGTTACAAAACAGGATATCTGAAAGTTGCATTTTAAAGCATTATTCACCAAAGCAAATTACGTAAGCAAACATAAATACATAAAAATATAAAAAATGAATGAGCTCATATAGCTCACAAAATGTCCTAAAATCTGAAATTTAGATCAAACCCAGTGAAGTGTTTTACATCTAGAAGTTCTCTTGTTCACATCCTGCTTGCGTTTTCACCGAAATACATTTGACAGAGTGAAGTCCTTTAGATCTTAAAGTTGTCATCTTCAGATTATGAAATTGATGAGAAGAAATCTGCAGAAATGTGGAGACTGTTTAACTTTTCCTGCCCTTTCTGTTCTTTTCTTGCTTAGATCATTTTCTGATATCCCGCTGCATTTTTGTAACAAAGCCAGAAATCTTTCTGCTGTTGTGTTTGCTAGTTTGTTGTTGTGAAGGATTAGCAAACAGTGTGTCAAGTAAAAACAGAAATGTCACAGTAACTGTGTATGACCAAGAAGTTCACACAGCCCCTTGGCACTGCCATCCACATGGCATACAGGCGTCAATCAACAGGACAGAAACTCATTTCAGTGAGCAAGGCAAACAGGAAATTGTCATCTTTGTTCATCATATAGTGCTTGGCATTTATATACAAACACACAATCTTGTACAAACACACAATGTGCACTGCAATCCCTCTGTTTCACTTTTTTTATTTTTTTATTTTTACAATCACCCATCCACAAGACAAAAACAAACAAACAAACAAAAATGCAAACAAAATAGGATCCCAGAAAGCTCAAACATTAAAAGCCAGTTAACCTGTTGTGTATTTTTTGTAGACCTGTCACTACATACACTTGTCAATATCTACATTTGTTGATGCATACACCTGTCTGTCACAATACCTACACCTGTCAATACATGCACCTTTCAATACATACATTTGTCAGTGCATACACCTGTCACAATATCTACACCTTCCAATACACACATTTGTCAATGCATACACCTGTCTGTCACAATACCTACACCTGTCAATACATACACCTCTGTACATACAAACTCCCAGTATCCCTCCATCCCATTTACCACACTGAAAAATAATTCACACATCAACACAGTTCTCAGCTGTCAATGCATGATGCAAACTTTTACAAAGAAATACTGCCCCCCCCCCCCTTCACCCCCCCCCCCCCCACCACCCACAAAAAAACCACAAAAAAACGAAACAAAAACTGACACAATTATTGGTTCATATTATTCCAGTCTGCATCAAAACTTTGCAATGTTTGTCTCTTCCTCTGCTGAGAAACCAAATTTGTCAGACAAAAGAGGACGCTTTCAGCAGGGTTCACCTTCTGCTGAGAAACCAAATTTGTCAGACAAAAGAGGACGCTTTCAGCAGGGTTCACCTTCTGCTGAGAAACTAAATTTGTCAGACAAAAGAGGACGCTTTCAGCAGGGTTCACCCTCTTCTGCTGAGAAACCAAATTTGTCAGACAAAAGAGGACGCTTTCAGCAGGGTTCACCCTCTTCTGCTGAGAAACCAAATTTGTCAGACAAAAGAGGACGCTTTCAGCAGGGTTCACCCTCTTCTGCTGAGAAACCTACTCTGCTCAAAGGTGGTGATAATTTGATTTCTAAACAAGGTGCTTCTGCACTTTTTTCATAATGCAAACTGGATGGCAACAAAAACAGACCCTGTGTGACCAGTTGGTTGCACAAAGTACAGAGATATCCGGTTCAGCTGAGGACTGGATGCCAAAGTATGTGGGATAAGCTAGAACCAGTGTCTTCAAAGAAATATTGCATTACTAATGTATCGCTTTAACCAATTTTCACAGTAACAGTATTCACCATGAAGGTGGTTCGGGAAAAGAAAGTGATGTGTTCAAGCATCTGCTCAAAGTTATTTTCCCAATGTAATATTTTCCTCAACTACACTGAAGTGAAAATAACCACAAAACAAACAAACAAACAAAAACTGACAATTTTAATGAAAATGGCTAAAACCAAGGATTTTTTGTTTTTTTAAACTGGGATGGTAACCCTTGCTTTAATAATAGTATTAGCAAAATAATAATGAGTGGCTGCAAACTTAGTGCATTATCAGCAAATTTAACAACGAATCACAAAACTTTTTTTCAACCTCCATCTAAATGACATGTTTACCAAAGAGTGTCCAATCTGAAAACAATATGGTATATCTGATCTTCTGTGGCCAAAACTGGTTGGAAAGGGTCCAGTCTTAAAACTAAAGGTATGATTTACGGCGTATATTGGTTTATAAATCAGACTGTCCATCACAGTGAAGCAAAAGCAAAAACAAACTCCACACCAACTATGCAGTAAATCAGCAACAATAAAATCAAGCAGCTTTTGTGATCACATCTCAGACAATGTCCAGTTCTATTTTGGCGACTGTTATTTGTTAAAGGTGCATAAAAATCAATGCACGAACAAAAGTCCATGCACACATTTTCATATTTTAAGAGTCCACCTGCCATTAGTCAACATGGTGCTTAACATCCACAGAAACCATAAGGTTTATTAGGGATGGGGAGAAGGTGTGGGGGGGGGGGATATGGAGGGGGGGGGGGGGATAAAGGAGATTATATGCCTATCGCTACACCGTCACCATCAGAATGACTCCTGCATTAAGATGGGCAGCAATGAGAGCCATTTTAATGTTTCATTAATTGTGAGGGACAAAGTCACAAGACAGTGTCCACAAACCACAACTTTTGAAGAGAAAGGAGAGCTGAAGCAGATTCGAACTGAGGTCCCTCTGCCTACCAGCCTAATGCCTTGCTGCTAGGCCAAACAGGCTCACAACTGCAGTTTCACAATGTTACACCTTTATGGTCTCCTCTTGAATCAGCATGTGGCACACATCAACATTTCAATTGCCGTCCTCCATCATCTCAGGCCCACTGAACTTACATTTGCTCTTATAGTTAAGTTACTTCATTTCCTTCTGGTACAATAACTGTTTCTTCCTCTGTTTGTTGGCTGAAAAGGGTGAACTGCAGAAAATATGCACGTTGTTTTGTGCTGTCCCCTTCAAAAAGTGTTCTTTGGAACCTTTCACAGGGTTTGATCTGCAGATGTGGCAGTTGGGGTCCTGTTCTATTTTATTTTACTCAGGAGACATACACTAGTGTGTTGCTCAGTAGTGTGAATGCCCTGCTGAGATCCCAACATCCTGCCAGAGCAATCAGCAGCCACAGGTGGGGTAGGGTCAGCAAGACCTTGATGTGGTTTCCATCAACTAGCGTCCCCCCTCCCCCTACCACTGCAGGACTGGCACATGATATTTGAGTGATAAGTGTCAGCCAGTGAGGTGGGGCTAAAGTCACTCCACAACGCCAACTGGCCAGTCACCTGCTGTGTCTTACACAATAATTAGTGAGCCAGATGTCAAGTTTTGAGTGGCAGGTCACGCCCAGTCAGTGAGACTGTGAGATCATGACACCCATGTCCAAATTGATTGAACAGTGGCAGTGTAAGGGCCCCCCCCCCCCCCCCCCAAAAAAAAACACCCCAACAACAATCTATTGCCATGGGACAAACAGGTAAGGATATGATAGTAATGTCATGTTTTCACTAAAAGGGCATTAAGAGAGTCTGGGGAAGGTGGGGGGGGGGGGGGGGAGGGGGGGGGGGAGGGGGGGGGGAGGGGGGTCTGCATGTGTGCAATATTCTTCAACTCACTGGAAGACGAGCTTTGGAAATAATACAGAAGAGCTCACACTACTACTGTTGAGGGGGCTTCTGTAGAGCGCTGCGGCAAATTCTTCAACAAAACGACACTGGCTTCTTTGATTCTGTCACAGGAAATGACAAACTACTCTTGGTGCATCATCTACCACCACTCTTTCAAAGAAAAGAAAAGAAAACACAAAACAAACAAAAAACAACAGGCATCTGTATCGCAGCGACTACAAACCATAAACAGCTGATCCAGTGCAACTCTTTAACTCACTGCTATCATTTTCCTTCTGTCACCATAAAAATAATTCATCTTCGATCAAATCAAAACACCCCAGTTTGTTTGGCTGTCTACAGCCACCGGGCCATCCATGGTGAGCTTCCTGCAATGTTCTGCTCACTGCTTTTTGCCTCCTCAATTTTCTGTCACCTGTACCGACGCGCATCCCTTTGACGATGACGTGCTGCTTTTTGCTGCGTCTTCTTCCACTTTTTTGAAAGCCCCCATCTTTTTTGGCGCAATCATGGGTGTTTTTTCAATGGCTTCTACTTCACACAAACAAGAAACAATGTATGGAGTACAACTTCCACTGCAGCAAGTGATACTGTGATAAAAAATGGCCGGGTGTATCTATATTTTCATTTCTGTCTTGTTCTTCTCTAATCACTGTTCAACACTCTGAACTGTGCTCAAACAAAGTTGCCCAACACATATTTATTTGAACTCCACAGAGTCCAGCAGTGCCACAGAAATGGACACTGACACTGTTAAGATAGCACAGTTAGGTGGCGTAAGCAGGGGACCAGCCCAGTGTTCTACTGCTGTTGCAGCTTGGGCTCTGCATTTGCACTGAAAGCCTGTGCACAGCTGAAGGACGCACCAAAGCAACTTGGGGTTTTATGCCCATCCAACCAGTACCGTCACATCAGGCTGATAAGACACACCAAAAGGCTCAACAAAAAAGTATGCCACACTTATAGACACGATTTCAGACTTGTTTTTTCAGCCACCCTCATTTGTAACAGATTAAACATAATATAATTATTGTATTATTGTCACAGAAACATACCACATAAAAATAAAACGTAAATGCCTTGTTTTTAGGTCTGATGTAAACTGTACAGATTTTGTCCTGAGTTCCAAACCTTCCAGACATAACCATCTGAGCACAAAGCAGAACTGCAACGTCTGTGCAGAACTAAATGTTTTCCAGTACAAGATACATTCTTAACCACACTCCACCACACACACATACACATTAACATGTGCATGCACACATGCATGCACGCACACACACACACACACACACATACACACAATCTCACATGCAAGGTTCACAAGTTTGGTCCATAAATTCTCAGTTCAGACTTTCTGTGGATTTTTGTTGTTGCATGTGTCAATTTGAGCAAAACATGCAACGTGCGTGTGTGTGTGTCGTAACATATCTGTAAAACTGATAATGTTTGCTCAAATATGTATTCCATTAAAAATGCTTTCAGCAATGTCAATGAGGATGCATGAAAAAGAAAAATCAGAAGAGAAACAAAAAACACACACACACTCACATGAAACACTGGACACATGAACCCAGTTTACCTCAACCATCCTGCTCAGCTTTTCTGACATATGCTCTTTCCTCACTCGTTTTGACACACATATTTTTGACACACGTTTTTTGACACACAAATAATTCCTCTACAGCTTCTCATCACTAGTCAGTCTAGTGCCTCCAACGTTTACCTTGGTCTGATCTTCTCATACTGGTAACGGTGCCCCTTCTCCAGGTACTCTCCATCCACAATATCAAAAGTCTGTTGCTTCACATAATGAAAGTGCTCCAGCACAAACTCATAAAATTCATTTTCCATTTTCCAAATGTGCGACTGGTGCAGCTTGTCGACTGTGCTCTGTTCTGGGGGGTACTTCTTCAGTGTTCTCCTCAGGTGCGACTTCCGTCCTGGAAACCAAACAGTGCTCAGTCAAGCATAACCCAAATGTGCACGAGAAATGTCTGAAATTCTGAGAAACTGAACTCTGAAGCATCTGAAGGCTTGGGGTTCCAGAGAGGACAGACAACCAACTTTATCAATACCATCAAGCCAGACATCTGAGGATGATCCTGGAATATTGAAGAAGAAAAGAAGAAGAATGTAGACTCAGCCCTCACCCCCAACAAAAAAAGAACAACAAAACTGCCCGCATATGGCATGTGTGGGTATGGTACACCAATGCTGGAATCTGCAGTGGAGAACCACAGACGCAGAAATTTAGCTGCCCTCTGAAGAGAATCCAGAGCTATAAGAAGCTAATTTTTTAAGCCTGAGGTTGTTCAGAACAGAGCTTTGTATGTTCCACAAACTTGTGTCTTTCCAGTTCATTCATTTTCCCCCTGGTCTCTTGAAACACTAAGTAAAGTGTGTCACATACAGTGAAACTGAGGACTTTACTTTGATCTCATTAACTGTATCTGTCCCTTTGTAGTTGGATGGGCAGTAAATATCAATCAATGCGTGCACCAGAATTATTTTGATCTGAACCTGGTCACAATCAAAACGAGGGATATACATATAATGCAGGCTAGATTATGGTAACAATTTAAGCCAAAATTAAAATTGCCCAGTACTCTGAAGGTGTCAACATAGAATGCTTCACTAGCCGAGAGGCTCCTACTTTCATGCTCAGTATTAAACTACCAAGCTGTCCTTCCATCCCATGCGTCCTGCTCACTATCTGAGAGGCCAGTACTTTCATGTTCAAGAATCAATATATCAAATAACAAACTGCCCCCCACCCTTCCCCTGATGAATCCTGCTGACTACCATCATACCATTATTGAAGAGTTGCGTGGCCCCATTGAAGAATCGCGGGAGTGTGGCCTCCAGGACAGCAATGAAATCCCCAAGTTCTTCTGTGACTCCCACAAGCAGGTAGTTGAGCAGCACGTTCTGCTTGGCTTGTTCCAGTGCCCACTGACTGCCAGGTATCCTGTCACAGTGCAGCAGTTAAGCAGCTACAGTCACTGAGCTGTAGGGTTTGTTTAACTGGTCAAAATATAAATTCTGTTGAAGTTCACCATGGAAGTAACTGCAGAAGAGTAATTAAAAGTTCTGACTGAGAGACTGACTAAACGGCACTAACACACAAGCTGTTTCAGCCATAATGTTGAAGAGGGCCGTTCAAACATGCAATCTGGACTGTATATCTTAAATGTACTGTCTGCCACATAGTATGGCTGAAACACAGCCCTGTGTCACTCACACACACACATACACACATGCATGCACACACACACACACACACACACACACACACACACACACACCACACACACACACACACGCACACACACACACACACACACACACACACACACACACACGCACACACACACACACACACACACACATACACACTGACCAACACTCAGCAACATGCCCACAGAAGAAAGGGATCTGAAGCCAGAGGTTCTCTGGATCGCAGTCCTCCCCATTGCGCTCCACACACTCGTCAAAGGTCTGAAACCCACAGGTACTCAATAATAATAATAACAATACACAATCCACACTGCAGGCATGTGTCAAATGTCTGAAACCCACATGTACACAATCCACACTGAAGTGTGCATGTGTGCGTGCGTGCACGCATGCGTGTGTGTGTGTGCGTGCGTGTGGGTGAAACAGAGAAAGAGACAGACATGCGTGTGTGTGCGTGCATGCGTGTGGGTGAAACAGAGAAAGAGACAGACAGACAGAGACACAGAGAGAGACAGACAGAAAGAGAGAGAGAGAGAGAGAGAGAGAGAGAGAGACAGAGACAGAGACAGAGAGAGACAGACAGAAAGAGAGTGAGAGAGACAGAGATAGAGAGAGAGAGATGGAGAGAGCGAGCTTGGTTTTGCTAAACAAGACACACCTGGTGTTCTACTGTCCCATTGTTCAAACCTGTTTTTGTGGAGAAATGTGGAGTGTCTCCAGTTACAAGGTGACAGGTAAAAATGATGGGCTCTCATTGAGGAAAAAGTCATTCAGCAGCAACTAAACACGGATAGGTTACCACCGGTACCCCTATCGCATCTCCGCCTACCAACAACAAAACTCTATGCATGACTGAGAGTGAGATCGCTCTCTAACTACCTGTTGTGCAAATTGTCTTCTCTCAACAAAGATTTATTGCTGCCCAAAATCAAATTCTATGTAAGCATACAAATATCCTTTTTTTCCCGCAGGGGGAAATCCTAGTCGGAGTCTTCCTGCTGTCCATTTCATTGTCTGGACTTGTAAAAGAAGGGGTACACAAATTCAGCCCTTTCACAGATTCACATACACTGGGGTCTTTTCTTCCTCTTCTCTCTTTGTTTTCCAAAGGAAACCCTAGCCCTCCTCCGACCCAGTTTATTGCCTAGACTGGCAACTACCACCAGTCCATTTTTCTCTCTCCATCGTTCTTATTTGCTTTATTTGTTTATAAATTTATTTATTCAGAGGCTGTGAAGCTATAATTTTATTTGACATTTAGCAGTCGTCACATAGTTAAAAAGAAGAAGAAGAAGAAGTAGAAGGCAAGAAACAAACAAAACAAAAAAAGTGAGAGAGAGAGAGAGAGAGGGGGGGGGGGGAAGTCAGGTGCACGTGGTGAGATGAAGTAGATAGGCCGGGCATCCCAAAATAACTGTTGTACACACACACACACACTCACACACGCAGCCAGCCAATCTCCCTCAGGCACGTGTCCGGGATGACTGCGGTTTTTCCCTCACTACAGACTGAAGCACCCTTCACTCACAACAGAAGCCAACCAGTCAGACCCTCCCTGCCCTGCAAAACCGCCCCCAGGGCCTTCTCAAAGGCCACCATGATATATACCAATCCAAGACAGCCGCGTGGAAGTTAAACCTCAGGATTATCCTCTCCAACCCAACTGGGGAGCGGGGATAGCTCAGTGGTTAGAGCCGGGCGCGTGATCGAAAGGTCGCTGGTTCCAGTCCCGGCAGGAGCGGCGGGAGAATTTTCTTCTCCCGGGTCAACTTTCTGTGCTTACTCTTATTTCGGTATCCGTACGACCCCAGTATTACCGCAGTAGCACATAAAAGATCATTCTGCCAAAAGCACAGGTTACAGCTACACAACTCAGGCACCCTACGTACGTAGCTTTGCTTGAAGTGACACTATAAATTGGTGCATGGTTGTATGGTGTACGGCATGGTTCAGGAGCTGTGTGAGAGTCGAGGTGGACGTCCTGGACTGTCCGTCCTAACGAGCCTTCTGGTTTCCGTGGACGTAAAGATTTATTGCACCGTGCTTCGGCATTGGTCACAACTTGTCCCTAATATGTCAACTGACATCTGAGGACATAAAGCATCACTTCATCATCATCATGGTGTACGAAGAACGAGCGGCGAGACGGCAGCAGCTTCATGTGGCACCAGCCATGTAACAACCAAACGGCGCTGTAAGTACACCACTTCGCTGGATATTAAAAAACGAGCTAGAAAAAGCTAGTGACTCGAGAGCAGAGAATAGCGCTGTATAAAAGCAATCGATTACAACTCTCCGCGAAGACCGAGAGGACGACGGAATGCGCAGGCCTGCTACCCCTGAATAAAAACAACAACCTGAAACAAGGGTGACTGCTAGCGTTCTAAAACAGACCCAAACACACAAACGCTGATTTTAATGGAACAATACAAAACGTGGGCAAAAATTCGTGAATATTGTTACAAAAATCGGACTGTCACCTTTTTATTATCTGAAAGTTCACTTTAACATCATGGTCGACTTTAAAAAATGCATGAATAATCTGAGTTATCCCCCCCCCCCCCCCCCCCACACACACACACACACGAGAACAGAAGAAGCAAAATGGGAGAGAGAAAGAAACCTCAATTCGTCTGTGTTAATTTTCACGGAAACCTCTGACACTTTCCCCCAGACGACTCTACCTCCAACATCCCTCAGCTACTGCCAACTCTGGCCATCTGCTTCTAGAGTTTAGACTACCAAGTGTCGAGAAAACTGCCGAAGAAAACAAAGAGGGAAAAAAAGAGAGCCAGTGATAATATCTCGTCATAACAGGGTGCAAACTGCTGTAAAAACTGGCTTTTCCCCCGCCTCTTCTTCTTCAATGGCCGCACTCAAGCTCTCATGCTGCAAATGCAAATGGCACTAAAAACCCGCCAGGCGCATGTCAAGATGCCTCCGGGAGGTAGGGGAGGGAAGGGGGGTGGAGGGTGGGGCTTAACGGTTAGGACACAACAATGCTCTCTCACAATCATAATATTCATCACTGAACCTTAAGTGCACGACTGAACCTAAAAGTGGCAGTCACCAAGGTGAGGACACAATAATGTTCTCTCAAACACGACTGATCCTAAAAGTGGCAATCACCAAATTTCGGACAATAAAATGCTCTCCCTCTCTCTCTCTCTCTCTCACACACACACACACACACACACACACACACACACACACACACACACACACAAAACAACAACAAAACATGACAAAGAAACAACAAACAAACAAACAACAATTAAAAATGGCAATCGCCGACGTTAGGACACAATAATGATATTATATCTCAGCACGACCGCTCCTAGAAGTGTCACCGAAGTTATAAGGACACAATCATTAATGCTCTCCCATATAATCATAGTAACGATCACTGGGGCTTGCCTGCTCCTGACAGTGGCAGTTACCGAAGTTATAAGGACACAGTAATTAATGCTCTCCCATAATTATAATCACAGTAACGATCACCGGGGCTTGACTGATCCTAGAAGTGGCAGTTACCCACCAACTGCACTTTCTCAACCACAACTGTAGTTTCAGGACTTTGTTTTGTGACTGCACACCACAGGCAGTTAAACAGATGGAAGAGGCGACATCTTCCGGGTGGAGACAGCGCATTTCTGTCCGCGTCAGTACGTCTTCTGAGACGACTCGGTGTTAAACAAAGCAGACGCTTTCATATCAAATTAAAGTACAGAAGAGCGCCTCCCAAAACGACTCCTGGTGTAAGCAGCAAATTGATGACATATTCTGATAATTGCAACACGCAGTTTGCACGATTGAATTATGATCCTTTCTCTGTTTCACTTAATGAAATGACTTTTCCTTCATCAACTTATGCCACAGGATCTTCAGAAACGGCTTCACTCTTCTCGGCAAATGCTTCCGCTATAGCACAGTGGAAAAGGGAAATACACAGCGACCGGTGATTGGTAAAGCCTGTCTTGCATTGTTGGACCATTGCGAAACAACTTGTCCGGTCACCACAGTCTCATATCGGTCACTGCAGACTCTCGACTGATACTGGGCTTCAACAACGAATTGTGACTGAACCCGCGGTCCCCCGCCGTCACGTGTCGACTGTGACGTCATCCCTTTCCGCAAACGCAGTTCATGCTCCCCGACGCTTGCTCACGGACACCGGACACCAAGGACAATTAGATCCATATTATGTTCCTGTCCCTTTAATTGGTGTCTTGTAGCATGACACTGAAACAGCCATGTCACGCCTCTTCTCTTACCAAAAAACAAACAAACAAACAAAACAAAAGCACAGGCTTTTGGCGTTTCTCTTGCCGTACTGTAAACTTAACGCTCGATCCGGTAGCTCTTTAGTTTAGCTTCAGTTTTAGAAGTGTTATACTTTGTTGTCAGCAGCTCTTACTTTTAGCGTTGGTTTCACTGTATAGCACTGCTATAAAAAGCGCTTCCGTTTACTATCAGTGTTATACGTGTTTTACGTTAATTGCTCCCAGCAGCTCTCACGCTTAGCTCTGTGTTCACTGTCTAACGCTGCTGTCAAAGCTCTTTCGTCTAGCCTCAAGTTTAGAAGCATTTAAATTGTTTAAACGTTTAGCTTCGGTTTCACTGTCTAGTAATGCTGTCAAGTTCTTTAGTTTACCTTCAGGTTTATAAGAGTTTAACGTTGTTGCCAACAACTTTTACTTTTAACTTCGCTGTCACTGTCTACCGCTGATACCAAAACTCTTTCGCTTAGATTCGTTTTAAAGTGTTTTACGTTGCCGCCAACAGCTCTCACCTTTAGCTTTACTTTCACAATAACATTATATTGTCAAAGCTCTTTCGTTTAGCCTCAGGTTTATAAGTGTTTAAGCTTTTGCCAATAACTCTTACTTTTAGCTTCTGTTTCACTGTCTAGCATTGCTGTCAAAGCTCTTTCGTTTACCTTCGGTTTCATCACAGTTTAACGCTGTTGCCAACAACTCTTACTTTAAGCTTCACTAATATTCTTGTCAAAAGCTCTTTCGTTTAGTTTTGATGTCACCAAACGAAATTTCTCTGGCTTAGTTCCAGTTTT
Source organism: Alviniconcha marisindica (assembly GCA_018857735.1). NCBI lineage: Eukaryota > Metazoa > Mollusca > Gastropoda > Provannidae > Alviniconcha > Alviniconcha marisindica. The sequence continues at coordinate 467,402 of JABMCL010001457.1, read as the reverse complement.
ACCAATAAAGCGTCTCAACGTTGCAGCCAAACAGCTGTTCATTAAGCTTAAGTTTTGCTTTGTACAGAGTACTGTGGCAAAGCACGTTGTTAGTTCGCACTTCTGAAATAAACGACAACTATTTACAATCAACGTCTCACAAATAACTGGTCTGCAAATGTCGATCTACTAATGTGCAAATCCCGATATATGTCCCAACAAGTAGTTTACAAATGTCGATCCACGTCACACACAAGTAATTTACAAACGTCGATCAATGCCTCAACAACACGTAGTTTAGAAATGTCGGCCCATGTCTCAACAAAACGTAATTTACAAATGTCGAGCCCATGTCTCAACATCAAAACGTTGACGTTAACAGTTGCACCTAAATTTAGTGACCTAGTATGGGGAGGTTGAGTAAAATATTTTACCACACCAAAGACTAGTTTAAATAGACGACGCAACTATACACCCCGTTGTGTTTTATGCCCCTCCCTTCCACCCCCCACCCCACCGCCACCTTTATTGCTGCAGCTAAGACGTTAATGTTAACAGTATCACAGCATCACCTAAATTAATCAGTCAATCAAATCCGACAGTTACTGCCTCTCTAAAACGTCCCCCGTGGAAGATTAAAGAAAGAGGAAAGAAAGAGGGGAAAAAGAAAGGGGGGAAGAAAAGAAGAAGAAGAAAAAAAGTGAAGGAATTATAGCACGAAAGGCCCACTTCTGTGCACTCACCCAGCACACGCACACACGGGGCCATTATTCTATCGATGGGCCACTCCAGAGAGTAGCAGCAGACGACAAACGGAGCGCGCCAGCTGCTGCTTGTCGGCAGACTGCCAGGCATGCCGGCGTGTCCTCAAGTGAACCGCTCAAAGCCTGCGATGACTGCCGGCAATGCGCGAGTGAAAGCCTATCTCGCCTATCGGCAGTGACAGAGGGGAAAGCATTAAAACCTGTCACCTCCCTCTGGCGCCTTCGCCGCGACACGCTGCAGCAACTGAGCCATTCCAGGATTTCTCTCCCCATTGTTTTTGTTGTTGCTGTAAACGTCACACGTTGTTGTAAGGCATGCAAGCAGGCCGGAGAGGAAAACTCCACGTGTACATCTAGGGCTCGGGGCGGCCCTCACGCGGACGGTGTTGATACGGCTGGCTGATGAGGGTGGGAGGAGATAGGGGTGGATGCAGAGGTGGCTTGGCCAGGGTTTCGGGGCAAGAAGTGCTAACGTCACACAAATCCCCCCTGGCAGGAAAATATTCTTGTGGAATTAATATGAGGACTGTGTGTGTGTGTGTGTGTGTGTGTGTGTGTGTGTGTGTGTGCGTGCGTGCGTGCGTGCGTGCGTGCGTGCGTGCGTGCGTGTGCGCGTGCGTGCGTGTGTGTGTGCGTGCGTGCGTGCGTGTGTGCGTGTGTGTGTGTGTGTGTGTGGTGTGTGTGTGTGTGTGTGTGTGTGTGTGTGTGTGTGTGTGTGTGTGTGTGTGTGTGTGTGTGTGTGTGTGTGTGTGATAGGCATACAGAGTAGGCTATATTCTCAGGTTTTAGAGCCAATTATTACTACCGCTGACGGCATTCGTCAGCATCGTCATCATAAAAATGGCGGAACTGTCGGCACGAGATTATGGTAATTCTAAAATCCTCCGGTATTTCGTTTTAAAGCACACCTAAACAGCAGGTTAAGGACCCCACCCCCCCACTCCCCTCCCCCCAGTCTGACGTCAGACAATTGTCTGAAGAATCCAATGCCTTCCGACCGAGCCTTTCAGGCAAACCGAACATGCAACAGGCCCAACTCTGAACTGGAACCGACCCGTCTGAAATGGATCCCGATCATCACTCACCATCTTATTTATTGACAGCCATCCCCCCCCCCCCCCCCCCACCCCACCCCCCTCTCTCTCTCTCTGCCCCGACCCTTTTCTTAGCATAACAGCTAAGACACAACACAAGAAGGGAAGACACGACTGCTGGAAGAAAAAGAAAAAAAAGAAGAAGAAGAAGAAGAAAGAAAGAAGCAAAGGACCGAAAGAGCTTTGCACTCGTTTCATGACCAGTTTTTCCCCAACAGGTGTACAGCAGCATGTAAGTTCAGGTGCAGAGCACCTAACTCCCCCCCCCCCCCCCCCCCCCCACACACACACTTTCACCCACTCCCCCGAAATAAGCGTTTCAATGCGCAAAACTACACCAAGACTGCATGCGGGTGAAGCTTATGCTCCAAGCTCCTGCTTACGCAGCTGTCAAGATTCTGTGATAATGAAAGTGACTTGATCAACAAATTCATCCTTTTTCCTCTCTCTCTTTCTGAACTTCATTTATTCCATGTGTGTAGATAGAAAATGTGTACATGTATAATTAGATCCAGAGTAGTCCCTTGTTTGGGCGAGGGCTGGATGTAAAAAAAAAAAGAGCATGAATGTTTATCTATTACCCTCGTAAATAAATAATTGTATCTTCTCTTCTCTTCTCTCTCTCTCTCTCTCTCCTCTCTCTCTCTCTCTCTCTCTCTCTCTCTCTCTTTTGGAAGTCGGTTAACACCGCCGGAAGGCTCGAGGCCGAATTCATCTTCCACGTCAGACGAAACCTGTGATCATAAAAAATATTGAGAGGAAGGTAGCGATCGCACTGGCCTGGTTTGATCGTAAACAAAACCCAAATTGGACTTTCAGCTTCTTGATAGATTAGCTAGTGAGGGCTGGCCACCATCCAAGTCTAAACTCACACGTACACAAATCCGAGGGATGTCAGCAGAGCTAGGAATACTCCAAGACAGGGTGCGTATCACCTGTCATGATACGGATCTTCCTGCCACAATAACAGCCCGCACTAATCGCAGTCATCAATCTTGGAGTATCTCCTGGATGTCATCAGTCTTGGGGTATCTCCTGCACGTCATCAGTCTTGGGGTACCTCCTAGATGTCATCAATCTTGGGGTACCTCTCTCGGTTCAAATATTAATACCACAACCCTAGCTTTGTCATTATCATCACTGTATGAATGGTCGCTGCTGTCCTTCCGGCTGAAGGAGCTAAGTAAGTTTTCCTCCCACACGCCCAGCGGACATCCAAGTCCTGTGCCAGCCTATCTCAGTTTCTCGCTGGCGTAGACATCTCAGTCCTCTCACAAAAATACTCCCCCCCCCCCCCCCCCCCCCCTCCAGTCTACCCCACCGACGACCCTTTCTCCTCGTAACACCAGAAAACACTCGTAAACTCGGCAGCACGGGGAAGTAATCTTGGTACATCGCACATTAGGCTCAGTGACCGGTGAATAAATCACATTGTTGTCTCCCCTGAGCACAGTTAGCGGCGCTGCGCAGACTATCGGCCAATCAAAATCGCCCCTGACAAAATGGGCGTCCGCGCTCCTTTCTCAAATCTGGCTAGACTTTTGAGGCCCCGGATGTGTATCTGTGACCGCAGATTGCGTTGTGATGGGCATGCCTGTGAAATATTTATGATACCCCTCATCTTTCGTCTCAGCTCCTCGACAGAAATCGATGAAATACAGAGGTACTCATCATTTTTACTACCAACTCAGAAGACATTTGCGTATAGTAATGACAGCGATTAAAAAGATTTTGTTTTCTCTCTCAAGAAATCAATGAAATGCTTTTAGTACTAATTCGAGAGACATTTGCATGTAGCGACTGAATATATGGTGTAATTCGCGCTTTTTTCATCCAGAAATCATTTTAGTACTAAACCAAAAGACATTTGCTTGAAACAGGGGTAGCGACAGAATATAAGGTGCCATTTGCATTTTTTTCTGTCTACCATTAAAAAAGAAACAAAATAAAATCCATTTACACAAATACATACACCCCCCCCCCCCCCACCCCCAACACACACACACACTTACACACACGCACACAAACCTGCAGGGGAAAAAAAGAAAAGAGAGCAAATCTGTATTCAGCTTCCAAAAAAGTCCGAATTGCGTATGAGCTGCCTTCACAACAAAATATATCCAAATGAAAAAAATCGAAAGATTTAAAAAAAAATGAAAAAAGGACGCTGTCGCATGTTTCCTGTTTTTGTTGAAAAGAGAGATGATGCTAAAATCAATCTCTTCCTCCTCCCTTTTCGCCCTTCCTCCTTCTACACGGTTTGTCGTTTTGTGCCACAACATCTCTCTCCCCCCACTCCCAAACCCCACCCCGCCCACTCTCCACTCCACTCCACCCCACCTCGCCCTCACTCCACCCCACCTTGCCCCCACTCCACCCCACCCCACCCCGCCCGCCAGTTTGTGCAGCCACACGCCAACGTCTATCTCGTTTTATTAATTTTGCACTATCTGGTAACAATGGAGGCGGTGCAAAAAGGCTGGACAATTCACAAGATACCAACAGCTCAACAATTCCCAATATACCAACAGCTCAACAATTCCCAATATACCAACAGCTCAGCAATTCACAACTTGCCAAGCCTGGTGGCACAGGCGTGAACCTTCCCGTCGACCTTCTCTCTCTATGTATATATTTTGTGGTTGTTGTTGTTGTATAAAACAACAACAAAAAACACCCAACGTTTCCCATAATTTTTTTCATGGTGATGGGGAACTGAGAAACCAAATCTGCTCGAGGAAAATTTAAAAACAAATCGCGGCTGAGAAAAAAGATGCGAAACGCCAGAACATTCTATCCGAGATTCCAACCCTCGTTGTGACCGTGATCCTCATACCAAGTGTGACTGGAAAAGGATCAGTAGTTCACAATACACTGGACAATCCCCTCTGGAGGACTCGAACCTCATTGTGACCTTGACCTTGAAGGAAACAACTCTGTCTGTCTGTCTGTCTGTCTGTCTGTCTGTCTGTCTCTCTCTCTCGATACTACTGATGAAGTACTCATGTTCCAGCAAAACAAGTTTGCTCGCAAAAGGTTCTGCTTCTTAGGAGCTACGTGAGGAGCAACATTTCTTCGGGGAACAGGAACCGTACGACCTACACCTTGCTGATGACAACCGGGCTTTTCACAAGTTACTCTGTCTAAAACGATACATACAGCAGCGGTGCCAGTTTAGGATACATCAGCATACCGAGTTTAGGACCAAACATTCGACAGTTTGGAAGACCGAGACAAACGGTCAGGTAAAGCAAGCGAACCCAGTGAACTTGACATTCTAGACAGTAACCAAAAACCTGATGGACAAACATCCACTGAGGATTTCAACCTTCACTGTCACCTCGACTGTGATGATAAATAATAATCCAAACAGTGAATTTATTCCAAACACTGGCTCATGGTAATGCATCATAATAATTATGTTTGCTCGTAAAAGGTTAAGCAAATCAGGTGACAACCTATTGTTTTTTGGTGGTGGTGGTGGTGGTGGTGGTGGTGGTGGTGCGTGCGTGCGTGCGTGCGTGCGCGTGTGTGTGTGTGTGTTAGGATCTAGACTCAGTGAGACGTGACCTTGAAGATAGCAATCCAAACTTATCGCACGCTATGACAATCCGGCTGATGATGATGCACCACAATATCAAGCTGAGTTGCAAATGGTTCGGCCATTTAGAACATTATCGTCCGGAAGACAAAAAGGAAGGATGCGACAGACGTACAAACAAGTGCTCCCCAACACGCACATTTCCCCTTCCCCCCAAACTTCGTCACGGGGCTTATAATAACGCACCGTGTCCACCCACCGATTTGTCTAAAAGCGGCAGCGGCAGCAGCAGCGGCATTGTTTCACAGCTCCGGGAATCAAGGAATGGAAACACACACATCCCACTGATAGGCGCGCTGGGCGGACACAAGCGGCGCAACTCGTTACGATAAAACCAAACAAAGGGAGATAAACTGCGACAAACAGCACAACCCCATCAACACTCGGGCCCGTGAACGTCAAAACAGTGGATTCTCAATCTACTTCTCTCTCTGCCACTCCCCTGGTTCTTCTCCTCTTCTCTCCCCCCCCCCCCCCCCCCCTCCTTCTTCTTCTCTATCTGTCTGTCTGTCTGTCTGTCTCTCTCTCTTCATCTTTTTCGTCTTTTCTGTGATAAGAGTTGACATACTTTATCATCACACTGTGGCTGGAACCGGTCTAAAATTGATTAGAACTCAAGAAAAGACCAAGAAGAGGCGGGAAACGAACGGGAAGAAGAAGAAGGAAAAGGAGAAAAAGAACGAAGAAAGAGGTAAAAGAAAGTGTAGGAGAAGGAGCAGAGAATGTGGAGGAGTAAGAAGAAGAACTAACTCTTTTTTACGCCCTGTCAACCAGTACGGCTATATCACGGCGAAACTGGAGGAAGAGAAAGAGAAGAAAAAAATGGAGGAGGAAGAGAAAAGTGGAGGAGGAAGAGAAAGAGAAGAGAAAGTGGAGGAGGAAGAGAAAAGTGGAGGAGGAAGAGGAAGTGGAAGAGGAAGTGGTGGAGGAAGAGGAAGCAAGTAACCTGGTGTTTTACGCCCAGTCAACCAGTACGGTTATATCAAGGCAAAGAGGAGGAAGAGAAAGTGGAGGAGGAAGAGCAAGAGAAAGTGGAGGAGGAAAAGGAAGAGAAAGTGGAGGTGGAAGCGGGAGAGAAAGTGGAGGAGGAAGAAAAAGTAGGTGTAAGAGGAAATGGAGGAGGAAGAGAAGGTGGAGGAGGAAGAGGAAGAGAAAGTGGAGGAGAATGAGGAAGAGAAAGTGGAGGAGGAGGACGAGGAGAAAGACGGTGGAGGAGGACACGAAAAAGGAGAAGCAGAATGGAAGCAGCAGGAAGGTGGGAAGCAACGGAAAGCAGTAATAATAATAATTATGCAGTTCTAATGCGCCGAATGCCGCTACGAAACATTACGAATTCCGCTGAGGTACAAACACTCGAAGCGCTATACACGAAACATTACACAACCTAATTCAATAATGCATTATTGTCTCACTCTATCCTTCACTCTTCCCCGCATCCACACATGTGCACGTGTACACACACACACACACACACACGCACGCACGCACGCACGCACGCACGCACGCACGCACGCACGCACACACACACACACACACACACACACACACGCACGCACCCACGCACGCACAGACGCATACACACACAGAGTCTCGCAACTCCTTGCTTTCCTCTCTCCCAACAATCACCAGTGAGCCAGTGAAAACGCCAGCAGCAGCAACATCAAAACAACAACAACAAAAAGAGGCAGAGAAAAATGCCTGTGGGGAGAAACTGGTTCCTGTACTGTGGTAAAGTTTCGGGGTTGCAGACATGCACCTGACTGCCTCTTTCAAAAGACAGCCATTGCTGGTGCTTTGTGCACAAATCATAAATCACCATCGTTTCCGCACAGAAGCATGCACTTGGCTGAACTGATCAAAAATGCAGCCATGAATCTCCCCCTCCACCCATATGAAAAAAGAGAGAGAAAAACAAGCAAGCTTTGTTTTCATTTTTCAGCCTTTAAAATATTTATTTTTAGGTGTGTGTGTGTGTGTGTGTGTGGTGTGTGTGTGTGTGTGTGTGTGTGTGTGTGTGTTTGTGTGAGTGAGTGAGTGTGTGAGTGTGTGAGTGCAAGCGTATGTGAGTGTGTGCGTGCGTGCCCGCGCGCGTATGTGTGACAAAGCTAACAAACAACACAATTTTGCCTGCCTATTCATTCAGCACTTCACCCAGTCTGCCACTCAATCATTATTATGTCATCATTTGCACAAAACACAACGACACATCCGTTTCGTCACAGCGACAGCAATATCATCCGTCTCTCGCATCCTGGCCCCCAGCCTCCCTTCCTCACGTAAATTATATCCACGGCTAAAAACCCAAAACAAACACTGAATCCAATCGTAATCCCACTTCCTGTTCCACAACAACTCTGGAAATATGCCACCACGTAATGCACATACCCCCGTGACAACAGCAAAAAGAAGACAGAAACAAACAAAAACAGAGAAGAAAAATAGGACAGCCTTTTCCACCGTTTTTCGTTTCCGTCTAAACATATTCTCTCTCTCTCCCCCCCCCCCCCCCCCCCCCCCCCCCCCCCCGGCCACGTGGCACCAAGAGGCACATAAGGTGCATTCCGCATTCCCAGTGTGCACCCCGGTAATTTCTGCGCTCGACGTTTGCTCCGCTCCGTTGCCGGCTGTCACGGGCACGTAACTCTTGCTGCCTCAGCAGGACACGCCTAGGTGCGCTGCTATGTTACCTGTCGCCTGACATCGACTTCTTCCTGCCGCCCCTAGCACAGTCTAGCGCTGCTCTTTCACACTCGCTCACCGACCCCCCCCCCCCCCCCCCGCCCCCCCCCCCCGACCCCCTTCCCACTCCATCCAATCCCTTTCCACCCACCCCACGAAGTGGTGCAGTGGGGTCGCGAAGGCACTGGAGAGGTCGCGCGTTCGAATCCCTGTTCGGGCAGCACCCATGTCCCCTCCTCTCCTCAACCTAAAGCCCGTTCTTGGCGAATGTTTCTTCGCGAACCTAGTTGGAAGTATTCGGCAAAGCTAGTTGGTTCTTAATTGGGCGAACTTTTCTTCGCGAACCTAGTTGGAAGTATTCGGCAAAGCTAGTTGGTTCTTAATTGGGCGAACTTTTCTTCGCGAACCTAGTTGGAAGTATTCGTCGAAGCTATATTCGGGGTCCAGAAAGTTTGGAATCAACATGTTCTGGGAACATTCGCCCTATTCGACGATCATTGCCTCTGATTGGCTGAGAGCAGAGCTCTCCTGTGGATGAAGAAAAAATAAAAATAAAAATGGATGACGGTGTCGCTAGGTTCTCCACTCGCTTCGGGGGGAATTTATTTGTTGACTTGTCTCGGACACCCAGAATGAGATAGTAGTTAGTTGAATTTCCCTGTAAGGGATGATGAAAGTATACTGACTTGACTTTAGCCTACATTTTCGATCATGCTGTCTGCTGCGCGTCTGCCGCAAGTTCGGGCCGAAGCTTGCATCTCATTTACATTACAAGCCAGTTGAGAACGAATGGACTGTCCGAACCATGTTCGGCGAACTAAAAGTTCAATTAAGAAACGAATCATAGTTCGTCGAACTGTCCGAAGGATGTTCGGCGAACAAACATTCGCCCAGTTAAGAACGGGCTTAACAGCGGTATAATTGACTCTGGTGTCTGCTCTAGTCCTCTGGGAGAGACGTGAAGACCCGAGGCGCGGTGAGCTACGGGCAGAGCTCGTGAGCCGTGTGAAAGACGAGGTGGACGTCCTGAGCTCCCCGTCCCCGTCCCTGACAGTCCCTACGGTCTCTGTGGACGTAACGCAGCGCTGAACTTAAAACTTGCTACAGGCGTGTCCACGTCTCGCGTCGTCCTGGCAACATCCCGCAAAGTTCCGGCAGCATTAGGGGTTGATTAGCTCAGAGTTCCGGCACCATACGGGCTGATTTGCTGAGAGTTCCGGCAGCATTTGGGGTTGATTTGCTGAGAGTTCCGGCAGCATTAGGGGTTGATTTGCTGAGAGTTCCGGCAGCATTAGGGGTTGATTAGCTCAGAGTTCCGGCAGCATTAGGGGTTGATTAGCTCAGAGTTCAGGCAGCACTAGGGGTTGATTAGCTCAGAGTTCAGGCAGCATTAGGGGTTGATTTGCTGAGAGTTCCAGCACCATAGGGGCTGATTTGCTGAGAGTTCCGGCAGCATTAGGGGTTGATTTTCTAACAGTTCAGGCAGCATTAGGGGCTGATTTGCTGAGAGTTCCGGCAGCATTAGGGGTTGATTTTCTAACAGTTCCGACAGCATTAGGGGTTGATTTTCTAACAGTTCAGGCAGCATTAGGGGTTGATTTGCTGAGAGTTCCGGCAGCATTAGGGGTTGATTTTCTAAGAGTTCAGGCAGCATTAAGGGTTGATTTTCTATGAGTTCAGGCAGCACTGGGGTTGATTTTCTAAGAGTTCAGGCAGCATTAGGGGTTGATTCACTCAATCTGCCTTAAACAATAATAAAAAATAAAAATCCACTCTAAACGCTGAAAAGATCGCCGTATGGCTTACCTGTGCGCGTACGCGCGTTTGCGTTTGTACGGTTGTGTGTGATTTGTTAAATATTTTTAACCAGTCAAAACCTGAATTAGCAGTCCTTGCTAATCGACCGACGATTAAAAAATACAGGTCCTCATTTATCTGCATGTGAAGCGTGAATGAATAAGTGAAATTTTAATTATACACGAGAGAGAGAGAGAGAGAGAGAGAGAGAGAGAGAGAGAGAGAGAGAGAGAGAGAGAGAGAGAGAGAGAGAGAGAGAGACAGACAGACAGACAGACAGACAGACAGACAGACAGACAGACAGACAGACAGAGTAGGTAATTGGATTTTAACGTCCTCTCAACCAACACGGGGTTGGGGGGGGGGGGGGGGGGGGAGAAAAATCAAGTCTGACCTCGTGGTTACCAGCCTTCCGCCTTTTCATGTAGGGTCTGAAGTCATCGCCGTATCTGAGGAAGTAGTAGTAGGACACCAGCCGCTCCAGCGGGTCTCGTATCATGTTGATGTAAATAGGCGTCTTCTGCACCCCGAATCTGAAACACACACAGTAAGGTAGTCTGCTTAGACTGGCATTTATGCCTCAAGCGGTAAAAGGGGCAAGTCCGTCCATACAGTCTAGCAGGCATCTCTTGCACTTGAAATATGAAGAGCTGGGAGGTAAGTATTGGGTTAGAATGAAATTCGTCCCAAGAAACAGAAGTCATGTTGATGTATTAAAATTAAAAAAAAATATATATATAAATAAATCAATAAAAGAAGAAGCAGAAGAAAGAAGGAAATAAGCGTCAGCCGTCTCCGGCACTAACTCTATATCCGAAATAATCAGAAGGGTAGTAAGGTTAGACATGAATATGTGTCTCAAGCACAGATACAGACAGACATTACATAAACATCTTTACGAGAGAAATTACCGTTATTATACAGATGGTACAATATTGGGAACACGGGCTATATCATGTTGACGTAGACAGGCGTCACTGCCAAGCTGAAAGTAGTCAGGTCAGACGGGAATTTATGTATCAAGAAGTGAAAGGTAAGTTAGTTAGTAACTGGATTTTAACGTGCTGTCAACCGCATCTTGTAGGACGATGCCTCTCGGTCCACAGAGTCGATCGATTGGATGAAAACCGGCGTCTTCTGCACTCAGTTGAAATTTGAAACCCCCGGTTACGACATTCCAGACAGAAAATGGTTTTTAATCCCGACAAAACTGTGTGGTACCACGTTAATCTAAACTCTGGACTCTGATACCCAGTCTATTGCACTGATCTAATTGTCTGTGGACTCCAGTGTGAAACAGGCAAAAAGTTGATGTTGTAATGACGGGAATTCATTGCTCTCTGCAATACTAGCTGTTTATCCAGGTCATTTTCCTCAGGGAAAAGCTCTATGTCCACATCGATTTGAAAACCTAACAGCAGGAACATCACGGTGGTGGGGGAAATAAAAATTCCTAGTGATGCACAAAATCTTGAAATTCCATTTGGATGTCACCCGCACTTGACAAAGCACCGGTGCAACGCAAGAAACGCTTGATGAATGGCACAGAATCTGACGGACCCTTTCCCCACTACAATCATAAAAACTCTTCTTCTTTTTTTCAACCACTCTAAAATGCAATTCGTTTAGTGTTAAAGACCCCCCCCCCCCACACACACACACACACACACTCCCATAACACCCCATCGCCATTCGAATAAATGCCAGTCCCATAAGGCAAACCACAAGAACGTTATGACTTCTGATGTCAATTCGCAGGACGAGGTGACACACAGGAGGACGCATTGACCGGGGTGTGGGGGTGGGGGTGGTATGGGGGTGGAGGTGGGGGGGAGGGGGTCACTGCAGAAACCAGTGCTATCAGTATCTGTAGGACGAGGTGACATACAGGAGGACGCATTGACCGGGGTGTGGGGTTGGGGGTGGTATTGGGGTGTGGGTGGGGGTTGTGGTAGGAGATCAGTACAATAACCAGTGCTGTCAGTATCTGTGGGACGGGGTGACATACAGGAGGACGCACTGACCGGTGTGTGGGGGTGTGGGTGTGGGTGGAAGGTCAGTGCAGTAACCAGTGCTGTCAGTATCCCTGGGACGGGGTGACATACAGGAGGACGCACTGACCGGTGTGTGGGTGTGGGTGGAAGGTCACTGCAGTACCGTGCTGTCTCACCCGTTTAGCGGCACCAGCCGTTGTACGTTCAGACGCAACACGAGGAGTTATAATTACGGCTGTTTATGGGGCCTTTCGACGCAATCACCATTATCATCATTGTCGTCGTCTGAGAGAGAGAGAGAGAGAGAGAGAGAGAGAGAGAGAGAGGAGAGAGAGAGAGAGCAGAGAGACAGAGAGACAGAGACAGAGACAGAGACAGAGACAGAGAGACACACACACACAGAGATTTGATCGATGTTTTGAGAGAGAGAAAGAGAGAGAGCGAGAGACAGACAGACAGACAGAGAGAGCGACATAGAATGAATATTATTTCAC